>OX608083.1:4612494-4932494 GCA_951509765.1 Sphenella marginata
AATGTGATTGTACATGTGTTGGTATTTATGTTTTACATTGTTGTTATTGTTGTTGTTGTTGTTATTGTAGCGGCGGTGGCGATATTGATAGTCAAGGCGATGACCAAAGCAATGGATTAACTGATGGCAATGGTGTTACTTACATTACACACCGCAGCCTTTAATTCCGAGTCAAGGTGATTGCTGATTATCAAGCTATGTCCATCTCGAGCGTCATTGGGGCTCTAAACAGGCTAACCAACCAAACTCAACTTGTTCAAATGTGTTGCTTAACATATGTACCAATACGTGTTCGTACAACTCAGCTCAGTTATGTTTGTAGATATGTAGATGTGTGCTCATTGTTGGATATATCAATTGGAAAATGATATCAAATAAATATAGCTAGCTTATAGCTTAATATGAGTTTCGTTAGAATGAGAAATTTACAAGCTGCTGGTGGTACGAAAAATTGTGAATAATAGCTCGCGGATGAAGGCGAATGCGTCCAAGGATGAGCGTGTGTGGCAGAGGAGTAATTGTCATGTCTACATACATACATACATATATGTATATACATACGACGTTGTTGCTATCACAGCTGCTGAATAAATAATTTCATTCTATTATTTTTTAATTCTATTTTATTTTAATTTTATTTTTTAAATTTTATTTTTATATTTAATTTTTTTATTTTTTGTTTATTTTTTTTTTTTGTTTTCGTTTTTTTTATTTCAAACTTTTTTTTCATTGTTTTTTATTTTTTTTATTTTGTTTCTTTTTTGATTTTTTAGCTTCATTAAATTTTTTTATTTGTTATTATTTGTTGAATATACAATTTTTTTTTAATTTTTTTTTAGTTTAATTTTTTAATATTTTTTTTACTAACCTTAATTTCTTGTTCCCATCTTTTATTTTTTTTTTTCAAGTTCTTTTATATTTTTTTATTTTTATTTATGTTTTTGTTTTATTTTTATTTTTTTCTTCTTAATTTTATTTTTTTCCATTTCTTTATTCCTTTTTATAAATTTCATATTTAATTTTCTTTAATTTATTTTTCTTATTTTTATTTTTGTTTTTATTTTAATTAAAAAAAAAATTAATTTCTTTATTTAGTTTTTTTATTTAATTTTCTATTTTTTTTATTTTTTTATAATTTTTTAATTTTATTCATGTATGTATGCTAGTTTTTTTTGGTTCTTTAATTTTTAGTTTCTTTATTTTTATTTGTTTTCCTTATTTATATATTTTAAATTTTTTTTAACTAACGTTATTTTAAGTTTTTTCATATATTTTTATCTGTGTTAATTTTTTTATTTTAATTGTTTCATTCTTTTATTTTTAAATTATTTCAACCTTTTTTTTTTGACACACTGAGGATAACGCGAAGTAGGGGAGTTGCTAATAAAGCCTGCATCAACCCTTATGCGGTTTAGGGTGGGACCAGCGTGCGCATTCAGATATGTATGATAAGATTTCTGTCTTCGTATTTTCCGCTTAAAATCCTCACTTGACCAGCCTTCGCTGCATTGACTCTCCCACCAACGTTAAGTGCACAAGTACATTAAGTTTTTATATAAATTTACTTACGCGATAAGAGCTTTACACAAAATACACAACAACAATACAAATTAAATGAACTCTTTATTAAATTATTAACTCCTTCATGGAGTCACTTGTGTACCTGAGTTCATAACGCTGCACACAGCAATTTACGTATTGGATTTCAACTGCACAAAACGGAAAACTCAAAACAAAAGAATTAAGAAGAAAACCTGAAATTATCCGCGTTCAGCGCTTTGGTGCGTTTTAGTAGCATTTGTTCGAGCAGTGACAGTAAATAGGAGAGCGTTCTTGTGTTTAAAAACTACAAAGAAAATTGACGGGAAACTTACTTTCTTTTCTATCATCTTTCTTTTGTCAAAAGTGTAAGCAATGAAAGGCAATGATTTTATGAGAATGTCGTTGCTTGGGTGCAAAGTGCAGCAAAGCGAACAAAGGTGTGCGTGCGTGCGTCGTGTGGTGTATCTACAGTCAAACCAACTAGTTGGAAACTAGTTGAAAAAACCACCTTAAAATCCTTGTTCCATTTCAGTGGTGGTTATTTGTTTCACTTTCACTGTTTTCTTTTTACAGGCCCTCTTTTTATTTTATTTCAATTTATTTTTTTTTATTTGATTTTATTTAATTTTATTTAATTTTATTTTATTTTATTTTATTTTATTTCATTTTATTTTATTTTATTTTATTTTATTTTATTTCATTTTATTTTATTTTATTTTATTTTATTTTATTTTATTTTATTTTATTTTATTTTATTTTATTTCGTTTTATTTTCTCTTATTTTATTTTATTTTATTTTATTTTTTGTTTATTTTATTTTATTTTATTTTATTTTATTTTATTTTATTTTATTTTATTTTATTTTATTTTATTTTATTTTATTTTATTTTTTTTATTTCATTTTATTTTATTTTATTTCATTTTATTTTCTCTTATTTTATTTTATTTTATTTTATTTTATTTTATTTTATTTTATTTTATTTTATTTTATTTTATTTTATTTTATTTTATTTCATTTTATTTTATTTTATTTTATTTTATTTTATTTTATTTTATTTTATTTTTTTTTATTTCATTTTATTTTATTTTATTTCATTTTATTTTCTCTTATTTTATTTTATTTTATTTTATTTTATTTTATTTTATTTTATTTAATTTTATTTTATTTTATTTTATTTTGTTTTGTTTTGTTTTATTTTATTTTATTTTATTTTATTTCATTTTATTTTCTCTTATTTTATTTTATTTTATTTTATTTTATTTTATTTTATTTTATTTTATTTTATTTTATTTCATTTTATTTTATTTTATTTTATTTTATATTATTTTATTTTATTTTATTTTATTTTAGTTTATTTTATTTTATTTTATTTTATTTTCTCTTATTTTATTTTATTTTATATTATTTTATTTCATTTTATTTTATTATATTTTAGTTCTTTTCGACCAGTTTGTGTTACATTAGAAAATGCTAGTTGTAAACCAGTCTTTCTTCAGCCTAGTTTGCTACCTCACCTCAGTGGTCTGCGCTAGTGGGTGCGTGTGTTTGGACGTGTCAAGCCATCCTATGTCACCAATTGTCTACTTTTCTTTTTATTTTCTTTCATTTTAATCTAAATGCTTCTTCTGCGTCCGCTCTCATTGAAGATACGTATCTTTCAATACATTTGTTTGTGTTTTTCTTATTTTTTTGGTTAGAATGACTCACCAAATCGACGGAGACACGCCTTTGAAAAGTAATCTCCGTCTTTAAAAAATTACCTCAGCGTATCAATAAAGATTGAAATGTCTGAAAAATTGATAATGCAACAACAACAAACACAACGTATGCTATTGGTAAATTACTATATGGGCAACAACAACACACGCACACAAAAATTAAGAAAAAGAAAAATACCCAAAGGAAATGCCCATATCACTTTACAAACATTTCTTTTTCGGCTTTCGAGCGTATTTTGATGAGAAATTATGTATCCAAAAGTTGTTAGTTTTTACTTGGTTTGGTTTTTTTTTCTCGTTTGCTTTCACCTCAGTGATAGCAGCTTTAGAATGTAGCATCCATTTGAGGATTAAGTATTCCTTTATTTTTGTTTATCTTAGCGATTTCGTATTTATCATTTGGTTTATTTGAGTTGTGTTGTTTTTACAGCGAAGCATTCGAAACAATTTCTCCGTATTTGTTAAGTGATGTTGTGTGTGTGTATGTGTGTGTGACGGTCCTGCTTAGCTCGCATTCCATGGTGGACCACCCTCGTTAGGAAATTGTATTAATTGCTTGCGTTAGATTTGTTTGCGCTGCTTAGTTCTCTAACGAGAAAAAGAATCTTGAATTTATTTAAGTAAATATTTAATTAAAGTCGTACGACGTGCGAGTTTTGGGACACACGCAGCCGCTACTGCAGGTGGCAGAGAGTTAGAAGCAATTTACTTGCACGCCACACTAAATCTTTCCTCTGAATACATATCTTGGCGTAATACTAGACGAAAAACTAAAATAGAGAAGAAGTAGCGAGGAGAGGTCAAAGAAGGCTCTGGATCATCTCAACATTTTTCTCCGGCTAGACCGGCATTTATGGAAGCAAAATTATTGACGAAGTACCAAGGAAGTGCCGAGGACCCTTAAATGGACATAACCGATTTAGACAGCTCCGTGCGTTTCCATTTGGGAAATCTGCTGAGGAGAATCGATGAACATTCTATTAAGGGAATGAGTTTACTATGAACTCAAGATCAATATGACTTAGTTTAGACAGAAAAAGGACTAGCTTCCTACTCAAGCTAAACAAATCTGCGGGAAGAGTACTTGGTCGATATTTTAATGCTGACAACTGGTACCAAATATGCCTGAAACAGCCTGAAACAAATCAATCTATTGCCCTTAAGAGATGTTACATTGCGGAGACAAGATTTTTGGACTGTAAGAGAAGCAGGAATCCTCAATCGGCCGTCTTCTTTGCTTAAATCAATTACTTCGCTTGTCTTTCTTCCCTGTCGAGCCACTGTTAGAGATATCGCAAGGTCCTATTTTTTCGTGAGATAACGTCAACAAATTAATCAGGAAATGACGACGTGTTAAGATTTATAAGAAGTTTGTCACCTTAGAATTGCGCAATAACCACCAATCGGGTTCACAGCTCAAAAGGCTTCCGCTTAATTTATTACGCTTTAGCTGGCTTTTGAAGCTAATGACGAAGTAATTTTGGCTAAACTACAGTACGTGATCCGTTTTGAAAAAATAAATATTTTCACCCAAGTTAACCACAAATTAATATCTGACTCGCAAAGAGTTTACGACGCTCGCTGAACATGCGTGGTGCTTGAACTCAACGGAAGCCACACGTGCGCCACGTACACAAACACGGATGTAGGAACCTTCCCATAAATAGGCAGTACGAATGATAAACGGCAGCGAACAAAAAGAACGTGAGCAGTACACAGCGGCAATGAAAAAGAACAAACAAAAGTAGTGAGAAATGTTGGCAAAATTCTTAAAACTACAACGAGCAAAAAGGAAGTCTGCTCATGAGGCTGTGAGTCATCTTTGTGCGAACTACTGTTAGGCCATTTGTCTAAATTGAATATTGAATACGCTGCGTGATTTTTTTTTTTTTGTTAATTTCTTTTAATTTTTTTTTCTGCTTTTGTTGTTGCTTAATTTTTGCTTATCTAAAACCTTTAACGCCGACGCACTTACCTGCACTTCCTCTCCGCACGCTCTGAACTCAGTTCGTTTCACTTTTGGCGTAGAATTAACTACCGGCCGGCACTCACTCAAATTCATATTTATCACTTTGCTTGGCGACAACATAATTCTTTCAGTTTGGCCCATTTGCGTGCACGCGCATTCATCCATCGGCTGGTCCGAAAAGTCAGTCATTCAATGGCTATGAAGCAAGAGCATTGCGTGCGCACAAACTGAAGATTGAACATTTTGCAAAGACAATCGCTCTGATTTACATACATACAAGCATTGAGGCACACACAAATACAACTCGGGTTATGTGTAGATCAACTAGAAGTTGAGTGTTGCCAGATTGGGGTTTTATGTATTGGAATTTAAGGAGAGTAGTAGGGCTGTGCGGATGCCTCTATGGGTCCAAGTATGCAAATTTATTCTCCTTCTCGCTCATAATCCTTGTCTTCCTTGTTTTATTATTCGCCCTTCTTCGAAAAGTAATCAGAAAAATTTGGTCTTCAATCCATTTTTTTTTTATTTTGCTTTAATACTCATGCTAAGGTTAGTCCAAATTAAGTTCCGTGCTTTGGGAATCAATGATTTAGCATAAACAAAATAGAATTCTCTGGCAACCTCTACGACCTTTGTTTGAAAATTTCTTAATTGATGTGACTACATCTTTCATACTTTTCTTATACCGTTTTTTTTTGTTGTTGTTTTTTTTTTTTTTTTTGATTAAAACCATTGATTTCTGCTCACTTTGCACAATAAATGCCGACGCGACAATTTTTTTACACACCTTTTTGACTCAGCTCGCTCTCTACGTATGTACTTTGGCCTACCTGCGCTGATCCTTTTCCTCTGCTTTTCTTCTTGTTGTTTTTGTATTTGTGATTATTTTTTGTGTGTGCGCTCTCTTAGCGGCATTTTGCCTGTCAACTTGCGCCGCCGCATTGCTGGCTGTCTGTTTTGTCTGTCCGTACGTCTGTCCCCGTAAGTCCATAGCGAAGTGCGTCTGATAAGGTTTTAAGTTATGACCTTTTTAAATGTCCAAATGTCTCGATAACATTTGGTTACTACAAATGTAAGAGTTTTTTATCATCGATGGATCCTTTATTCTCTTATTTTTTTTTTTCCTTTGTTTTTATTTTCATTTTTTGTGAGTTATTCTTTGTGAAGTTGGAAATTGTCATGAATGCAGTGAATCTTGTATTTATTTCCCATGAATCTGATCCTTCAGGGCGGTTGCTCGTGTCGGCCAAGAGATATCTATGTATGAGCTAAACAAATGCACATGTGTGTGTGTGTTTGTGTGCGAGAAATTTAGCGTGTAAATTATTTGATGTAGGTACTTATGAACACTAAATGCTGACAATTGGAGGGAAGAACAAGCATAAAAAGACAGGATATTGAGCTCAAAAGATGTGCAAACATTCGCACATACAAACATATACAAGCACAGCTATGCATGCATGATTATTCACGTACTCTTGTGTGTGTCATTTCGTGAGTGACTTTGCCGCCAGTACATTCCAAATTCTTGTACTAAAAGAAGTTTTTGGAATTCCACAGATCACTCAAAATATTTTGTAGTGAAATTGTCCTAAAGATATACATACATAGTACATACATTAACTGCAGGATTTAGACTAAATAACTTGAAGTCGAAGTTGATGTTGTAGTAGTAGCTTGGATGAGTAGCCACTCTGCCTGAAAATGCGATTAGTCTAGGCAGAGTCCGACGAAGAAGCATGCTACCTATGCCACCTCCGAACTCCTTATATGAGTCCTGAACTTTTGAAACATAAATTCTCAAGTTTTTGCTTTTACTTTATAATCACTGCTGACCACTCTCCTACAAAATTAAAGCACTGCACAGCACAGCATAATTGTATTTAAAATAATTGCTTTCTTACTTTGTTGCAAATATTAACTCTTTACCATTTTTGAGGATTTGACGTTCGTTCAACAAAATCCAGCCAAGACATTATATTCGAAATTTTTAATATTTGTGTGAAGATACCTTTATGACTGTCTACCTAAAGTTACTTCCTGACAAATTGGTAATATTTTGCATAATTTCTTTTTTGTTTGTCGTTTGTCAGCCGCCGTCACCGGTAGGCACCACCACCACACCCAGAACAGTCGCCGCTATCGCCACTTACATGCAATTTTCATGCAGCCACTGCTTCGTCAAACCATCTTAATCTGACATCAATTTTGATAAGTAAATGATTATTATTGTTATTACAGGCAACTTATTCAAAAACTAGTTTTATTGGCCGATTCACAATATAATATGCACCGCCAACCACCACCCCAACCCTTCTACGCTACATCATACATACAGCTACCCCACACATGCCCACCTTAACATAATTGGATGCATAGGGAGTGGGGCGCCAAAATAAGAATTTAACAGGAGAGCAAAGTAGAATAGTTTTTTTGCCAGAATTTCGGTAATCGTAGACACGATGAATGCGCTCAAACGGCAAACAGATAAAATAATATAAAATAAAAAGAAATAACATAAAATAAAATAAAATAAAATAAAATAAAATAAAATAAAATAAAATAAAATAAAATAAAATAAAATAAAATAAAATAAAATAAAATAAAATAAAATAAAATAAAATAAAATAAAATAAAATAAAATAAGATAAAATAAAATAAAATAAAATAAAATAAAATAAAATAAATTAAAATAAAATAAAATAAAATAAAATAAATAAAATAAAATAAAATAAAATAAAATAAAATAAAATAAAATAAAATAAAATAAAATAAAATAAAATAAAATAAAATAAAATAAAATGAAATAAAATAAAACAAAATAAAATAAAATAAAATACAGTAAAATAACAACATAACACAACACAACACAACATAACATAACATAACATACATAACATAACATAACATAACATAACATAACATAACATCACATAACATAAAATAACATAGCATAACATAGCATAACGTAACATAACATAACATTACATCACATAACATAACATCACATAACAGTACATATGTATATCTTCCTCGACAACAGTTTTTATTACAGCTCTTGAATAATTTGTAAGTTATTCTGGAGCTCTGCTTGGTGTTAAGGCTTTAGTATATGTATGCATAAAAAAAATTTAATAGCTCCACAAAGTATTAATAAATGTATGTACATACATATATGTATATATTTAAGTACATATACATACATATATACATATGCAAGTGTGTGTGTATGTGGTGTATGAACGTATGCTTTATTACAAGAAATTTAATTCAAAAAAGATGAAGCAGAAGAAGAAAAAAACGAGGAAGAAGAACCGGGAAATCCCTTTAAGCCATATTTGAATTCTGAAGCATATCGAACAGCAAGCAACAATCCAGTGTCTGTCTGTCTGTGGTACAAAAGCGACAAAGATGAAACTGCAATAACAACAAAAACAACAACAGCAACAACAACAAATGACTGACTGACTGATATCGGCTGCACAATCTGCATATGCAAACGACTTAAACGCGACTACCAAAAATGAATAAATTATATAAAAATTATGAGTGGAATATTCGTTGTTATCCAAAGCATTGTTGTTGCCACTCATTGTTGCACAGTTGCAAGTCTACAACAAACGACAACACACACACACACACACACACACACACACATGCGCGTACGTACAGATGTTGGGCTATACAACACGTGTTTTCAAAGTATTTTGTCTTGAAGGTGATCGTACCATTGATTGCCGAGCAACAATAAAAACACAAAAAACAACAACAACAACAACAGGGGTAAAAGAGTTGTAGCAGCAGGAGCAGGAGCAGTGGCCGGCAATAACAACAGCTCTAGTGACCTGCCAATCTGCCATCTACCGATCGACAAAGTTGATCAGGCTTGATCGTATAAATAAGCGGCTGCCAGCTTGCTTTTTACTTGCTGTGCCTACCCGCCGCCAGCGTACGGATGCAAACGAGTGTCGTCAAAATGTAGCGCCGCAACTTCTTGTACGTACGATGGGTTGTTTGTAACCACGGCATGATGGCCAATATGTCGGCATTATGTTGCGTCGCGCTATGTTCGGGTTCTTGTTCGCAACTAGCGATTTGAGGAATAGATAAAAATTGACGTTTTGATAGATATTTATTGTTAGTTCACATGACGCCGATACATCATTTAATTATACAAGGATTTAATATTTACAATTTTCCTGTCGGATGTGAGTTCAGATTTTTGATTTTATTGTAATGCGCCAGGCTGCTGTTTGGGCAAACTGTTCGTGGAATTGGCATATGATGGAATTTGTCTCGTAAACAACGTGTTGGACATGTTGATCTACAAGCTTAAATCTTATTCAAATATTTTGTTTGATCGGGAATGGAATAAGTAACTGGAAGATGAACAGTCTTAAGTAAGCTAATTATGATGTTTAAGTAGCCTTGATGGAGTATTAATTTTGACATGAAAAGTAAGTTTAACAAAGTTTCAGGACATAAGCTGCTATTTTCTCGGTTCAATTCGCGCGAACTAAAGTTCAACTTAGACATGATGTTTTTTTTTTTAGGTTAGAACTCTCCAGTTGGTCAGAAGCCTAGGAAAGACACACCAAAGTTATGCTTTTAATAAGGCACGACTAAAATGCAGGAGCCGAAGATTCAAGGGGTACCAGTGCCCATTTTATTTTATTTTCATTTTACTTTAGTTTATTTTATGTTATTTTATTTTACTTTATTTTATTTTATTATATCTTACTTTATTCTATTTTACTTTATTCTATTTTATTTTATTTTATTATATTTTCATTTTACTCTATTTTATTTTATTTCATTTTATTTTATTTTATTTTATTTTATTTTACTTTATTTTATTTTATTTTATTTTATTTTATTTTATTTTATTTTATTTTATTTTATTTTGTTTTATTTTGTTTTATTTTATTTTATTTTATTTCATTTTATTTTTTTTTATTTTATTTTATTATATTTTCATTTTACTCTATTTTATTTTATTTCATTTTATTTTATTTTATTTTATTTTATTTTATTTTACTTTATTTTATTTTATTTTATTTTATTTTATTTTATTTTATTTTATTTTATTTTATTTTGTTTTATTTTGTTTTATTTTATTTTATTTTATTTCATTTTATTTTTTTTTATTTGTATTTTATTTTATTTTATTTTATTTTACTTTATTTTATTTTATTTTATTTTATTTTATTTTATTTTATTTTATTTTATTTTATTTTATTTTATTTTTACCTTCCTGTTTTGCTGTTAGATTGAAATAGTTCATTTTGAAGCTCCGATGAAGCAATAATAGCTTAACTCAACGTAGACAAAAAGTGACATTTCCATCTCCTACGAATTATTCTGTGATCCATCATTTAAGTTGTTTGGAGTCATTCAAAATAACAAACCTTCAAAAACAAATTTTTAAATAAATAAATTTCCGCTTATGTCGACTTAAGCTATTATTGCCTATAACCAAAAATATATGGATGATGGGCTTATGATCAATGCGCGTACTTATAATACGATTCTACGAGTATATTGTTGGTGTCTCGTGCGTGTGTGCGTATCTCATTATTTTCGGAAATAAAGTGAAAATGTTAAACATAAAAGCAATTAGACCGTACCAAAATAATGAAACACGCCCGTTCGCAGGGCTTCATATTTTCTTTATAAATAATAGACAATCTACTGGACCGATTTCTCTAATTCTAATTTTACATGGACATATGCCTGGCGAACAAGGATATAGAGGTCATCTGACCAATTTGATCAATAACGCCCAATTTTCAACTTTATCTCTTTTCAAGCTCAGCACAGAAATATAAATTGAGAAATGAGAGCTAGTCAACTCTTTCGAGCTGTACAATCTTTTCACTCTTCGATTCTACCTAATATGCATTTATGCGTGCATTGTTATTGGTTTCACAAAAAAAAAAAAAAAATTGCGTGCGCATCTCGAAAAATGGTAATGACAAAGTTTCCGTCTTTTACTCACATTTGTATTTACTGATTGCAAGCAAATCTTTTGTGTCAATGTTTATCTCGACGCGCAGTCACGCTTACACTTAAAGTCGCATATGTTTGCATTTGTTGTTGAATAAATGTTGGAGTCTGCCCAAGAAAACAAGAGACTAGTCTCTGAAGAGTGTGATATCGAATGAATCTTCGTGTGAGGCAAAAGTAAACCACGGATTTTCGTATAATTTTGGGAGTTTGTGCCCTCTACCGGCAGTTCGTAGTAGACAGACATAACAATCTTTATTCTGCCCGTCTTCTTGTAAATATGTTTGTGCGAGCATCACGAATTAACGGCTACTTGTAAATGAATTTCGTCTTCACCGCTGTTCTACTCAAGGCCTGTCTAGAAATATAGACTGAACTTTTTATATTTCTACTGCATACCTATACTGTTTTTATTTGTATGCGTGCTGAAGCCTCACACAACCGTGGCCACCTATTCGTATTTAAAAATTATGAAAAAAAATTACCTTTTAAAAATGTATTACAAAATTATGATTTGTTTGTTCCATAAAAAATTCTCAAAACTAGTTATAAACTAGTCCCCTTTTGACTAGTTCCATATTCCACTGCTTTTAAGAAGCATCTGTCTGTTTGCTAGCCAGTAAATATGTATGTATGTATAACCAGAACGTGTTTTCTTCCTTTCCGTCGGTTACAAATAAAAAAAGAGCCGCATTTACCCTACACTTCCATGGATTTACATTTTCATTTAAATTTTGCTGCATGTTACATATGCCCGTCACACCAAAGCGACTTAAACACCTACAAATTGTCAACAAATGAATAAAAGACTGCATAACTTACATACATACATATGTACATGCATAAATACATACAAACATGCTTAAATGCATAAGAACAAATAACAAAAGTAAAGTGACAATAACAAAATGTAACATCATTCGTAACCGCTCTCAAGTGAAATGAAGCGCAGTGAGCAAACATTTAACATACAAATACAATAAAAAAGAAAAATGTTTGTTTTTTAATTTTTCAAATCAATTTTAAGTTGGTTTTCTCAAGAAAGTAAACACCAAAATTTTGGTTGCCTGCCTTTCACTTATTATCAAATTCTCAAACTCCGAACAAACAAAAGAGTTTACAACACAAACTCGCGATTGGTAGAGGGTGTTTCATTTTCTTTATATGGAATTTGGACGACAATAATTTTTTTTACATTAAACTGTTTTATAAAATGTTTTGGAAATCAAAAGGAAATCGAGTTACTAATTCAGCTAAGTTCAAATACATCACTAAAAATTGTCTGGTAGATTTGAGCAATTTCGTTGATTAGTCGACAGAAATAGAACAGTGTAAAACAACTTTTCTATTGCTCCGAACAACTTTTAAAAAATTTTCTTTCACAAGTACCTTCTCCCGACAAAAACAGACACAACGAAAAAGGAATAATCGAAATCTGTTAAGGCGTTTACGCGTGATGCTGGAACAAAGGAGTTCCTTTTTAATATTAATATGTTTGTTCGCGCATCACGCGGAAACTGCATTATAGAATTGAAAAGAGTTTTCACCGTTCTATTGCTAGATGTCGAGCTTAAAGTTTTAGCACATCGTAGTGCACAGTGGTTGCGATAAAAGTTGGCTTAAAAAATGTTTGCCTGTGAATTTTGTTTGTGAGCAAGTTTGATTTAGCGTTTTCTATGAAAAAACTATCGATACTTGTTACTTCAGTTACTATCCCACCCTGCTTTTACTCACCCATTTTGACAGACCCTTTAAAGCATCGTGCTACATTTTTGAAATACTCATACCTATATCATATGTATCTACATACGGAAATAGCTGCACATGCCATACAAGTTTATCTATTTGTTTAATAGCCTTCACAGTTGTTTATTGTTGTAGCTCGATGAGCCGGTGCAAAACATTTTGGGCTATCTCAATTCTTTGAACTCATTCAATTCATTTGCATTTCTTTTGTGTGAAATAATTTTTTTTTTTTATCCTCTTCTCAGTTGATTGTCTACAGCACCTACACAATAACAATAACAAAAGTATTTAGGAACATTTGCATTTCCTTTTATCGCCTTTTCAGTTAATATTAGAAACACACAAAGAGATGAACTCATAAATTAACATTTTCCAATTGGTTTGCAGTTAAATAAAATTGGGTTTTTGTTAAACGAAATGGAAACTTAGGCAGAGATATGAGTTTATTTGTTGATAAGCTTTTCAAAAAAGGTTACCACCTTTTCAAAAATTCATGTTCTACTTACTCCATTTACAAACTCAAGAGGAGTTGGGCCAAATTCATTTCTAACCGATGAACAACTAACTCTCAAATAAATAAAAAAAAAAATGCGATAGCTGTACCAAATTTAATTTCCGGCCATTTTTATTCGTAATCTTGTTATAAAATATTTAAAGGGAATTTATTACATACGCAAGGGGAAGCGGGACAGTTAATTGTGTGCAAGTTTGGTATGTTATTAGCATCTAACTGTTGATGTGATTATGGCAAATACTTAGCTATAAAAGTTTTATGTGTTTTGTTGGTTTGGAAATTAGTAAGGCTGTTTATTACCGTTACATAACGGGGTGCTCCAATGTCGCCCATTTACACAAATATGCAAGGAAATTGCACGCAATCGCCCACACAATTCATACATATGTACATCAGCTATGACAATAATAATAACAGTAATATGTACTTATATATTTTGGATATATAAGTAGATGTTATATACATAGCAGCTGCATATAAATATATTGTCTTTCGAATGCAAATAGCCTACTTAAATTCTTCCTAGTAATTATGAGATATATTCCCACATTCACCTTGCAGGCTTAAGTTGGGTAACGGGGCTTAAGCTTAGTAGCACAGAGTACATACATACATATTTACATTTAGGAATGTTACGAAAGAGAGTTTACCGTAACCGGAATGCAACTCAGTTTTTCTTTCAAATTTTATTCAGCTAAAAAAATAATAATATATGTCTAAACTTTCCTTTCAATTCGTCAGAATTCATTTTTTGACCTGAGTAAAATTATATTTTTTCCTGTGGTGAAACAATTTTCAGATTATATTCACCTTATAACTGTCAAACATTTCCAATTTAAGCTCCTTTCGCTAACGCTACCCACATGGGCTTCCATTGATTAACTTACGTTATAACTCCGATTCCACAAAGTCGAAACTGTTGTCGGAATAAAAAAGTATGTATAACCGTCGGAATTATCGAAATCAGAATCGAAGCTCCGAAACGTCGCTACTAAATAAACTTATCAAGGAGCAGTTATAGAAGCATGATTATGTAGGCACATTAGGCTGTATCGTTTGCAGGTGATATTTTCCCCCCCTAACCAAAAAAAAAAATGTCTAAATTTACAAAATTAATATAAAATGATTAGGTATCAACCCCAGGCGGTTAGCCTATCTAGAAAAATTTCGAAGTTAGCCTCTTAGGGGACGATCCAAAGTTTTGATTACCTAAAGGTAATTGATAATTTAGAAAAGAAGAACTTTTTGAAATTAATTTCGGAAAATTTTAGTGATAATTTCGCAACTCTTTCTGGAAAATTTCTTGATGGGCGCGACTATTTCGAGACTTTGTCGCTATCATTTTGGGATTTTTTTGAATAGTTGTTGATTTGTTTTTTTTTTTTTTGATAAATTAGGGGCCTTGCCGTTATGATTTCGGGATTTTTAGTTGCATCATGGTTTATGGAACCAGTCTGTATCATTTCCGGATTGTTTTCAGGGCGTTTTGGATTTTTTTTTTGGATGATTTCTATTCGTTATTGTTTGTTATTGTTGTTATTGCTTACATGACTTTTACAGAATCATTTTGGAACTATTTTTGGATAGTTCTGAAGCCGATTACGAAAATGTGGCTTTGCATATCTTGTGGATGTGCTAAAACTACACTGGTGACACACCCTAATGTACAAATGTAATGTATGAATATAAAATGTACATATTTTTTTCTGTTACTCAATTTTAGTCAAATGCATTTATCCGTAAAGTACTGTGTCAATGCTTTGAAACAAAAAAAAAAAATAGGCTTAGACGACCGACGAAAGGCGAGCGAAGTGCGACAACGACAAGATTTCAAGTTTGCGCTTTTGTAAGCCAAGAATTCATATTCTAGCCATTAATTTTCATTTATGCATTAAACACTTTACTTCACCACAACAATAATAAAAGTAACATAATAATAATAAGAAGAAGAAAAACTTAAACTCAAACTCTGCAAAGAAATAGCACGAGAACAGTGCGGGGGTGGGAGTGGGGGGAGGGAGCTAGCAAATATCCGCTCGCAATCTCAAACAAAAAAATGCCAAAAAAAAAAACAAAAACAAATGTTGTGTGGTTGCAAAATGTGAATCCATTACGAATCGCGCGCACAAATGTACACACACATACATACATACACACAGATATGCAAACATACATACATACATATGTACAATTGTAGTCGCACATTTGCTGCCGTTTGCTGGCAGCATTTGATAGTCAACAACTTAATTTTCGTGTTGCAGGCGCACAGTGTCATCTGCTCATAAAAGTTGCGGTCAAAAGTAGTTCATGTTTTGGGAGTTCTAGCGTATTAATGATTTTAAAGGAGCGGGAGACCAAGAAAATTTTTTAATTATTTTATCTTTTATTAATTAAATAAATAATAATTCCAACTAAAAAAATTTTTTTTAGCTTCCAAAATGATTTTTTTTATTTCTTCTTTCATTCTAATACAAGGGAAAACCATTTCATTTTTTTGTTTAGCCTCTTACGTTCCATTGACTTTTCAGAGATCCCGCACAGATTCCAGAAAGTACAACTTTAAAAAATATTTTCCTTTGGAACTCCCTCCTTTGACTTATTCAGCTCTCCCGATTATTCCCAAATTTCCAGAGCTTCATTTTTAATCATTTTGGACACACTGTGCATTGCGGCCTAATGCTCATATAGGTGGGTCAGGGGGAGTGCCCACAGCTTTACTGCCTCAACAAATGCTTACACACACACACACATACATACATATGTAGTTACATAGATCGATCTATTCAGCACTAGCGGTAACTAGCATTGCCATCACCAACGCCATCGCCATCGCCACTGCCATTCGCTACCACCACCACCATCATCACCAACAAACAAATGTTTCGTATGTCCGATTGTAAGCCAGCAGCCGCAGCAGCACCACCATAATCTTGCGATGACCACTAATGCGCTTCCGCGACGACCCACCCAACAACAAGAACAACACCACTGGCAGCACAGTCACATAACCAACCGCAAGGTAGTCGGTTAGCAGTCGCAGCGCATGGTTGGAGCCATCAGTTCTTCTTTACAAATGTCCAACAACTGTAAAAACGGCTGCCAGCCACTGTTGTCGCCTTTGCACTACTGCCAAGTTGTTGTTGTTGCTTTTGCCATTTGCTGAGACGTTGGTGTGGTGTGGCATGGTGTGGCATCAACCATCCTTATCAATGCCGCCGTGTTGAGGTAGAGTGTCTAACAACAGCAACAACAACAACAGCAACAACAACAACAACAACACCTTACTCAATCACAGCAAGGCAAATGGATTGTTGTTTTTGTAATTTTTTTTTTTTTTTGTGTTCGCTTTCGTATGCGTTGTTGAAGATGTTGCCTTTGCGCTTATTTTCATATGCTCTTTGCTTGCGTTGTTGTTGTTGTTGTGAAATAATCTTTAAGAACTGCAAATGTAATTTTTCTCTTTAAGCTTTTTTAAATGAGGACTCTCTGCGTTCGGTTTGTGTGTGGAATGTTTTGATGGTTCGCTTTTGTTACGCTCGGTGTGAAATATGTGAAAATATGTTGTAATTGCAAACTGAATTGCGTAGTGCGAAAGCTGTAGTTGCAGCTGAGTCGCGGTTGTTGTTGCTGTAGAATTCATAGAAAGACGAAGGAAGCCATGACCAAAACGATTGTGTCGAGAAATAGATGTTGGGACATAATTTGAAATCTTAAGTAATTGAAATGTATGTGGAATTGAATAGCTACATCCATACATACACACATACATACACAACTGAATGTTGAGAAATGCACACTTTTTATTTTACAATTTCATATGGAGTAAAATTTAAATAATTTCTTTTATGAAAATACGAAAGAAAGTGTTTTTTGTAAAAAAAATTGGAAATTTGTTTTTAGGACTTTTTTTTATTTTTTAAATTTTTTCCATAAACTTCTTTTTTTAATTTTTTATAGAGTAAAATTGAAATAATAGCTTTTATGAAAATTCGAAAATTTGGAAATTTAGTTAAAAAACTATTTTGTTTTAATTTTTTCTCAAAATTTTTATTTTTTTTATTTTTTACGGAGCAAAATTGAAATATTTTTTCCATGAAAATACGAATTAAACTGTTCTTTATACGAAAATTTTGTTATTTTTTAATTTTTTCCATAAATTGTTTTTTTTTTTTAATTTTTTATGGAGTGAAATTGAAATAAATTATTATATTATTTCCAATAATATCTTTTATGAAAATACGAAGTAAAATGTTCTTTGTAAGAAATTTTGGAAATTTTGTTACAAATTTTTTTGGTTTTAATTTTTTCCAAAAATCTTATTGTCAATTTAGCACTTTAAGAAGTTGTTTTTTTTATTATTGAACTTAATAAATATTACTTCTGTTTTTTAATTGTAAAAGAAACTTGTATTCTAAATTTTTTCTGGAACATTTTGTTCTTAAGTTTTTTTTGGAAATTTCTTGAAAATTTTGCAGTTAGTTGTAGGTTGTAGGTGTAAAATTAAAAAAAAAATTCTTATAACTGACGAATTTTTAAATTAACAATAACATTGAAAAAAACTTAAACTAAAATTCACAGAGCTTTAAAAAAAAACAATTTTAACAATTTTTTTTCAGTTCAACAATAAAATCTTTACACATTTTTCTACAAAATGCTTACAAAATATTAAGAGTTTTCTCACAAATTTTATAATTTTTTTTAATTTTTCTTTTTTGATATTAAATTATTAAGTTATTAAAAATTTTAATATATTAAAAAAATGTATAAGCAAAATAATATAAAAATATATCCATAATTTTCTACAAAATCTATAGAAAATATTAAAAAAAATATTTTTAATTAAAATACAAACAAAACGAATGAGTGATTTGAATAATTCAAAAGTTTAATATATTAAAAAAAAATTTACCAAAACAGTAAAAATATAATTTATAATTCATTTCACACATTTCAGACAGACAAATCAGTCACGGCGCAAAACAATAAAAACATTAACTAATCACTTGCATATGTAAGTGTTGGACAAGCAAACAATCAAAGGCGCCACGTGTTACCAATGACTCCACCAAAAGAGCGCTCCACTAAGCCATGGCAAAAGCGATCAATACGGCTGCCTTCTTTTGTTTTACCTACCCACAGGCTATGGAGCTTTGTATTGTAAGCGCTGTGAAGCTAGCAGTTTTGCCACCAAAAGAAAAAAAAGAATCACTACGCGGCTTTCTCCTTGACATATGATCGCATACACAAGTGATTATGCTAATGGGAAGTGGACAGCCCTATAACCTCCACTCGTACATACAAGCACACGTAAGCTAGCGGGTTGTAAATGGAATTGTGGACCCACTGCCTGCACATTCACACTCCCAAAGTGCACGACGACATTCGCAGACGCAGCCACAGTTAGTGGTCGAATTGTGCACAAAATTGAGGCAGCAACAATGCCGAAGACAAATGTATTTATTCTCAAGGGAAAACACTTACCAGCTAAGCATGCGATCATATCCATGCGAGCATATCCATCTCGACTGTATGAATTCGCAAAGGCAAACCAAGTGGAGGCGCTCGTCTAAATAGGAAAGTACCGAGACGGAAATGTGTGTTATTGGTAAACCCTATAGGAAATTTTGTAGTACAACAACAATTGGTGGCATTTTTAGATTACTTGAAAGTCGTGGCGTCTCATACCAACAACGACAGTTTACGCAGAAGAGACCGCTCAAAGCACATGCAAATATTTAATTTTTTCTAACCTCAAAATATCTAATTTAGCTTTGAAAGCAATTTTTTCGCAATTTTTTTTTTTGCCCATTACAATCTCTCAAGGCTTGCGATTCTGCCATTTTAGGTTAATTTTTGTTTTAAAATTTTCTCTTCGCTTTTATTGTATTTTAATTAGAAGCTAATTAACTGTCAAAAATTATTCCCAATTGGGTTCCTGTGAATGTTGTTTTTGTAGTTGTTTTTTCGGAGGAATATTTTGCTGTGCAGTTGATGGCAAATGCTTGGAATTCCTGGGTGTTCTACTTCACGGTGAGTGCATCACAATTGTAACGCCCAGAACTGCAATGTGCCACATACGAGCTATGGACACTAATGTGAATGCAATACAAACAAATAATGATTAAAGCACATACACACATACATACATACACCCCTGCATACACACATATGTTTAATGTTCTATTTTAGCTGATATGGTGAGTAAATCCATGAAAAAGCTATAAGAGCTTAAAAGGCTTAAAAAGCTTAAAAAGCTTTAAAAGCTTAGTCATCTAAACATTAAAAATTAATTAAAAGTATTAACTGCCGCCTATTAAACAGACAGCGGATGTGGAAAATATGAAAGACATTTTGTAGGATCTTCGTACTACTGGTTCTCCGAGCTTTGTAAGACTCCGCAAATCTTTGGCGCTTGCATAGAGCTTTAAAAAAATTTCTAGGAATAAAAATCATTTGCGAAATAAACTTGCTGAGAATTAAAACGGCTCGGCCCACTGAACGAAATACTGATACTGGTAAACTGAGTGATTCCCTTGTTACAGTGATGGCACGTGTGGTAGTGACTGGCATTGAAAAACAGTCTTAGACATTATATAGAAACAAGTAAAACAGATCTCTTGGTTCAGCGAAAATTATGAACAGCTGACGCAATATTTCAAAATTAATTTTTTTTTTGAAAAACTCAAACTTTTTCATGGAATTCGCCATATCCATATCTATGTAGGTGAATCGTTGGCACATACAAACATGCATATGTATGAGCCGCACAGAGCGCAAGTAAGTAGTTGCCAAAAACAAAAGCAACAACACAACTGAAATTCGTTCACAAGCGTAGAACATACATATGTTCATATGTATGTATGTACTCGTATGTATGTATGTGTGTTTGTATGAGGTATGTGAATATGCGGATGATTTGGTAGGGTTTGGTGATATTAATGCGGTCCTGTCCAACTGGCAAATGAAAGTCATCAATCAGCACAGACGCAGTGTAAATCCAGTCACACTGTGCGCATGCGCACACGCTCAAAACATAAACGCAAACACACACACACGTACACACATGTTCACATGTGGATATATCTACTTGAAGGCTTTTATATTTGTGGCAACAAATGTCCGGACAACACTGGGGACACTTCTGTTTGAATGCAAGTTGATATTCTTGTTGCTAATACAAACATACATACATACATACACACTCACATGCCAACGAATATTTGGATTATATGTATGTATGTGCTGAGCACTTTAAGTGAGTGGTAGCTTGTGGGCAGGTGAAGGTGAATGTTTGCGGGTAATGATTGGTGCTTGATGGGTTTGCTAAGCTTTGCCGGAAAAATGTGTTCTTAGCCGTTTTTTGCTGGAAGTGCATGTATGCAAATCTAAAGCAAAAACAAAAATCTACACACTGACATACATAGATAGAGTTTAAGAGCATGAAAGAGTGCATACTTCAGCTTTGGTTGGAATGTTTGTACACATTAAGAAGTGGTCAGCGCATGACTGAAGTGAGATTAGGGCGCCATTTATGGTCCATTTGAACGAAATATTGCCGCAATAGCAGTGGCAATGGCATTCAAGCCTCTCAGGAAGCCATCAACTTAAAGCAAAGACATGACACGTTATTAGTATAGAGTTTGGTTGATTGGTATCTTCCTGTGAAACAAGTAAATTGATTAAATGAGGGGGGGATAATCAGAACTTGAACTAAATATTGGCTTTCTTTAATTTTAATTTTTTATTTTTTTTGAAAATCAGCGAATAATTATTATAATTAAAGCTACTCACCAGCGGAAGCAAATCCGTTGTAAGGGTTGAGTTCGTATGGCTAACAACAACTACTTTCTTAAAATTGCATAACAAAATTTTCGAAATAAACAAAACTAAAAATTTTATTTTTTATTACAGAAATACAATTACAATTTTAACGTTTTTATTTTCAAATTTTTATAATAAACCAAAACATATATATACATACATAAATAAATTACTTTAAATATTCGATTAGCTTCAAATCTGTGCAAAAAAAAAAACAATAAAAGCCAAAGTGGAGTTAGGAAAAATATTAGTTACTACAATTTATTTATGTCCCATAATATGTTTGCAGTTTGGTTTAATTTGTCAAAAAAACAGCTTAAGTTTAATATATTTTTTTATTTTTTGGAGTATGCAGTTTTGTAGCTCATTAAATTTTAGTTCAAAAGTGTACACAAAATTCGAGAAAATTCTAAGAATATTTATCAAAATTTTAAATCACAAATTTTTTTTTTTAATTTTTTCGTCAAGATCGAATTCAATCTCGAGAAAATTCAAAGAAAATGTATCAACATTTTTTTTACTTTTTTTTTTTTTTTGAGTATGCCATTTTATTGCATCTCATTAAATCTACGAAAATTTAAAAATTTAATTTTTATTTTTTTTTTTTTCAGTTTTTAGGAGTATGGAGTTTTGTATTCATTAAATATTAGTATAATAAGCTGTTAATCCTAAGTGACATAATTTTTTGATTTTTGGAATATTTTTTTCGACGTGCTATTTATTTATTTTTTTTTTTTCGTATAAAAAAAAGTTGTGCTAATAAACTTGTATGGAGAAAAATTCAGCAGTCTTCAAGAAAAAAATTTACAAAAATCAATTAAAATGAACCAAAATTTTATGGGATACAAAACTGCATACTCCAAAAATTAAATAAAATTCTGTGAAAGAAATTCAAAATTTTAAATCATAATTTCAACGATTGCGTCCTAGAAAAAGCTACAGTCTTCTCGAAAAATTCTTATATTTGGTAACTTGGAAATGTTTCGCGCAAAATTAACCATAATCTAGTTGAAACTCCTTGAGGAACTTGAGGAATACCTTTGATTAAATTTTTATCAGCATTTTACTTTGAAAATATCCTTCTGTGGCAATTTTAAAATTTAAAATTAGCGAAATCGTCTCAATTGGCCGTTTTACCTCACATAAAAGAATTAACTTAAAAGCAGCTGCCCTTTTCAAACTTAAGGAAAATTTTATTATAAAATTGTTATGAGAAAATTCGGCTTTCGAGTTGTTGAAAACATCTTTTAATAACATTGCTTTCAGTATTTCTAAAATATGAGGTTATCACAGTTGGATAAAACTATTATTCCTGTAATAGACAAACACACATACAAGTATAGTGAATTATGTATGTATTCATATGTGAAAACATAAGGTTTCATAAGAGTATTAAAAAAATATTTGCTATGCCTTCATCTAGTTGATATTTTAACGACTTACGGTCACGGCCTAGGTAATAAAAACGAAATTTGTCGCTACGAGGTGTAGAGAACAAAAATTCAACACGCTTCCTAACATTAAAAAAATGAAACTTCCAGCTGACATTCATGTATGTATGTACCTACAACAAGAAAGTATTAAAAAAATTGTCGTAAAAGCATCACTGTTGCAAATGCATATATCAATAGGCTAGTCAATCCAATTGGGGGTTTGGCTGTGTTTGTGGTGCTCATAGCCATGCCGTCTATTAAGTACCTATCCGGCCTATTAAATATCATAGCATCATACTGTGGTGTGTTTATAAGTCATAAAATGACGCTTTACGATGTGCAGCGGTGACACCCAATTTTTTTTTTGTTGTTGTTGTAGCCTACGCCACACATTGTTGGGTAATAAAAATTTGATCTCGCCAAGATTTGACAAAGTGTACAAAAAAAACACAAAGAATTTGAATTTTAATGTTGCGAATTTGTGTTTTTTTTTGTAGCATTGCAACATCTCTTTTTGCCACGCATAACGCACCAGCAACAAACAAAATAACGTGCCGTAATTGCAAATTGATATGCTGATGCAAATGTGTCAGAGAATTGTAAATTAAGCTGAGCCAAACTGCACGGGATGCATCACTTAAAATCTGCCTCAATGTAACAAAGTAACATTTACAGAGTCCCGGAGCAGCCATGTAATAGTTCGAATAATTTTTTTTTTTTTTCACACAAATTCTACCGTAATAGCACAACTCAAGCAGCCGCACATACCACCACAATCCGCACGTATTTCTTTCATTTTTAGCCAGAAAATCAATCAATCACCGCTTGGCCTTAATTATTTTTTTGGGATGAAATCTCATTGATTTTGTGATTTTGTGAAATTTGTCGCTACTCTTCACAAGTTGTCGGCTTTTTACGCCACAAACAACGCAAAATCAACTAAATTAACAGACGACATATACAACAAACAAACAACAAAAACATTAAATTCTTGCACAACAACAATTTTAATTAACTGCAGGCCAATTAGTATCTTAATACAAAACCTAAATGCATGTCATACACGCGTAAATATGTCAGTGTGTTTGTGTGTGTGCATACCTCTTTATATCTTCACTTAATTTTTGCGCTGTTATCGATAAGCTCAAGACTCAATTTCAACAAACCTTCAGTAGGTATATCAATTACTAAGCTATTTCTTGAGTGCATTTTCTTGAAAATTGTTGTAGCAAATTACAGGTCTTTAAGTTCTAATTACAAGCAATTGAGATTTCAACTATTTCACTCTGAAAAGTTCAGTTATTTTACTTTTGTGAGAATATGAGACGCATGCAATGCGCACAAGTTGACGTGTGAAAGGCAGGATGTATGATTGTACAAATGCCGACGGCTGAGCGGAATCTGAGCCCCATCCTGGTACACACAATTAATTTATGAATTAAAAAACTTACCACCTTCACCCTATGACTAAGTGGAAATTGCAGTATCTCGTCTATAAAAAAAAGAAAATCACTATAAAATGGCGCACTAACCGCCGAGGTTCTCTAACACGGAGTCACCATGAGTTGTCAAAAAGCACCGCATGCCTCTAGATACACAAAATTGTGGATAGTTAGGGATGTGACCTCGAGAGTAATTGATTTTATAAGCCGATTTTGTATACGTAATAATCGATTTTTTAGAGATTAATTGATGTAGAAGAAAAACGATTTTTGAAAAGATTAAGCCATTTCCGTTCATAAATTTCAATTTTTTTTCTCAATAACCGATTTTTAACAGATAAATCGATTTTTAAAGGAAATAATTGTTTTTTTTTTAGATCAATTGATTTGTGAAATAAAAACTATTTTTGCAAAGAATAAACTATTTCCGTTAATAAATAATAGTTTTTACTCAATAATCGATTTTTAACAGTTAAATAAATCGATGTTTAAAGGAAATAATCGACTTTTTAGAGATAAAGCGATTTGTGAAAGAAACCCCATTTTTGCAAAGAATAAGCCGTTGCCGTTCATAAATTAAATTTTTCTAGTTTCAACAAATAAATCGATTTTTAAAGGAAATAATCGATTTTTAGAGATAAATCGCTTTGTAAAAGAAAAACAATTTTTGGAAAGGATGAGTCGTTGCCATTCATAAATTCGATTTTTTACTCAATAATCGAGTTTTTACAGATAAATCGATTTTGAACACATACAAATCGAATTATAAAGAAAATAATCGAAATTCGCTCATAAATCAATTTTTTTTATTCACAAAAAAATGTTTCGATGTATTGTTAAGCAGTTAAAGATCTGGCCTCGATGCTCAAAAGTCTATTACTAAGTAAGCGATTTTTTACTGATAAATGGATACGTCAGAAGTCGATTTTTCAAGAAAGTAAACGATTTTCGTTCATAATTAGATTTTTTGTAAATCATAACAATTTTTTTTTTTACAAATCTAATTGTGTAAAATCGTCGATTTTTAGATAAAATAATAGATTTTCGTTTATCAGCAGAAATTTTTTTTGCACAAAAAATTTATTTGAAACTAACTTTGGGCTCAATACAATCCCTAGTACTCAGAAAATGTTTGTAGGGACTGTTTATTTTATATACACATGCACATACATAAGAAAAGAAACAGCGAAACAACAAGCTACTGTGTTGCTTATAATAGCCCAACAACTTGTTTAATTATTCCAAGCACTATTCAACTAGTCAATAAAATATTTATGTGTTTCTTACAAAATATTGTCATAGCTCACACTAACACGCCGAATCAAAACGTAGCAAGTGAAATGAAATATTGATAACAATTAAATTGGTCGGCACATTCAGATGCAACGGAGTAACGAAGTGACCAGAATATTAATGGTTAATTGGAATGCAATGCAAAGGGAACACGAAAACAACAACAACCAAAGATACGGAAGACAAATAAAATATGATAAATAGTTATAATATGGAAATGAATAAATAAATGCATGACGCCACCGACAAAGTGAAAAGACATTCATAAAACAAGGTGATAAATGTTGAGAAGCGTAAGCAGAGAAGAGTGTAGGTGCATAGCAGGAAGTCGACTGTCAACTGTGGCTTTCGAGGTTTATAAGCACTTCCGAATTATAAAAATATTGTGAGTATGTATGAGTATATGCATTTCATTAAAAAGTGTATGTGTGCTCAGAGTGAGAAAATTGAAAAGTTTTTTGTGACGAAATTTCAAGTAGCGAGTCCCAATATATGCTTATTAATATTTATTCCTTTTTCCAAAACTTGCACCATAAGTATTACATAAGCTTCTATATGCAATTTCTATCTTCAGACAATATGGTTTTCTTTTTCTTACCAAAATTTATGAACCTTTGAAATTTTACTGTCACACAAAAGTGTTTTATGCAAGCGCCATGAAGTGTCTGAGTGACAGTTTTAGTCACTTAATGGCGTCAAATGTATGAATATGTTGACGTATGCGCACACGTTTTATGTCTCTCGTCAGCAAAAGCAAAAGTTTGGCAACAAAAAAAGGAACACAAACATGTTTGGCGCAAACACTTGAGAGCGCTGCCAACTGACACAGCATTTGGAGCAGCTGTCATTGTGAAGGGGAAGCGCTCTTATGCAAGACTACTCATAATTCGGAAGCAAAGCAATTTATTTTTACCGTTTCTTTATTCTTGCTTTTATATGGTAGTTTTTTTTTTATTATGGTTTTTATAAGTTTATATTTTTGCTACTGTTTTTGACTTCGAGCAGTAATATGAGTGGATATGTAGCTGATTTAAAAGCCTTAAAAGGAAGAGTGAAATAGTTTGAGGACTAAAGCATACAGTCTGATAGTTTAAAATGGGATCTTAAATCGCACACAGTGCGTTATTTCTGAATTTTTGAATTGCACTGTGCAATTTACGTACTAAACACGTTCTTGACGAAAGACTTAGGAAACGAACTTGATTACAAATTACATATGTAAGTTCATACAATCAAACCAACTACAAAGTGACTATCAGCTTTAATGCGTTTCAGGTCTCATTTAGCCTTTTACTAGACAAAATTCAGTTCAACATGGAATTTTTTGTTCATTTTCTGATCAGTACTATAGAATTACTCTGCTGTGCGTTTTTTCCTCAATTTGCAATGACATTAGTCGAAATAGTTGAGTCCTTACACGCACATAAATATATACACGCACAGTTAGAGTGGTGCAAACAAACATATCTAAACAGATTTGTTTGCACAATAAACTAGTAAGGAATAAATATACATACATATGCAAATATGCATGGATGTATGCCATTAAGTCACATAGTACATACATATGTATGTATAAGAATATATTAAAGCGTTTCAGAATAATATTTTTTAATGAAATTTAAAGGAGGTTCATCTTCACCATAACCTTAACCGTAACCATTACCGTAACCCTAACCGTAACCCTAAGCGTAACCGTAACCATAACCACAACGATTATCGTAACAATAACTATAACCATAACCGCAACCATAGCCGTAACCATAACCATTACCATAACCATAATCATAATTATAGCCATAACCATTACTATAACCATAACCATAACCGTAACTATAAACATTACCATTACTATAACCATAACCACAACCATAATCATAATCATAACCATAACTATTATCATTACAATAACCATAAATATTACTATAACCATAACCATAACCATAGGGCGAAAAAAGCGTATTTTTATATAAAAGCGTCTAATGTGCCTATCGACATCACTCGTTCAGGGAGGAGGCAAAGAGTCAGCTGTAAGCAAATCGGTTTGTAATGAACGATTGACTCGCAGGCAAAAGTAATTGGGAACTGTCATGCAATCTGATAGTGTTCGAATGCCAAATGGACATAAATTTGTTGTTACCACTCAGTGTGCTTGCACATATCTACTAACTCCATGGCATAAGTCTAAGCCAAGCAAACATGTATGTAACTGCATATTCGGATATAAATGCGTACTTATCTAAGCATGTGTGTGTGTGTTTGTGTTAAAGTTTATAGAAATAGAAACATATGCTTGAAGTGCTTTATCTAAACATTAGCATGTCCAATGATATATGTAATTGTAACTATGTAACTATTTATGTATAAATAATTGTAAATATGTAATTAACACGCATAATCGATGAAAAAGCATACACGCTCATCACACAAGCTGTAGGTACATATCTACATACATATGTACTTAGTTGACACTTGACATTATTTGTTGTTAGCTTGTATTGACAAGTTTGGACTTTTCACCAGCTCCATTTCATTTGCATAAATCATATCAAAGCATTTCTTTTTGTATGCTTAACGTGAGAAAAAATTTTATTGGTATACATTTGGCAATTTTTTTTAATTTATTGGTACGAAAGACTTTTTGGTACTTAATTTCTTTATCGGCACGAAAGACTTAAGAAACGAACTTGGTGCTCATTTCTATAACTTTTTGGTATCTACCAAAATTTAAACACCCGACGTGGTGCTAGTTATCTAGTTATTAACTAATTTTATTTAAAAAATCGAAAAAAAGTAAAATATGTAGTAGATATACATACTGGAAAACAATAAAAATTTCTTCACATGAAAGACTTAAGAAACGAACCTGATTTTATTTAGTAAAATTTTTACGCGCTTATAATACCTATCAAATTGCAAATCACGGGTCTCCCACTTTTCAGTCGTAATTTAACCCCATAACTTTTCCGAGTGCTATACAACTTTCCGGACTTTTTGTAGAAGCGAAAAATCCCTTGTCTTAGTACCTGGGTCCACATGCAAGCTACCCACTATGCTGCCACAATCGCCTATTGCTTGCATTTAAATAAAATTCATCCATTATTGCTTGCTACAATAATTTATTCACACATTTTTGACAAATCTGCAGCACTTAAAAGTAACTTCCTTTTCTTAAGCCAGAGATCAGCGACATTAAAATACAAAAAAAAAAAAATATACAGACAAACAAAAGGTACACATACATACATGCATATGTGCGAGCTATTATTGCTCATATAACTATATTAGCATCCTAAGTGAAAGCAACAAAAAAATGTGTAGATAGCTATAAGAAAATGGAAGACTTGGCAGACACAGCTCACTTCATCTTTCGCTGTTTCTTACTCAGGAGGGAGATGGAACCTACAAACATCCTCACCTATCGTCTTATGTGCTTTCAATTCAAAATTGTATAAATCAATGCAAGTAATCCTGTCAGAATGAGAATAAATAGGACTCTTTTCATTACCTTCTTTGTCGAGATGCAGTCATATAAATAGCTCCGAGTGATTCATACAAAATAATGCGTCTACACAACTCGTAATCAATACAGTGCCATGCCTTCAATTATAAGCCTTATGATCAAATCAACTAAGACATTTATAGGTTACAAATTTGTTGTTGCGTATTCTATAATATTATAAATATGTATGGAGCCAAATCGAAACTTAGACACACTCATACTTGTTTACACTCATGAACATATGTTTAGATCGATGGGCTTGTGTTAAAACCGATTCAGGATAGACGATGCTGCCATAACAATGACAACATAAACAACAATAACAACAACACAAACAACAAATAAAGCATTTCAAACGACAGTACTGTAACGACAAATGGTGTGCTGCGGATGACAAAAATATTAATGCATTTTTGCACACACATTTGTCGCACAATTAATGCCATGTTCCAGTACGGTCTGTGCGGCTTCATCTTGGTTAGGTTTTTTTTTTTTTTGGAGTAAAGCAAACAATTTGGTATAACCATGTGGTAAGAATTGTTGTTACTTAAAAATAACTGAATATTACTACTCAACCCACTAGACCTTCTAGGGTAAAACCGGGATAGATGCCCCACTTTTTGGAAAAGCTGCCTAAATTTGAAAATATTAGTTTTATTGGAATAATTTTTTTTAATATAGCTAGTTCAATATTTTAACTTTAATTATTTAAATTTTGGTTTACCTATCGTACACGGTTTTTCCAGAAATTACTTTTTCCTGAAACCTTCTTTTTGAGGGATAGATGCCTACCTTAGGGATAGTTGCCCCACCATGAAAATATTGCGAAGGATAGATGCCCTTTATGGCATGTAAGCGAAAAACACAAATCGAACATATGTAGTTCTAACCCTACTCAAAACCATAATAAATTAAACATGTTGGGTTTTTAATCTTTTAATAACTATCATTAAAAGATACCTAAATCTAGTATTAGGTACATCAATGGCCATACCTACATACTTTATTAAATTGAAGCGTTTGCTTTCAAGAATTGGCATGCATTTTTATATATGTTTATTAAATTCAATTTTATAGGTACGTGTTTATTTAGAAAAAAATAAAAATTATATTTTTATAAAAATACATTTTACATACAATCTTACACTAACGTGTCGATTCTGAGCGTAACCGGAAACTTTGTACCCAGAAGATTATCTAACCAAAAATCGTAACCGGTGCATGTACCCGCGATTCTAGCGCGCATGGTAACGATGTCAAAAACAAACAATGCGCAAAAGAGAATAAAAGGCAAACGCGCACGAAACATCACGTAAAAAAGAGCTTATATTGTTTATTAATTCTTCTGAACTAGTATGTGTATAAAATTTGTGCTATTTTCTGTCCAAAAAAATATTTACAAAACACGTGCAATTTGTCGCGGTTACTTGGCGTTACCACCTCTTTCGGTGGTTACGAAATTGAACTGCAACTTGAGCCGGCAGAATACCAAACGGGTGTAATAGTTTCCAAGATATTTGTTTGCCGGGTAAATCGAATGTTGTTACCACTATAGCATCGATCCGTAAAATAAAAGCTACTTAGTAAATCTATAGGAAACTAGAGGCAGCCAATAATTAGATAAACGTTTATTATATCCCTTTTTTGTTTTTTAGCAGCATATCGTCGAATTAATGTCCTCGATGGAATCCCATATTTTTAGGATAATTCGTTTATCCCTATCGTATTTTTGTTCATTTCGTCGAACGCGGCCTGCAGGCTTTCTGTAGTCCCTTCCTTTTGTACTTTCGCGGCATAATTTTTGCTGAAAACTGTTAAAAGTCCATAAAGTAATACATAAAACATATATCAGACTCCAAAAGTATATAAAAAATATATACTTACTCCTTTGCCCCTAAGGGCATCTATCCCTCGAAAAATCAGGGCAACTATCCTTTTTGATAGGCATAGATGCCTACGAATTTTTTGAATAAATTATAAACAAAACAACATCTATTTTTAGTTAGATGCAGTCTCAATGAATCAGTTTATTAAGGTACTAAAAAATATAATGGAATTTATTAATAGTTATAAAGTTATACAAAGCACAATACTTACCTTTAAAACTTTTACGGGTATTTCAATTTCGTCGCAAACAAAATGTTTTATACTAACAAAACGCGTGTTCACTGCTCGAAGCCCTTAGATAACTTAAATGCGCTGTGGCTGCGGCTGCTCATTATTAAATTAATTGTTAGTCACGAGCTCGGGAAGTTAGATTTTTTGAATATGGGGCATCTATCCCGTTGGGGCATCTATCCCGGTTTTACCCTACACTAAGCACATCTAGTAGTTGAAACGGAACTGCGACCATTTGCTGGGACTTTAAAGTGTTCAGGCACTAATCACGGGAACGTAATAGGAACATATGCATCACAGGTACTTATGATCAAAATATAAAACAATTTCGTAGTAGCCGCAACGTTGCAAGGACTTCATGGTTGCGTTACTATAAAGTAGTAGCGAGGTAGCCACGACTTTCAGGGAATTTTACGCACACAACTTTCCTTTTATTATTTAGCTAACTCAAGAACAACGTTGGGTTTATCTAAAAAGATGGAGTTTCTAGAGTAAATAACTTTAGAGTCGTCTTCACCGAAAAGCACAACTTCAAAGTGACGATATTAACGGCAACTTAATACATTTGACTTTAAAGTTATATTCACTACAAAGTATCTACCATACGACGTTCTCAATGCCTTTAATGCTACTTCAAGTTTTTATTATATTGAAGTTCCCCTTAGTGGTCGAAACTACCACGCAGTAACTCTGTCTCCAGTTGGACGCTTAGCACACGCAATCCGACCACTACTGGGTTATATTTTTGCATGACACATTAGTAGATACTTTACCTCCCCCCTCATAAATAAACTCAAGGCACTCGTACATACATACATCCAGCTCTTCAAAATGTCTACAGTGTCGCACACACCTTCTTGCCACTTGTGTTGTTGTTTCTACATATGTTTTACTACCCATTGTTGTTGTTGTTGGCTTTGTTAAGGCACAGCACTCTAAATTTCCAAAGTAACCCAACACGCATTTTGGGCACACTTCAACTAAGCCAATACATGCACTATGGGATTGATTTTGCCACACTATTAAATGTATAGTGTTGTTGTTGTTTTTTGTGTGCAAGCTCTTGTTGTTTTTTTATTCTAAATATTTTTTTACTTTTTCAATTTTGTTGGAATTATTGTTATGCTTAGTCGATTTTAATGCCACTGACGATGTGGTGGCATTTTATTGTTGTACAGATTGTCCCTATCGTATGATGTGTCGTTGTTGTTGCTGTCGGTGTTGTTGTCGCTGTTGTTGTTATTGTTGTTGCTATTGATGTTGTCGTTGTCGTTGTGTTGTCATCTACTGCTGTTCAACATGCGCCAAGTATCTGAACGATGCACTTCAATGTCATATCGGATCACATCTCGTCGTATCGCAACGTCTGTGTAGCGGCTGCTTAGAGCCGACTGCCGCAAAAAGTGCCTAAGAAGACACACAACGAGCACAGAGGGCAACCAACACATATTGATGTAAACATAGACGTAGTAGACCAGTCCTAGTTTATGGAGTTGCAGGGGTGTATCAACGTCAAGGTAGAGGTGTTTCACATTTGTTTGTTTTGTCTGTCTGTCTCTACGTCCCTGCGCACGTTCGTACGTCCGTCCGTCCGCTTGTCTACCGATCGAGGAGCAGCCGACACTACCATGACATAACAATGGTGTTATTTGTACGACTTTGTGGCACGGCGGCGCGTCGTAATCTGCGACAGCTCTTTGCGCGATTATTTCGCCTATACGGTTAACAAATACAAACAAACACACACACACGAGCTTTCATACATCCATTCATACAACAAAAAGAAAAAATCTCGTCCATTGCAAAGAACAAAGTTTTTTTTTTTTTTTTCTTTGGCTCTTCAATTTGGTTGCAAGTTGTCAGTTTTAAATTGAAGAGGATCAACAATGAACGATCTGATCGCAGGGTTGGAAGATTCATTACATAAATATTCGCAACTGCGACACTAATTCGCGTTCAAGCGGAGGATGACAAAATTGTTTTCTTATTGTTTTTGTTTTCGTTTTTTTTATTTCCGTTTCGATATTGATTTCGTGCACAAAAGGCGTTCAGACAGTAGGAATTGATCGGAACAAATTGCAACACTCTTCTTGACTTATGTACTAACATTTTCATTATTTGTTGTTACTTTGATTGTCATTTTGACTGGCTGATCTTTGTCATATTTAGTGCATTTTTCACCTTTGGCTGAGATTGAGGTTGAGGTGATATTAACTTTGTGTATTTTATGACTTTGTGGTTCTTTCGCCGGTAAGAAGTTCAGAAGAATTGATTTGATTGATCTTTGCTAATTTCATTTTAAGAGTTAACCTCACTTTCATATTCGTGGTGGGCGGTAACTGGGAGCAAACTACAATTTTATAAGGATTTCGTATGACATTTGCGTAAGCTAAAGGTTTAGGCTAAACTAACATTTTATTTTGACATGCTCTCTTAAACTTGCGGAAACTATTAGAAACAAGTACCAGCGCCATAGTCATAACCAGACCTCATACTTAAACATATTTATTGTCATGGGTTATTGGTACCTTAACCTAAAAAAGTTGTAAATTTCATGAAAATTCAGAAAATTAAAAAATGGCCAACAAATAACAAAACTTATAACGAAAAATAAAAATTGCTAAATGTTAATAAATTTGCCAGCTCAAATATTTATAGGTTATGGTTGTGGCGGAAATTAAAAACCAATTGGTAGGCTATGATATGATATGCGTTAGCGTTATGGCATGGTAACATAAGTCGATTACATTAATTTCAAAAAAAGTTGGGCAGATCGACTATTTTATGTGCTGAGCTCTTAAGCCTTTTAAGTTTGACTGTTACTAACATTACGACATCCATTTGAAAATCGTGCTACAAGGGGTAAAACCGATTAAGTGGCAGTAAGAGGGGGTTCCCCCCGATTTCAGAAACACCGTTACTTTATCAAAACTACCGTTTTCTTATAATTTGTTGGTAAAGTTGGCATATGAAGTGGAAGAAATTAAAAATATACCATTAAAATTCCGTTCTAAAATTTAAAAACATAATTTTTTTTATAATATTTTATTATGTCTCATATGTATCTTTACTGCCTCGATAAGTTGGAGATAGGGCACTCATGTTTTCGGCGAACCTGATAAAATTCTAGGAAAATATCCTTAGTGGAGTGATAAGATAACTTTCTAAGAAATCCCATTCGGTCTATATAATTTCCTATTCAAATATGAGCTAATATCTAATAAAAAAAATTGCCAAAAATCAGCGAGACTTCCTACGAACTTAAGTTTAGCAAGTTATTATACTAAAATTAAACGGGCTACAAAACTGCATACTCAAAAAAATTCTACATGTTATTTTGGACGAGCAATTTAATTTTATTGCTTGGAGGAGCGCACTTATATCCTTCTGGCTCCAATCATTAATGCAATATAATTTAGTACGTTTTTGGCCTGGCAAATATGTATATGGCACTACAATGTCCGAAAGGACTCGGATCTCTTTGCCAACAAATAAACACCATATTTCACTATACAAATATGGGTATAACTCAATTTCAAAAAAAATGTCACTTAGATCCTTTTGGTTCTGAGCCCTTCATATATCGTAATAATAAATTTTAGTGAAAGGAACACCCCTAATACCAAATACATAAACTCACTGAACACGGCTAGTCTTTACCAGGGATGCATGCAGATGCCCAAAAACAGCTGTTAATCATAGATCTTTGCTGTTAATAGCTGTCATAACTAACTAGCCGGAACTTTACGTTTTCGAGCAATTCGTGTTTTTATTACATAAATTTATAAATAAAAATGAAAAAAGAGCGTGTTTATAATCGTGGCATACTTGGATTCTTTCAAACATCTGCGGGGCGGAGAGTGACTTTCCTTGCTGCCGGCGCTACAACTGTGGGCCTCTATGCACTAAATTTCCTGCCGCATACGTTTGGCCTAAACCATTACCGGGATTTTGTGCAATGCTATCAGTAAGATCCGTATATTCGTTGTCAAAATATGCTGTAGAAACAAAAGTTTTTCCTATTTAGGAATGGTATACCACGTCCAGTTCCGGAAAAGGTGCAAGCAAGGGTAGAAAAGGCACTAAACTTACTTCAAGTAGAAGATTATGAACGCACAATCATCAAGCCATTTACAGTCTACGGTTTTGATCTGTTTACAGCGGGTAAGTGGAAAGGAATATGATAACGCCTCAGTTTATACAGAAATATTCTATTGCCTAGGTTCGACAAAATCTCGATTTGGTGCCCTAATAGGAATTCCGGATAACTATGCATATTCCGATAAAGATGATATTAAACGAAATGAAATACGTTTCCGTGATCAAAGTATTCAATGGAATTCAAATGCAGGCAAATTATTAGAAGATGCTATTATCTTAACTGAAGCTGAACAATTGTTTGGATTGTGCAAATCAATATTACAGCTGCAAACACATCGTGTTTTGTTGAACTCAGTTTTTCCATCCGTGGCATTTCTTTCCGTTTACACATTTGGCCATTACTTGAATTTGCGTATGAATCTGCTAGCGGGACCTTTCAGCGTAAGTTAAAATTACATACATCTTTTCTATATGATAATGAGCTTCCTTCTTTATTTCAGTTACGTCTTATAATGTATTCACTATTGGGGCTGTTTGGAGTTGGCGTGTGGACTTTTCTAAAAGATTTTAACCAAGTTGGTTATGATACGAGTATCGACAAGAAATTGAGCGAATTAGGCCCAGAGTTTGTCGAAGCAGGTGCAGGCTACTATGACAAACTGCTTAAGAAAAATTTAGCACTTCGCGAGATACTCAATGATAACACGTATACCGCAACGGGAAATGTAAATTATTTCATTAGACAGAAATCACTACCTTTAACTTTACATAAGTCTTATTTCGAAGATAAGCTTAATGAGTTACGAAAAAGTTCGACAGAATCAGCAGAAGTCCTTAGTTAAATATATTTTTTTGTTTTATTTGTTTAAAGTGCATAGAAATACTTATGATTATCATTTAAACGACTACTAAAGGTCAATAAAAACAAACATTGTTAAATGTGATTAGATTGTTTTTGTTTTTTAGTTTATGCCTTTCCCGCTGGTATTATAAAACTAATAGAATCTCCGAACTCGCCCCATTCAGCACGATTTGTTTGAAATATGACAACCCAGCTTATAATAACTGCAGTCCAAACCAATGCGCCTATCAGGGACATTATCACATCTGCAAACAAAAATAAAAACAAAACTATATTCAAATAATTATTAAAATATATCGGCAGATTGGTACTACATTTTCTTATTTTTTCTTGCTCTGTATAAGGAGGCACTCGAAAGGCTTCATTGAAAAACCAAACGACGTTGATAGCCCAAACGAAGGGCAGAAAAGCCCAACCCACTGAAATAGAGAAGGGATATTAAGGTTGATTTCAAATTAAATTTATATTATTTATGTACCTCTGAAATACGTTTTACATAAATGCAGTTTTTTATCGTTTGTTGCTTTAGAAATATCCATATTGCAGACAACAAAAGATACGGGGATAGTTAAATAAATTTATAGATGAAAAATATACAGCTGTTTATAAACAACAATGGTTGCACCTAAAATGACAGCTGCCGTCACAGTGTTGTACAGTGTAAAATTTTGGGGAAAAAAGCGGAAAGCGAAAGCGGCTTCCGAATTTTGGTGGGACTGTTACCAGTATGGAAAGTTCCTTGCCATATATGAAATAGTACCAGGACTTTATGCAGGCTCCGTTTTTCTGGCAATCTAACAGTATTTTGCATCATTTAAATAAATTAGGGTACTGGTGCAGTTTAGGGGGCCCACCCAAAACTAGACCAAAAAAGCCAAGTGGGGTGTCAAAAGACGCGTATTCACGTCTAGATTTAGAATCTGAAATGAGATTTTTGTTTTTTTCAACCGTTCAAAAGTTATTTGCAGTTAAAGTTCACAATTTTTTGTTATTTTCATGTGGTTGTTGTAATGGCATATTAGGCTGAGCCAAAAAAGTGAAAAAGAGTGGAAACGTGGCACGCGGAAGGACATCACCGTGGCGGTGGCACACACCCGGAGTTGGAATAGCGTAGCCCAGGGTTATTTTTTGAAACGCGGCCGAAGGCCGCCTACGCGGAAAGGTGTTCTGTACATAAAAACATGGATCACGCCTCATAACTTTTGAACGGTTGAAAAAAACAAAAATCTCATTTCAGATTCTAAATCTAGACGTAAATACGCGTCTTTTGACACCCCACTCGACTTTTTTGGTCTAGTTTTGGGTGGGCCCCCTAAACTGCACCATTACCTAAATTAGCAGCCAGTAATTAGTTTAAGCGTTTCTTGTAGGGTAGTTTATTAAAATCTATCAATTATTCAATCAGAACAATTCAATTCAGAACTTTTGATTGTCAATCAGTGAGGGCTGTCATAGCAACATTATTTCTATAACGTGGCAGCGCCGGAAAAACATTTGACCATTTTGTATTTTTGGGCTTGATTGGTCAGAAATAAATGGCGTTGGTGAAATATTTGAACGCGCAAAAGTTTAGCGATCATTTTGAAAGATAGAAAATTACACTGAAGCCAGAAAAAATGTCAGAAATTGATAATTTGGAAGGTCTGAGCAACGCAGATTTGCGTAAAAAGTGCATAGAAAATGGATTACCAAATGTACCAATAACCGACTCCAGTCGAAATGTGCTCATAAAAAAACTGCGAGCCTCCCTTTCAGGCGCACCGGCTTCTTCCCCTAAGAAGACGCCACGCCGTGAAACAATTCACATCACAAAGATAAAAGAAGTTGCACAAACGAAAGAAGAAGCGAAATTGGAACCGGAACGGCGAACTCCAAGTAGAGGGGCTGGTAGGCGCACAATTGCTGGCACACCAACTTTCGAATCTGAAAAGGCAGATGAAATTAAGGTAACAGATAATATAGCACCAGCATCTATAGGCACGCGGAGACGTTCATCAGTTCGTGAAGTGGAAATTCCTCCATCACAAAAAGAAAAACCTATTAAGAATTTTAACCCTGTGGTAATACTTGAAAGCGATGAGGAAGATAATGATTTATTAATGGCCGCCGAACAAGCAGAACAAAAAACGAAACCACAACATTTTGTACAAAATGAACCAGGTGTCCGCTCACGTTCATCCCGTTCAGTTTCCTTGTCGAAAACGGGTGTAGTCACCACCTCCTATAATCAAGGAACTGTTAAACCATTAGCCGAAGTTGCAGAGGTAGGTTCAGATTTAAAAATTAAAACTTAATCAAAAATAATTGTTTTTTTTTTAGGTTCCAACCCATAACACGTTCTCGGAAAACGTCTCACGGGATTTGTATAAACCACCGATAAATACAAGTAATAACCGCTGCAGTTTGCACTCAAACATTTTACCGACGCAAGCAAGCACCGGAGCAAATAAGTTCACTGTTTTACCATCTCGTTATAGTACCAACACTTCAACAGGAGGTTTATATAGATCAAAGGTTACACCATTGTACAATGAGCAAAGTGACGAGGACGCAGAACAACAGGATTTCGAAACACCATTTTTAAGTAGTTTTGCTCGTAATTTAGAACGTATCAAAACAGATGGTGTATCGTTAGGTAAAAGTAGCATTGATTTGCAATCACCGCGTCTAACACATCGTAGCAAACGATTTGAAATTACTGGACGTCGTCCAGCAAATGACTCTGTCACTGAATCATTTCGTCAATTTCTCATAGCACTAGATCGAAAGTATAATTTACGGCTATATTTGTTACTTGCAACAATATTTTTACTATTGGCTTTCCTTTATGTTGTGTTTTACCAATAAAATGTCGGTTGGAATGTTTTATTTTATATTAAAAGGATTTTTATCAGAAATTGTAATGTGCACGTCTAATGGTCTTGTAGTAAATGCCTACTTTTAAAGTGAATAAACTTAACTATATTTTATCTGACAACCGCTTAAATTTGTTTTAACAAAAATACATAGTACTTGTATTAAAATGCATTTTTAGAATGTAACATCTCTAAGAGATGTGCAACAAGGTGATGTCGTGTGGCGATTGACTACAATGTAAAGGTTAGACAGGAGTAAAGGTTATTCTCCGCACAGGCACACATCTGACAGCATTATAATCATGCCTATTCCTATATCCGACGGATGCCTTTCGCGGGGAGTGCGGATCGATTCGCGAAAAATCAGTTGCGGATCTTAGAGAACTTTAAAAAATCAACTTTATCGATTTCCTTTAAACATACTAGCCTATTCAACACAAGAAGTAGAATAAAATATCTTGCAAATGTGTTTTTTTTATTTTAAAGGGTTAAATCCGCAATCCGTCTGATACCGTAATAGGCATGAATGATATCCCGAGTCTAATCCCGCCTAACTTGTAACAAATCTTTCGTCTCAACGACATCCCTACTGAGTCAGTAGATGTGATATTCCATCCCGTTATCAACAATCAATCTGCTTGAAAATGCGTTTATTTAGTTTGTGTAGCTAAACAATAATCGACTTAACATTCATATAGCGCTTATTTGATATGAGATAATCCATGAGTTGTATTTTCAGTTAACTTCATGCAGCTATGGGATTTGCATGTATGGTCACGCTGTTAATTTTCTTCTCAATGTGTGGACGATAACTTTTGGGGTTCACCGGTAGTTTTTCCAACTCATCTAATGCATCAAAGCCATCTATAACTCTGCATAATATAAATGATTAGCTATACGAACAGTTAAAACTCAAGTCCCTACCTTCCAAAAAGTGTATACTTCAGATCTAGATTAGGCTGCGCGGCGTATGTAATGAAGAATTGACTAGCGTTGGCGTTGGGTCCATTATTAGCCATTGAGATCATACCACGATCGGAATGCTGTATACAAAATTCCGTTTAGATTTATTAATAATATATATATGGTAATATCTTGATGTACCTTGAGTGTGTCTTTGAATTCGTCTTCGAATTTTGTGCCCCAAATTGATTTTCCATTTTTACCAGTGTTTGTGGGATCACCAGTCTGAACGATGAAGCCCTTTATGTTTCGAATGAAAGCACAACCATTGTAGTACTCACTAGCACAAAGCGCCAAAAAATTGTGACATGCCTTTGGACAATCCTCACAAAATAGTTCGAGTTTAATGTCGCCAACGTCCGTGTGTAATGTGACTGACTAGCAAAAATATGTGTTTAGTAATAAAATGGCAAATTATTTTTGTTTACCTACCATTTTACGCTATTTTGCGTATTTACAACGTTTTATATATAACGCCGGTACAAAAAAACATGTATCAGCTGTTTAATGCTGCCATACTTTCAAAGGTATTTATCGCATTTGCTTGAATTGAAAGTAATGCTTGTGCAAGCATATCCAACACTGCTCACACGTGCGCTGAATAACAGTTTGAAGGCACTATTGTTAATTTTGAGAGTTGCTTTGGTACTTACCGGTCATACACACTATGCGATAGGCGGTTGAATAAATTTAAGTACCTTGCCATATTAAGTTGAATACCCTACCCCGAAATTGAACTTCATATTAAAATTTATTTGATAATACAAAATGAGGAAGACTAAGGTGACATCGAACATTATATACTTAGTGGTGACATATTATGACAGTAGTGATTGACAGTTATCCTTCCCATTATCTTCGTCTTTGAAAAATCTGGTCCTTAGCTGATTTCGTTCACTTTTTATAAGAAAATTGGTTGTAATGAGAGTTAAGACGTGGCTATCCTCCGATTTGGATTTAGAAAAGAATATGAGGATCAAAGAGTATACCTTCTGAAAAGTCTATAGATGAAAAAAACATTTCCATTGTATCCGTTTTATTACGCAAGTTTATTTAAATTTAAAATATTTAAAATTTTTAAATAAATTATACAAATAAGTGCTATAGATGCGTTGGTTAATACTTACAGCCAGTTTGACGAAATAATTTGAGTGAAAAATAATTTTCTCTACTATCAGAATTCATCTAAAGTTCGTGTAAAAAAATATTTTTCATAAAAATTACTTTCGTGAAACCGGCTGTTAAATACATGCAGTGCTATTCTAAAAAACTGCCAACATGTGAATGGGTTTTCAGTCATTCCAACTTTTCAAGCAGAAAGCTTTTGCAGAATAAAAAAATGTACTTTTATGGGCAATATATCGCACGCTCCAAGAAACGTGACAAGTGTCATTTACTCATTAGAATAGCACTGAGCAGAATATTAAAACAATTGGAGACTATTGAATTTAGCTTACTATGTTAAATTAATAATATTGATTATTAAATTGTGGTTAATGAAATGTCTTATGTTATTTGCCAATGGGAGAGTTAGTTTTTTTGTTTGTTAATTAATGGGAATGAATTATACGAATTTTCATTGCGAAAAAAACTTTTGTAATAAACGGTGTTTTTCTAAATAATAATTGATAAGTGAATATACGATTAAGTAATACATAATTTTGCAATAATAATGAAATAATTAAAGGTAAATAATAAAATATACCATAATAAAATAATGAAAATTTCGAAATAATATACTTCCTAATATAACATAAGATAATTCAAAATTACAATGAAATTCATATCGAATGTTCTTGTTAGCAAATATAATGAATAAGTAAATGTTTAAGGATATAAATCATAGGAATATAGCGTTTGCCAAGCGCTATTTCTTTAGAATTTTTTTTTTTTTACATTTTTCGCATTTTAAATTTTTTTTACATTTTGCAATTTTTAATTTTTTTTTACATTTTTCAATTTTTTTTTACATAATGTTTGATTGATTATGAATAAAGTACGATATATATGCCTTTTCTCTTAACTTTATTTCTCTAAGTTGACATCGTGTATGCGCATAGATATGACTGCGATCAAACAGAAGGTATACCCAGATGTTTGTGAGCATTTTCAAGTTGTCCCTTTTAATTAAGCTTGAAATCTTAATGCTGGATTAAGATATATATTTATTCCTATATTGATCGAGTAAATGTCACATACTTTTCAAATTTGCGTGCCAACTTAGTCTTCAATATGGTAGATGAAGAAGAAATTCTCAGAATCTTTAGCGGCTGGTGGTGCCATAGGGGACTTGCCTGACAAGGGCTGGAAACCCATAATCAAGAAGGTCTCAAAGAGACGTGCGCGATCGGAACGATTCTTGCGTACACACAAAACAACTGCATCAACATCCAATTTATCCTCAGCAAATTCTAGCAAGGAAATGAATGTGTCCTTAGAGCCCTCCGGGGGGAGTTTATCAGGCAATGCAACGTATAAGATGTTATTTACGGGATTCAAAACCTGTAAAAAATAGTTTAAAGGTACAGTTAAATGAGCGCAGATTTTCATACTTGAAAGTGTTAATTATTTTTTTTTTAATATTAAATGCATTTTTTTTGAATAAATTAATATTAATATAGTAAAACTTAGCCTTACCGAGTCCCATTCCGTAAACTTGTTTTCGGTTACGTGCAATTTTATTACTATGCGAGTTGGATTATCATGTTGCAAGATATGTTTCACCATCTCTTGGCAATCTTCCTCCGAATATAGCGAGTGAATATCACCGCTGCGCTGTGAATCGCTGCCATCCGAATCAGAACACTCCGATGAGGAGCGACTGTTTCCGAATACGCTGCCACCAGCTGAATCCACAGAAGTCTTCCGAGAATGATCTGTAATATGCAAATGTATAATGTGTTGATGCTATAAATATGATTTTTAGAACGTACCAGTTAAGAGGGACGCCCTATCGTGGTCAGTTCTGTGGTGGGTAGGGACATCAAAACCACCACAGAGGCCCTACGCCGAGAGAGATGGAGAAGGACTCAGTCGACATGTTGGTAGCGCAAGACGAGTTGGAGATGGTGCGCATCTTGGATACAGTAGGGAATCCCAGAGCATTTTCATTAACTTCTCTTCTACTACTGGTACTACTACTAAACGTTGGGTCGCTGTAATGACAAAATGACAATTTCCAATTAAAAAATAAGTTTTTTGTGTTCATACATAATTGCTGTTTTCATCGCCGGCTTGACTTGTTAATTACATACATATATACGAGTTATTCTGGCCAACGTGAATACAGCAAAGAGTTTTTTGTGCCAACAAGAAAATAATTCCGATATAAAATTTTTAGTAAAAAAAGCTACAAATACTTATATAAAATCAACTATTTCCTAAATATGTTATCCACATGCATTATTCATTTAAATTTTAAATTTACTTGATGATATCTAGTCTTTTTTGTCAGCAAATCCTAGTTAGAACTTTATGATGCTGTATGTTATTTTTACTTCTTTATCAGTCCAATGTGTGCTTGTTTATCCTACTTAAAAAATTGTTAATATTTAAATAAGTTATTAACTTGTTTACACAACCTCGATACCTATCGTGATGATGCACAGCAACTAAGTATAACAGGTAAATACAAATAAGCCTTAGATAAGATTATTATCAAGAAAATCTTTCTCTTACGAAAATGAAAAATACGTTTTACAACGTTTGACGCTACTAGCGAAGTCATATATATGCCTTGTTCATAACTCATATCGAGTAAATAATTTCATTTTTGTGTAAACGTTAGGAAGAGACTTAAAGCTGTATAATTTCATCTTTAAAAGCATGAATATGCAGCATATGAAGCTTTCATACCGCTTTAACACATCCAGATAGCAGCATGGCTCCCATGTACAGGAATGAATCAGAGTTTTTAAAAGCATTAAATAATTTTTTTCAGATTTCTGAGGGCTCACTAATTTATTTTGACTATAAATATGCTAATACGAACAAAATGTCATCAAAATTTGTATCAAAAAATCTTAATTACATTTGCGTCATACTTAAATTTTCCTATGACTGTGCCATCCTAATTTGTGGAACAATTTGAGAGCCACTATAATACTTTACTATCGCCAGCGCCTTTTCAACTGTCTGTCAAGCATGGTAGCAAGCACATTCAGCGCGAAAATGGCGAACTCTAGCGAGTTGCTTTTCGGCTGTCAAACGAGTATAAACGTTTTTACTTTTCAGCAACAGAATTATTTTTTGCAGCACGTTCACGTATTAAAGTTTGTTTTGTATTACTTTAAATAAAATCTAAAGAAAAATGTCCATTGGTGTACCAATAAAAGTGTTGCATGAGGCTGAGGGCCATATAATCACGTGCGAAACCATAACCGGCGAAGTTTACCGGGGCAAACTCATAGAGGCAGAGGACAACATGAATTGCCAAATGACACAAATAACAGTGACATATCGTGATGGGCGCACTGCAAACTTGGAAAATGTGTATATTCGTGGCTCCAAAATACGTTTTCTAATACTGCCAGATATGTTAAAGAATGCGCCTATGTTTAAAAAACAAACGGGCAAAGGGTTAGGTGGGACAGCTGGGCGAGGGAAAGCTGCTATATTACGAGCGCAAGGTATGTAGTTTTTCTTTTCAAATATATAAGAAATTGATGTGACTTAACGAAATATGTAATTTTAGCACGAGGAAGAGGACGAGGCGGGCCTGCGGGCGGTGGTAGAGGTGGCCCACCAACAGGCGCGCCAGGTGGTGGAAGAGGTGCATGGCAAGGTGGGCCGACAGGAGGACGCGGACGAGGTGGTCTATAATTTAAATAGTATTTTAATAATAATTACACTTAATTAAGTTGGGATTACAAAATGAACTAAATGATGAAACTAAGAATGTTGTAAGCTGAAAAAAGTGATTTGAATAAAACTCATTCGGCATCAAACATCAAACACATGCTTACAGTAAATCCTGTATTTTAGTAGATATACACCCCTATTCTGCATTACAATTACGTTCCCGCTCTACGCTCCGCTTGGATCGTAAATATGCATTCTGAGTTACGCTTGGATCGAAAGAAAAAGAGGAAGAGCTATAAGTTTTTCGAAGTCAGCTGTTTGCCTTGGAATGTGTGAAATTGAAACATAACAAAGCAATTTAAATTACACAAATTATTACTTTTGAAATAAAAGTAAAGCTTTATTATGATTTATAAACTTAATTGTATATGTTTGAGTATTATTGAATAAATTGAGTGAAATTTTATAGATCAATTGACTGATTGTAGCAGACAACAAAGGACCAACAAAAAGCAAGAGGACACTGTTGGTGGATGTTACCACATCGTCAGTAGGTGGCTGGTATTTTCCATAGAGCTAGTGCTAGAAGAGTGCGCTTTGTCGACCAGGTACACAGATGGTTGGCGTCGCATCGTGGGGCCACACCATACGCCGAGCAAACATTAGACATGTCAGGGTTAAGTCTGACCGCAGGTGGTACTTTTCGCTGCAGGAAGACATTGGCCGCCCCGGAACTGACAAAGAAGTATGAGTGGGTGCTGTGGAGTGGTCGCCTGTGCACGTTTGGATGTAATGGCAAAGTCAAAGCCATTACCTTAGTTTTAATTTCGTTAGTAATCACCCCTATTCTGCATTTCGACTTGGATCGAAAATTCCTCCGTTTGGCAACTTTGGCATTCTGAGTTCCAATTCCGCTACGTTCAACTTCGAAACTTCCAATTCTGCTAATTCTGCACTTCGATCGTAGCTCCGTTTTTCTACGTTGGAATTTTGTTGGCGGATAAGTGCTTGTTTTTTATTTTGCAAACAATTTACGATTAATTTCCGCGATTTTTTGTTGAAATTCTTAAAATTTAAGTAAAACTCGTATGTAAAAGTTGTAAAACGCTCGCTATATTTTGTTTTTGTGCTCTTATGATGTTTTTTGATATGTTTGCAGGGTAATTGTTTTCTACCAGTGCCAAGTGCAAATATTTGTCCAAAAATGTAGGGAGGGGTATCAAAAGACGCGTTTCGATGCCGGGAATGTGAATCCGCCTACGGAGATCTAATACTTTTGGACGTGCATTAGCATCGGCACCGGTTGTAAGCAATTACAAATTGGACTAGCATTCAAAACACCAATCTCACAATATTTCTACTGAAATTAAATCAAAGGTAATGGATTTGACTTTGCCATTACATATATCCAAACGTGCACCGGCGGCCACTCCACAGCGCCCACTCATACTCGGTAAACTTCTTTGTCAGTTCCGGGGCGGCCAATGTCTTCCTCCAGCGAAAAGTGCCACCTGCGGTCAGACTTAACCCTGACATGTCTAATGTTTGCTCGGCGTATGGTGTGGCGCCACGATGCAACGCCAACCATCTGTGTACCTGGTCGACAAAGCGCACTCTTGTAGCACTAACTCTATGGAAAATACCAGCTACCTACTGACGATGTGGTAACATCCACCAACAGTGCCCTCTTGCTTTTTGTTGGTCCTTCGTTGTCTGCTACAATCAGTCAATTGATCTATAAAATTTCACTCAATTTATTCAATAATGCTCAAACATATACAATTAAGCTTATAAATCATAATAAAGCTTTACTTTTATTTCAAAAATAATAATTTGTGTAATTTAAATTGCTTTGTTATGTTTCAATTTCACACATTCCAAGGCAAACAGCTGACTTCGAAAAACTAATAGCTCTTCCTCTTTTTCTTTCGATCCAAGCGTAACTCAGAATGAATATTTACGATCCAAGCGGAGCGTAGAGCGGGAACGTAATTGTAATGCAGAATAGGGGTGATTATTGTTTGGTGTTTTGAATGCTAGTCCAATTTGTAATTGTTTACAACCGGTGCCGATGCTAATGCGCGTCCAAAAATATTAGATCTCCGTAGGCGGATTCACATTCCTGGCATCGAAATGCGTCTTTTGATTTCCCTCCCTACATTTGTGGACAAATATTAGCACTCGGCACCGGTCGAAAACAATTACCCTGCAAACGTATCAAAAAACATTAGAGCACAAAAACAATATATAGCGAGCGTTTTACAACTTTTACATACGCGTTTTACTTAAATTTTAAGAATTTCAACAAAAAATCGCGGAAATTAATCGTAAATTGTTTGCAAAATAAGAAACAAGCATTTATCCGCCAACAAAATTCCAACGTAGAAAAACGGAGCTACGATCGAAGTGCAGAATTAGCAGAATTGGAAGTTTCGAAGTTGAACGTAGCGGAATTGAAACGCAGAATACCAAAGTTGCCAAGCGGAGAAATTTTCGATCCAAGTCGAAATGCAGAATAGGGGTGATAGTCGATGAAAGATCAATAATTGTAGAAGAGGAAGTAGAAAGTATAAGCAACAAGCGTGCGAAATACTAAAAGTCAATATTGTCTAAAGGACAACAAATATCGAAAAACCTATCTAACCCCAATGTCATACATATCTTGATTGCCCAAAAATTCTGATTCAAAACATTTATTTTACTATAAGTACGAACTCAGCCAAACTTTTGAAAAATGTAAAGCACGTAAAGTGCAATGAAGTCCAGGACAAACACAAAATAGAAACAGACAATTTTTTTTTAGTAAGTTTCGCTGATTGTCGAATACTATACAAAAAGAGCAATTCCATGACAGTATATTTTAAAACTCGACTGTCGATGGATAGCTCTCTTTATTTTGCCATTCGTTTTGTATATTTAGATCGAATTAGATCCATCACCAAAACACAAGCAAACATGAAAGTAGTGAGTAAACATAGGTACTTATATGTGGGTACAGCAAAAAATCTTGAGCCACCGCACCATACACGACATTTTGTGACATGGACAATGAGGAATGTAAAAGCTAATTAGATTAACATGGTAGCCCGAAGACTGCTGATTAAATTATAAAACACAAATAAACATACATAAAAAAGAAATTAGTATAAAAACTGCTGCTTTCAAACCGATAAAATATAAAGAGAGCAATTCCATGACAGTATTAGTTGTATGTAGCAGGACTGTCTACGGACAGCTCTCTTTACTTTTTCGCTGCGTTATTATATTTTTTGTTTGCATTCTTGTTAGTTGAAAAACACATACATAGTTGTATGTGGTAAAAACAACAGCCAAACACCAGGACGTAAACAATATTTGATACAAACAAAATGAGTGACACAATTTTCTATGCTTTTAGCTCAACCGCAAATTCCCGGCGAACTGAAAAGTAAAAATAAAATTCGAAATCGTCTTTAGGACACAGTTTGCAACATATAATTGCGCATTTGGCAAATGATTTCATACAAAAATGACATGTGCAAATATGTACTTTGTAGGTAACCATTTAAATCACACATAATAATTTTCTTATCTTCGCATAATAAATTGAATTTATACACAAGATATTTCAGCAAAGCCATCATAATAATAAAAATGTTTATTTAACTGCTGCTAGTTCAAATCGAAAGAAATCCATGCGCCTACAAGTGCTATCGTTTTATGTGAGTGCAATTTAACACTTGTACGATATGGCTAAATGTATTTGGATTCATTTGATTTGAACAAAATGTGCAAAGGTACTATTGGCTTGCTCCGTCGAATTATCCCAGCACTATAGAAGGCTTATGGCTTTGCTGAACGAAAAGTAGCCTCATTTACCACAAGGTGGTGCCCGCTTCGGTTCAATTTTCTCATCACGCACCAAAAAATGGAATTGTTTTTGAGAATCGTGGCCTATAACTTATGATAAAAGTTGCCTTTAAAGCGTTATTTTTTCCAATCTGTTCCATTAACATAGACACCCCTATTAAATATTAGCTACTTGAATGCACATGCTCCTCTGATAGTTGAAAGCTACTCGAAGCGTTCTGAAATGAATTGCTGTCACTGCTTTTTTGTTTTGGAAAGTTGGCAGTTTTTTTGCATATCGATTACAGCATTGTCACGTAATATGTATGGAAATATTAGTGAGTGCACAAGTATATCACATCTACAACAAATTTGTAGTGCATGCATGTTATGTTATATTGCAAATGTGCACCCTTAATCGGTTATTATTATAGACAAGTGTTTAATTTGCCGTACAATGAAAGCTACTGACATGCCCATACATATAGTATGTATGTAGATACAATTTATATTTATCATTTATTGGCTTAATAGCTTGATTTGCATGAATTGTTGGCATCAATCAACGTTTACTGTGGATGCGCAGCATGCAAATGAATCAGAAAATGCTAATAAAATGGTCGATTATGACTAAACAATTTATAGCAAATGAATGGGAATATGGCTGTATTTTGTTAAGACACGTAACATGTATTTAATTTCTTTGGATAAACTTGAAATGATTAACACGTTGAGTGACCTGCGGGAATACGGGAGTCGTTTAAAAAGACAAAGGGGCCTTGTAAAGCTTCGAGATTTCACTTTCGCTGATGGAGACGCAATAGGAAGAACGATTTTAAAAAGAATGTCCATGCATGAGAAAAGGCAATATAGCTAGTCGCTAGCTTTGGTGAAGTTTCATGCTTGATTGTAGCACCGTTTTATGTTGAACTTTGTCTAATTGCTTTTCTTTGGATACATCAGAAATATTGCGTAATCAGCGAGATGCACCGAGAGTGGGATTCAAACGAAGAAGAGGATTGTGTCTGTTCCACCTTTTGTTAGTTTGTTAGGCAGGGAAAACGCATTCCCAAGATTTGGGGGGTGCTGCCAGCATGCTCATAGTAGTGCCTAGGTGATGGCGACAAGTGTGATTGATATCTAAGGCATATACGTCTAAATAAGAGTTCGCATTGATCAATTCTTTTTGAATATTCACTATAGGTTTCGATCCAGCACTCGTTAAAGGAGTTTGTTTTGCGAAGAATATTAATCCTTTTTTGATAACGTTTCTTAATTTTAAGTTTAATTCAAAAATGAAGTTGCATTGCACCACATCTTGCACTGTCCCGCACATTCTTATGTGGTGTCACTCAACGTGTTAAGAAGGCATCCGATTGTTAGTGAAAAACAGCTAAATATACAACAAAACGACGTACCATGACGCCATATTGTCGCTAGCGACCGATGAAGTTGAAGAACTATTCAAGTTTAACAAACACTCACTCATTTTACTTATTTGTAAGTAATACTAGCGATAAAAAATCACAATAAAAAAAATACTTTTAAAAAAATTGCAAAATTTAGCCTCCAAACTAGTTCAACAATTGGAATACAAAAAAAAACTTTTCTGTATATCTTATCTTGAAACGAAATTCCTTTTCGAGTTTTTTTGTTTTTGTGGATTAAATTTTTATCACAGCTGCGTTACACACAAACCAAATTTATTGGTTTTCACATTTAATTATTTTGTAAGTTTGCTTAATTGCAAATTAATTATTTTATGGTCTTTGTATAAATACAAAAACAAAATAGTATTTTTTATTTATTAAAGTTTCTGATATCTATAACTATATGTATATCATCTGTTCAACGTCTGAATTTAGACTAACAAAGCGCCAAGACTGTTAACTGATTTTTATATTTGAGGAAAAAGGCATCCAAACACAGCTATGGCATAGTGGCAAGTAGACCGTTAGGCAGTCGAACGATACGATAAAAGCTTGAAAAGCTTCAACAAGTAAAAATTATCATCATTGTCATTCAGAATTACGTTAAGGAACAGTTCGTGTACAAAAAAACCAAAAAGAAAACTAAATGCAGATAGGTAAAATAAACAAAGGACCGAATACCTTACCCCGCGTATCCGCTATAAAAAGATAGCGCTCATTTGGGATCATATATTATAAAGAGGCTGTAGCGGAACACATTTGAGGAATGTGAATGTGAGAGCGTGAAATGTTATTCGCCCCGCTGCTAAACACGATGATGAGCATGCCTACTACACACAGTCAAACATGTTTTTATGTGTTATTTATGAAAGTACAGCAACCTGTCATCTGGTTAGAGAATAATGCACTGAATTAATATTCAGATTGTGCAATATACTTAACAATATACGATAGTACTGCAGTGAGAAAACAAAAATATGAATACATATGCAGTTAATTAGTACATTAGGATGGCCATTGATTCTGAGATTCGAACCATTTCACCAGATAAAGTAAAAATACGCAAAATATTTTGTAATAAAATCAGATTTTTACTTTCAGCTGTCATCTTTTAACGTGATCAGCACTTAATCAGAAGTCTATCCTTTGATAACTTTTATCAGAAAATAATCAGCGTGTGAATGTAGTGTTCTTGAATAAAATTGAGAACTTTGCGATTTAAATAAAAAAAATGAGAATATCACGATCACCTGCCGCTGAACTAAATAATAATTTTTTTGTTTTTATTTCGAAATATTTTCTTATTTTACCATTGTATATTGAATTCATTGCCAGGGTATAATTGCCTTAATGAGTATTAAAATTCTTTTGTAGGCTATTTCGAAACCTTTCGCGGTGTCGCACATGCCCCAATAAGCAGAATACGAGTAAGTAAATATGTACATATGTATGTATGTATGCATATAGCATTGACGTTGTTTACGTGAAAAGCAAATTTTTTGTACTATATACTATATATATAAGGAAAATTTAAATTAATTTATATTGCCAACACGAGCATGGATGAAAACGAATCTAAAGGGAACAGAGAAGGTATCCACACATAAAAGACAATCAAGCAACCAAATTGAAATTGTACATATGTATGTATGTATAGATTAGGATGCTCCCATGCAAATAGGCTACCATTTTGTGATAAGCAGAAAACCAAAACTTTACCCCATACAGGTTAGTAAGGTTATAAACAATATGGTCAGCGAAAGTTTTTATAAATCGGAGGTTGCTATAGAATTCTATATATCAAAGTTCTAATGATGAATAGAGAGAGGGAGAGAGAGAGAGAGAGAGAGATTGAGTCATACCCGCCTTCGTACACGATTACTTAAACAATTATTTTTATTTAATAAAACAATTATCATCATAAATATGATGAGAATATAGTGAATACTGCTACGCATTTACGAGTTCAAATAAGTTGCCCTAGTATATGTATATGCCGAAGAAAAAAATATAAGCTATGTAGGTACATACTCGTAAAATATAAACTAAGAAGAACGAACGTCTGTGTAAAGCAAGATTACTAAAATCAGAACTGAGTGTAAAAGCAGTATAAGATAGGAGCGAACCAGAAAACTGTGCTAAAAGTAATCAAATATATAAGCATACATACATACATATGTATGTATGTATGTATACATATGTACATAAGTATTAAAGTTGTGAAAATAAAAAACAAATAAACTGAATAGCGCAAACAAAAAAAAAACAACGGACTATAGGCACGACACCAAAATGAAGCGTTTTTAAACGCAACGAAAAAGATAAGAGCTTTCCAAATATATGGCGACGTGTGTGCGTTATAAACGTTAACCGATAGGCTAGTCTCATAAAAGTAGCAACTTCGAGATACACAGTAGAAACTCCTGAATATATTCTATGGTCCGTATTGTTGAGATGGGGAAAAATGTTCGCTTAAAGTTTGAAAATAGTAACTTTGAGATTTCTGCTGTCGGGATTTGTTTGAGGATCCTCTAACCTAATTGCTTAAAAAAAAATATATATCATCAAGCCCTAGAGCCAATGGAATTCTCCCTGACCCTACCAAAATGAAAGCAACCTCGCGATCAGCTGATCAGCACACCAGTTGAACATATAAATTTAAACTGTTTAGAGGTTTTTTTTATTATTATGTGTAAGATGCCGCGTATATGCAATATATTTGTGTGTATATGGATCGGTTCTACATGCTATGCAAATTAATAGATATTCATATACATATATAGACACACTAGATATTTTTGTCACGAAATTGGGGGCACTCGTTCGTGGTTTTTTAAATTTTTCTTGCATTTCTCACAACAAAAAAAAATTTTTTGCGAAAACAAGAATGAAAAAGCCGGTAAGTATATATCAAAACATGTAAATCAGTAGACGCTAATTATTTCAGTTGTAAAATACTGACCGTTAAAGTACGCAATTCGTCTGACAAGAAACACGGTCGAAATGGCTAATTTTCATGCCACTCAGATATTACAGTACATTTTGATGAATATCTATTTGAATGTGTGGTAAATGTGCGCTATTATTTTTCAGTGTTCCAACAGATGGAATCGCCAAAAAATGTAAAACAAAAATCAACAATGTTATAGCTATTGTATGCCACATTATGTCGCATTTGTTATCCGCACAAACCGTTCGACAGGGTGTTCTAGTAGGCTTTTTTTAGACATGGTCTAATTTTAAATTTGATGTTCATGCTTTAATATCAGATAATGCTGGGTTCATATTAAGTAAAGAACGCCGTATCGAACGCCTGAAAACATATTGAATTTTGACTGGGAATACGTGAAACACCATGGACGGTGGCGAACTATACACTAACAGATACATGACTGTTAATTACAACAACATATTTGTATTATAAACATATGTACAAAAGGTAAATTTACTGGTTATTATTCATAATCACGTGTTCCTTGGATATACATATGTACATACATATGTATGTATGTACATATGTACATTAAGGTGCCTCGCCAAAAAAAGTTGCACTGTTTCCACCGGAATTTCAAAATTGACTCGTTTCTAAGGACTCCCCAAAATATTTCGAAAAAATATTAAGATTTACCGGAGCTAAACCACGTTAAAAAACGCTAAAAATATCGTTTTTTATGTATAAAAGGAGTATGACTAAATATTTTTTAATAAAAAGCATCTGAGATGATAGAGTGCGAAAGGTAAGCATACAAAAGTTTAAAAATTGTATCAATACTATTATTGTATACCTGTGTGCTAATATTCGCAATGTTTAAAACTGGACCAAAAAGGGTTAAATTTCGCAGAAAAACCTCTCGAAAAAACCTTTCAACTGATATCCTAGTCGTCCAAATCCGTCAATAATTGGCTGAGTTATTAAAGTTTTCCACAAACCTACCCCTCGAAATATGACCAAAAACAGCATCATACTCAATATTTGGATTGCGTTGATAAAATTTACACACTTTTTTATGCTTACCTTTTGTACTCCAGCTAATTCATCATCTCAGGTGCCTTTTATTAAAAAATATTTCATCATAGTCCTTTTCTACATAAAAAATGATATTTTTAGCGTTTTTTTAACTCCGGTAAATCTTAATATTTTTTCGAAATATTTTGACCAAGGTCTTAAAATACATTGAAGTTTATAATTCCGATGGAATTGGAGCGTGAGGCGCCTTAATGTATGTACATACATATGTTGATGATACAAGCAAGCGAAAACAGTTTGAATATTTATAACTTAAAACTGAGTGGACAAACATACATACATACTTGCATACAGTGTGTATATCACTATATATGGGTATAGGTACATATGTATATACATATCGTATTACTATTTTCAACAAGTCCGTTAAAACAATTCTTAATACCTACTCCGTGCTATTATTTGTTTAACAATGGACATTGCTTGACGACGTGGCGATACATATTTAACTCTTTAGAATTACGCACAAACACGCAAACTTTTTTTTAATCCTATGTGTAAAATCAACGTTTTATTTAATCAGAAAATAGAATATGACAACAAAAGTGGGCTAGCAATTCTCGTAATTAATGTAAAGTAAATTCGAAGGTTGAACTGATAGGGATGTTTCCTGCATCGAAACGTTTAGGTATGGTTAAATTTTCAAAATGTTTCTCTACTTGAGGTTGAAAATTTTCAAAGTTTGATTTCAGTTTGCAAACCATTTGGATTGACTTGGAAAGCGCACCTACAGCACTCTTATTTTCTGTCATATCTGGTATAAAAAATAACTCAAAACACGTGTGCGGACAAAAAAAATTGCAAAAGGTTTTACAAAACATTAAAAAAGGAAAGAAATTAAAATAGAGAATAGAAAGAAAAAAAATATATGCATATACATACATACATATGTATATTCAGATGCGTATTGTGTTCCGGATTCATATCTGACCAAGGACTGTCAAATCGTCGACACTCCTCAAAAACCTTCGGAAAATATTGATGGATTTCAAGTCGGTAGGTTTTCAAGTGTAGATAGAAAAATATTTTCCTATCAGAAATGTTTTTTTTAGCTGGAGAATGGATTGTTTCGCCAGCGAATTAATATAAAGTTAAAAATCAAATTGAAGAAAAATGAAATGTGCCCATTTATCGTTGGGAGGTTAGTAATACACAATTTGTCGAGCTCTGCGTGCAGGTGCTTACAACCTTACTTACATACATAGTGCATATACATATATAAAACAGCTGCTCATTTCTTGAAAGATTAAGCTAATAGACTTTTTTCTAAACTGCGTCATTATTATTCAACTGATTGCGTTTTTACTCGAAATTCAAGTACTTGACGGGATTCATAATTTAACACCTTAGATAAAAATTAATATAAAATATATACCTACAAAAATATAGTTAAGTACATTTGCGCAAATAAAAATGTCCGCTCTGATTTATTTCTAGTAGATCAAATTAACAATCAACAAAATAGCTTTTGTTATGGAATTTTCCATTGCAGAATATGAAAACAGCTCACGAGAAAGTCAACATAAGATAATATATATGTACATACATACATATGTATATGTACATTTTCAAACCAAAATACATACATACATTCATATGTAAACATAAATACATTCGAAATGGGGATGAATACCTGCGTATTACATATGTAGGTTGCCTCAGTGGTTGATATGTACATATGTATATTTGAAGCCATCGAAACAACAAATATTTTATTGGTATTTTCGGGGGCCGGATAGTTGCATACATTCCATATTAGAATAAATCATTGCTTTGCGCCAATGTTCAAAAGTTGTAGTACCTATACTTAAGAGATAATACAACATTTAGCTTTAACCGAAGAGTTCAGGGTGTGCTCTGTCGTTACAAAAACAAACAAACCATTGGAAACTTGTCTGAAGTCACGTAGCTACTAACGCATAAGTCATGCCAAACAACAGTATCTTTGCGGAACAAGGAGAACGTGGGGAAAAAACACACGGATTGTTAAAGCAGTTCATTTAAAAATTGACCCCGAGATAGGGTAAGATAATCATAAAAGTTCTTTCTCTGATAGCATCCCAAGATCGATGACTACACCATATCAAGCTCAAGGAAACTGTTGAAAATATAGCTCAGATCAACAGGCAAGAGCAAGTTAAAGGGATGGTCCCCAAGAACGAAGATAAAATGGATAAAATCCCGAACATAGATAAAATAGCTCGGTTGTTATGTACAAATTTCCAGAATATTCCTATTGTATATATGTATGCATGTACAAAAGTAATATATACACGAACATCCATTTGTATGTTAATGCGAGCGTCAAGAAACCGCATTCAGCGGACACCACAGAACAATGAACTATACAAAAACCGTTCATTCGTAGTCGTTTATATATCGTAGCTTATATATGTACATATGTATGTTGATTCTAAAGCGGACGATTAGAGGTACAGATGTACATACATACATATGTATGTATATGACCCACCTCCTTTGCCCACGACATTAATATGTTTTTAATGTTTAAAAGGCGTGAATGTGGTATTCAAGCAATTATCCGGATAAACCGATTGATAGAGTTCCGGGCGATGCAATATATCTTCTCTATTACCTATTATCTATTTTTTTAATTTTATTTGTGATGAGCCTGATTTGGCTTTGCACAGTATCAATACCAAAGTCGCAAAACCAAGCTTTTAATTTAAAACAAGTAATTTTAAATTGAATCGTTTCAAATTGTTTTCACAAAAAAGAATTGATAGCTCAGGTTCCACTTTTGCTGAAATATTCCCAAATTGATGATTTAAGTTCCATTTAATGACAAAATTATATCAGCTACGCGCAAAAATATAAAACAGCTGATCAAACCAATCCCATTGGAATCAGTGTAAACGATTACTGGTGCCATACCATAATGTCTTCGTAATGAATTTATTTATTTTTCATTATCTTTACTTTTGACTAGGCGAGTTATGCAATTTCGTCATTTTAATTCTAAAATAATGTCGATATATTATTGAGTGAATAACGTTATTGCTATTTCTTACATACATACTTACGTGTGTAATTGTATATTTTTAAATGATGTTTGGGTAATACTTTACGGTTTACGTCAAGTGTTAATACACGTCCAAAAATCTTGAGAGAGGTATCAAAAGACGCGTCTTGACCTCCGTAACAATAATCCGAAGGGGGAAAAGCAATATTTTGTTTCTGTGAAAAGTTATTAGTGAAAAACCGAAAATTGACCCGGGTTAGCTCCCAAATTCGGGGCCCGATCCACGTTTTTTATGTGCAGAACACCTTTCCGCGTAGGCGGCCTTCGGCCGCGCTTCAAAAAATAACCCTGGGCTACGCCATTCCAACTCCAGGTGGTTGCCCTGAACGGTGGCAACATGCCACCGTTCCGACTCTATGGGTCATTTTTTTCTCACAGGGTAATGTGATTACAACAACCACATGAAAATGACAGAAAAATTGTGAACTTTAAGTGCAAATATCTCGCAAAATTCTAAAAATATCGGATTTCCCCCTCCAGATTATTGTTACGGAGGTGAAGACGCGTCTATTGATACCTCTACCTATATTTTTGGACGTGTATTAACACTTGACGTAAACCGTAAAGTATTACCGATGTTTGTATTGTTGGTAATACTTTACGGTTTACGTCAAGTGTTAATACACGTCCAAAAATCTTGAGAGAGGTATCAAAAGACGCGTCTAGACCTCCGTAACAATAACCCGAAGGTGGAAAAGCAATATTTTGTTTCTGTGAAAAGTTATTAGTGAAAAACCGAAAATTGACCCGGGTTAGATCCCAAATTCGGGGCCCGATCCACGTTTTTTATGTGCAGAACACCTTTTCGGGTAGGCGGCCTTCGGCCGCGCTTCAAAAAATAACCCTGGGCTACGCCATTCCAACTCCAGGTGGTTGCCCTGAACGGTGGCAACATGCCACCGTTCCGACTCTATGGGTCATTTTTTTCTCACAGGGTAATGTGATTACAACAACCACATGAAAATGACAGAAAAATTGTGAACTTTAACTGCAAATATCTCGAAAAATTCTAAAAATATCGGATTTCCCCCTCCAGATTATTGTTACGGAGGTGAAGACGCGTCTATTGATACCTCTACCTATATTTTTGGACGTGTATTAACACTTGACGTAAACCGTAAAGTATTACCGTATTGTTTATTGTTGTTTAAAAAAGTAAGGTTAAAAACTAAATTAAACTAAAAAAAAAAATAATAAACTGCTTTATATAGTCATTAAACTAATATATTAAAAGTTTTATATTTATTGTTTGTGGAAAACAATACCATCGATTAAAGAAGGTACCACTTTTGGTGCTAGAGTGCGACATATATACATATCCGGTCAAGATTTGTCTCTCTGGCAGCATACTCGAACTTTCAGTTGTTTTTCGTTTACAACACCATTTCCGACAGGGTGTAAATATGCATGTATATGTAAGTGCAGTGGGCACCAGTGGGGATATATAAATATGTACATGTGTTAACCAAATGAAATGGTGGATCCACGAGTAGAAAATAAACATTTGAAACAAAAACAAAACGAAAGCACGACACGTAATGGCTGCGCCATTCCGAGGTACGGTAAAGAAATACAATTTCAACAAAACATCGCCTAGAAAACGAAGTATCTGAAATGTGTTAACTATTTCAATTTCTTTACTTACGCACGACCTCCAAGTTTTCATGAAAGCAAAATGTTATTGCAAAAACCTGGTGCTTTCGTGTAAAGGAGAGGGCGCGGGTGAAAATTATTAGCTTTGCTAACATTTCATAGCAATACAAATATTTTATACCATTAATTATTCACTTAACACACATACCACATATTTAACCATTACATATTTTTGCCATCTATAATTGGATCAAAATCAAGAACCCAATCACCATTCATTATACAATTAATTGAGCACCACCAAACCTCCACATCTTTTCGCATTCCTATTTACTTAATTTTCTACTTCACTAAATAATTGGGTATTTTCTTGTTGGACTCATTGTGATCACTACCACTTTTCTTTTACTTACAGTTTATTATTCATGTTAGATGGCATTTTCACAAGTAATGGTTGCAACTTAAAAACACTTGAATTAAATAAAATGTTTGGATATAAAGTTTTGGTTTTTATAAAAAACTGGCTTTGAGATAACACACAAAGTGCCTGGCTTCCAACCTTGCTTTGCTAATGTCAAAAAAACACTGTCCAATCGGATATCATAATTTACCGTTTTATGTATTTATCCGTAACAAAAGCACTGCTGCCAACATGGGCAAGAAAGATGTGCAGAAAAGAAATGTCAAAGTGTTTGACAGGTGGTGCTGTCGCTGGCATTTATTTCCTTGGTGTATGTTCAATGGAATGTGGTATCTACATTTAGGCGCATAGATTCCGTTACACGGCTAGACTTCCATTTTGCTGTAATTTCAATATATCCATTACATTTTTGAAACAAAAACCTGCAATTATAGGGAGACGTTCGTAAATCACGTGAGCCATTTTTCTAGAATTAGTCGTTAAAAGCAACAATAGCAAGACTGTCAGTTCGTTGAATTTAGCCTTTTCAATACTGCTGTAATATTTTGTTTGTAACGTAAACCACCTTTCATTATTTTCTTATTATTATTTATTTTTTAATTGCAACCTAAGTTTATACTTACAATAGAAAATATACAAATTAAGTATTTTTAAAAATTAGACCATGAAAAAATAATTTCAGCTGGTAAGCATAAGTAACATTGTAATTGTAAAATTGAATCGTTTAACAACTGTATATTATCTTTTTGTTTTAAATTAAATAATGGACATTTCAACAAGTTTTTGACTAAAAAAACATTTAAAGGATCCCTGCCATAATTGAAATTTACAAAATTGTTGCTAAAAAAATGTAATGGCAACAAGCAATCAATGAATTGTTCTGTTTAAAATTTAACTAAATACATAAACATAAGGATGCCTCATCAAAACAACAAAAGTTGCGTATTTTCCAGCGAAACTATAAAATCGACGAAATTACTTAAAAAATTGATTTTTAAGTCACTTCGCTACTTTAACTACATTGCTATAAGAGTAGGGTTTTAGGTAGTTAAAATGTGAGACTGGACAAATTTCCTTGAGGTGATGAGGGTGCGACCACAACAGCTTACAATTGTCAATATTAAGGAGAGTTGTTCGCATGTTTCTTCAGTGAATTACTGAAATTGCCGATTATATTTGAGAATAAAAAGAAATTGTTGTATGGAAGCGTTTTCAATTACGACTATCATAATATTATAAATGGTTTTAAGGAAAATGTATTTATAAAAACTACTTTAATTTCAAAAGAAAGCTATATTATGCAAGTTTGAATTTTCAAATTACCAAGCGGAAGACTTACAAAAAACCCAGTTACGCTAGAAAATAGTATTAACTTCATTTTAGTATATCTTGAGTACAGTTATGTCTTAGCTCAGAAATAAGATTAGCAGGAAAACTTTTCCTTTTTAGCTAAGTATGTATGCATAATTTAGTCTATACTGCATTACAGATTAAATATATCCTATTAGTAAAATCTAGCTGTTTATTGCTTTTTGAATTTACAAATTATGTATTAGCATATGCCACAAAGCATTAACAACAAAATTGTATACGTTCACCAATATCACAACTGCATTTGAATTCTTTAAGAATTCAATTCAATTAAATTTTCGTGTATATACAATATGGATTAAAAAACTAGCTTATATACAAATATCTATATATGTACATACTATATATATAAAATATTAATTTATTTATCGTTTAAAAAGTAGCGTAAAAAAACTTTATCGCCTAAAAGTATGTATGTTTGTATGTCATTTTTCAATTTACAACTACTTGTAATCGCCAAGTTCACAACAGTTATATGCACTGTGCAGCTTCCTCAAACAATTTCACCACTCGCACCATAATTCAAACCATTACGGTGGTGATGATGATGTGTATTATCAATATGATCTTGTTCCATTTGTTCCTTTAAAATTTCCAGCTCTCGTATACCCGATACGGTCACTTCGTATTTGTGTGTTACAAGTGAACGATAAAAATGTATCGCAAAAGCTAAGAATATAATCATAACTGGTATAAGTACGATGCATGCCGACCAAGCGGCTGGTTGACTTAAATCATAGAATTTCACCCAACAAAGTATTGCTATCTCGAGTAGAAATAATATTAGGCCAAGTAGTGTTGAAAATGCCCACGCTGTCTCAATATACCAATGAAGGCGTTCGTGTGGCGATTCATGCACCAACGAGATGCTATGTAAGTTACAAACCGTTTCTATATTCGGCAATATACAAGTACTGATCATAAGTGCTAACATATGCACGGCAACAAGAAGAGTGGTACAGATGGCGAAGGCGACGAGCATACCGGCAGGCACTTTGGTGTTACTATCCAATTGAACTTCAACCATGGCGACCTTAAAGTAAATTAGAACGAATATTAGTATGTATGTGAGTATAATAATTGGTGAATCGTTGTATGTGTGAAATGAATAAAGTTTAATTGATAAATTGATTATAACTAATTGAATGAAACACAATATCGATTGCTTTGAAAAACTGCCCAAAAGTGGGAGCAGTCGGTTGGGATGAGAAAATAAAATTAACTCTCAAGAAATGTTAAAACTTCAAGTAATAACAAAAACCAAGCCATTCACCACTCTTAAAAAGCAATCATCCTTCACCAGGTTTCAATGAAACATTCATCAATGAAACATACGGGGAAATAATGTTAATAGCTGTATGGAATAATATTGAAGAAGGTATGACATTAGAACGAATGAGTCATTATATGCAGCTGTGGCAACAAAATAGTTTAGTTAGTATGTGCTAAGTAAAACGCTTCAGAAAAATGTGTCATTTATTACTTTCTGATATGCTACAAATGAAAAAAACGAAATTTATGTTACATGCAAGGCATTGCCAAAAGCTAAGAAAAGGCAACAAAAGATCACTCTGAAATGCTATAAACGAGGAGTAGGGGCGCATGCATTTCAAGCAACCACAGCATGACTGACTGGCGACCGGGTGGCACACCACAACCATGTGAGGGACAGGAAGTTCTTTCTATTAATTCAAATAAAAAGAATTCATCAACGAGTACAAGCAAAGGTACAATGAAAAATTTGTTTATTGTTTTTGTAGCACATTTTTGTTTTATAAATGATAGTGCGATGATAGCTTGCCAATATTGCGATAGTTGTACCCGTATATGTGTGCCGTCTGAAGATACGGACATATGGGCAAGTCCCAGAAAGTAGTCAAATCAAAATTTGTATAAATCCAAATGTTTGACGATGTTTAAGAAATGTTTAAATTTTCAGACATGTTTCACCACTTGAGGTTGAACATTTTTCCGAAGTTTATTGTCAGTTTGATAACCATTGGAGTGCATTTTGAATGTGCATCTGCAGTTTTTACACATGGCAACACTCGTATATTCTGTCATATCTGACATCAAAAACTAATCGAAGCACGTGAGTGAACCAATTGACAACATTTTTGCCGCAAATCTTAAAAAAGAAAAGTAATAAAAAGATATATATTTTTGTGAGAAGAGGTATCATTTATAATATTATATTGGGCATTGTGTTTTAATAATTAGTGAAATGCTTAACAGAAAAGTAAAATGTGAAGTTTGAGTTTAGTTGGAAAATATTGATGAAATTCAAGTCGAAATTCCATATTTTTTCAATTGGAGAAATGGGAAAATTTTCGTATGAAGACATAATCAACTGACGGAAATGGTACACTAAGCACCAATGTTAAGTAAATGACGCTGGATTTGCCCATATGTGTAGACAACTAAAAATATCGCACGACTTCAAGAATTTATTATCTGCACTAAGGGTTCAAGGTTTTATATGAATGCGAAATTATATTAAAACGATAGAAATACAGTCATACACACTAATATGCTTATAAAGTAATTATTTTCGGTTAAACATAACCTCAATTTATAAATAGATATTGTACAATCGTACTCACCATAGCGAATCCAGATAGCAATGCAGACGTCTTGCTGGACGCTTTTAGTTTAGCTCGACTCAACTGCAGCTTACGCCACGAGAGATAGCTGGGCGAATGTAGATCATCTCCAGATTGCGACATACTGCCGTTAGTTGTACGTCTTGGCTGAAAACGAGAGAAATGATGGAAAGAGCGTAAAGGATGAGCTGGAAACGATTGTTGCTGATGTTGTTGATGCGATTGTGGTGGCGGTGTTGTAGTCAAAACCGTGGACGGTGGCAGAGAATTAAAACGATTACTCGAATTTGAATTTAAATTGAGATAACGCGTCGAAACACCACTAAAACTCTTTTGCGATGCCGAACTGGGACTACCTGATTTAACGTATTGAGAATTGTGAAAACGTAATGGTCGACACGAGTCACAGAGACTGTAATCGTGTGGCAAATATGTTGAGTAACCAACACCGCTATGAGCGTGTGGTACACCACTGCTGCCCCTTGTAGATAGTGACGGTGATGTAGGTGTTACTAATGCTGTTGGCGGATGTGGTGGTGGCAAACGCGTTCCAGCATTTAATGTATGTTTATCGTTAAGCGTTTCAGTTGCGTAAGAGCTACCAGGTAAAATTATTGGTGTTGCCGCAGATGCAAATGTTAATGGTACAATTGAATCGAGCGTTTCGTTGCACACGTCTGTTACGCTGTCTTGTGAGATCTGATGTAGTAGCAGACTGCTATGGCTGAGATTGGTGCGCTCATAACGCAAATTGGAATAGGTTTCATTGTCGAGCAATAACATTTGTTGCATTTGTTCGAGTTGTTGTTGTTGTCGTAGTCTTTTATGAATTTTTGTTGGCTTCTTCGTTGATGACAATCGTTCCTGCGCATGAGTTAGTGGATCCGGTTGAGTAGCGCCACCACCAACCAGATGCCGTATGGTGGCGAACATTTGGGCCAACAATTGTTGCAGCCAAACAAGAACGAAGGAATTTATTTTTAATTGTGTTGTGCTCGTAATTATTTATGTCTGTGTTTGGGTTTTTTTTTGTTTGTTTATAATTTATTATGATTTTAGTTCAAGACTTCTACAGATTTTGTTGTTGCAGGTTTTTTGTTTGTTTTGTTTTTAATTAATTAAAGGCACAATATTGCGTTTATTTGAAAAATGTTCAGTCTTTTATTCTTCTGAAATACAATTTTGAGCACATATTTTCATATACAAGATTCAACTAACTAGTGCAAAGCGAACGCTTTTCTCTTTCCTCTGCAGGTACGATATTGATGTCAGAGTGAAAGGCCGCCCTAGTTTAGAATTCTGTGGAAGAACGTCCTACCTCAACTTAAATTCTGCTGTATCACACCATGAAAATCTTTAGGAGTAACTGGGTTATTTTTGGGAATTTTTCAAATATCGGCCAAGGATGTGCGATTAAATAATTATGTATGTATGTTAGAGCGGGTCAAATTTTTTTGCTATCAGGAGTATAGCAAAAACGTAATCTAAAGATGATTCTAAGAAAATTTGCCCAAGAAACCATAGCTCTAAAACCGATTTTGACCTCCCGACTTTTGCAAAATAGATATTTTGCCATATGAATGTAGGGTTTGGCCAAAAAATGTTCATAACTTCTGATAGAATTATAGGAAAAACATCACATTGGGCTTATTTTAAAGGTATTTTACGTACGTTTCAGAATATGTACTAATATATATAGTGTTTTTGAATTTCAATAGATAAATCAGCCTTAAATTATGAAAAATTAGCCTAAAATGAACTTTTAACTACTATATTATAACTTTTAACAAATTTCTCACGGAAAACTTTTTTTTTCTTACAGCTTAAATAAGTTCAGAACATTTCCAAGAACTTTCAGTCAGACAGTTTTTCTTTTTTCGAATTCGTTTTAGTAGAAAAAAATAAAAAAAAAAATTTTTAAATTCAACTAATATGCAAAAAACACAATTTTTATAATTTTAATGTAATTTGTTTAAAAAATAATTTTTTTACTTAGAATTGACCATTTTAAAATATTTAAAAAAACAAAATATTTCAAATACCAAATAAAACATAAGTTCTTATAAATATACCCACGCGTTTTTATTACACCTGGTTGCTAATCGTCAATGCAGCTTGCAGGCTGTTGGGCGGTGGTGATTATGGTTGTTGTTGTAGCGGGAGCTAATTATCAATTGTCAATTTTATGCCGGAAGCTTATTATGGTTAATAAAAGCACAAGCTGTTTTATTTTTAATAAATCACAATGTTTATTTCATAAAACTATAGTTTAAACAAACTTTTATTAACTTTAATATTAATATAAATTTCGCGGCACAATAGATTTACAATTTCGAATTGTTAACTGCAATAGATAAAAACAAATGTAAGCACAAAGAGAAATGACAAACACCTGTTACTTCGCTGGTGTTGCCATCGCATAGATAATTGGTACCGCGTACAGCGGGTACGGGTACCCAATCAATTCTTTGGTTCATAATGATAATAATACTCTAAAATTGTCAATTCTAAGTAAAAAAATTATTTTTTAAACAAATTACATTAAAATTATAAAAATTGTGTTTTTTGCATATTAGTTGAAATTAAAAATTTTTTTTTTATTTTTTTCTACTAAAACGAATTCGAAAAAAGAAAAACTGTCTGACTGAAAGTTCTTGGAAATGTTCTGAACTTATTTAAGCTGTAAGAAAAAAAAAGTTTTCCGTGAGAAATTTGTTAAAAATTATAATATAGTAGTTAAAAGTTCATTTTGGGCTAATTTTTCATAATTTAAGGCTGATTTATCTATTGAAATTCAAAAACACTATATATATTAGTACATATTCTGAAACGTACGTAAAATACCTTTAAAATAAGCCCAATGTGATGTTTTTCCTATAATTCTATCAGAAGTTATGAACATTTTTTGGCCAAACCCTACATTCATATGGCAAAATATCTATTTTGCAAAAGTCGGGAGGTCAAAATCGGTTTTAGAGCTATGGTTTCTTCGGCAAATTTTCTTAGAATCATCTGTAGATTACGTTTTTGCTATACTCCTAATGCAAAAAAATCCATCCATACAATTTGACCCGCTCTAATGTATGTATATAAATTGTTCGGGAATGTGAACCAGATATTTTCGGCAAATCATACCAGGGCACTACTCTGAAACAACTTCAACATCGGTATAACCCTGTTCCGTCCATCAACAACTTGAGATAACAAAGATTAAAGAAGCCGAGCATCTTGAAAACAGTTTCAATTTGAACCAATATGAAAGTTAACTATTGTGAATTTTTCCCAGATCAAAATTTTATCAAAATAATTTATCTAATAATTTTTATTTAAAAATTTTGTGGGCGTGGTACAGCCTCCCTATGAATAAATCAATTTTACAAATTTAATAAATCTTAACACAAATCCTGCTTGAGATATGGTAAAATTCGGCACGCAATTATTTCTATCACAAGGTTTTCATACGGAAAAGCGTCGTAGAGAATATTTTCGTTGTTGTTCTTGTATATTGGTCATATAGATACAGAAGAGTATTTTGGTTTGCTTGTGTCGAGGAGTCTTCTAATCTTTCTGCTGATTGAAGATAATTAAATTTCTATTTTTTGTCAGTAAATCCAATATTACTTTCGATTTGTGCACAATATGATTCACTGAAATAACCCATTATATATTATATACGCAGTACATATGTATGTATGTATTTAAATAAGTATGTCTGCATATTTATTGTTTAAAATTTTTCACGAAATCGCCATAAATTGGCACAATGGAATTTTTATAAAAATTTTTTTTTTTCAATTAATTAGCACTCTTGAAATTTGATACAATAAATACGAAGGGAAAAAAAATATTTTTTGCTGTTTGGTAATTTGTTTACAAGCTATCACTTGGCTATTACTTGGCGCAAATCAGCTGTTTGCTGAACAAATAATTAACAGTAACGTTGAATAATAATTCAAGAGAAACTACTTTTCATAGCGATCTTGTTCGATAAATTACAGTTAACTTGTTGTTGTATCAACGTGGGCGCAAATACATTTTTTAATTAGAAACAAATTTTTTTGTTGGTAATTTTTATACATTAAACGTCGTTTTGTCACTTACAAATGGCCTACACATTAACTGTAACTATGTAAGGCTAGCGAGAGACCACCGAAGCATGAACAAAAGTGTTCGTGTACACATATGTACAATATACATTGGGGGTTATAAAAACAGCACACTTTTAATAAATTTTTTTTTGAAAATTTCAATTACTCTCCGAAGTTGTCATGATATTAAAAATTTTACCCAAACGATTCTCTTGAAATTTGATGTAAATCTGCTTTATACAATACACTTTCGAAAATATCGACACCATTTTGTTTTTTTTTTTTTTGGTTAGATCAAACAGATAGCGGATCTTACTAATTTTTTACTTTCACATACACAGCTACAGACATTGGTAACACGTCGTTTAGGGTGGGGTTTAATTTCTTTTAAGGCTAATTTTTGTGCAGAATAATGTGTGCTGGTGTTTTATAAAAATTTATCGATTTTCATTTCGATAAATCCAAATTATATATTATTTATTGATATTGAATATTGTTAAAATATATAAGTGTGTGCTATCTTTATGAACACTTCTGTATTTACACTTGGTTTGCTACTAAATGCGGCGCATATTTGTTGTTGTAGTCTATTATAAATGATTACTTTTTAATTGTAAATCTTGATAAAGAACTATAAATGAGGCTTTAAAGAGCGCAGCTTTTGAACAACGAAAAGGGTGGTGGCACTTAGAATAGAAGCCGGCTGGGGAGCTGCGTAAAAGCTGAGAACTAAAGCTCATAGGGCGTTTTGAGCACTTCAGTGTTTATACGAGCGATTTATTGCGCTCAGCGGTGTCTACAAAATTTAAAAAAAAAGTATGCTAAATAATGCTTTATTCACTAAATTAGTATTCATATGTGTAAAATAACAAAAGTAAATGCACAAACAAGAGGCTAATTATGCATGTATGTATGTAAAAATATATTTTGCAAAATTATTCTCTACACTTCATTTGCGTACATTTTTTATTCGATTTATTTGTTATTGGTGTTACTCATTCAAGGTGTAAAAAAAAATTAAATAAACTTTGCAATGCTTTTGTTAATATTAAAATCAAATCTACAGCACTTTTTGTATTTTTCTTTTTCAGCGCTTTTTCCATTTGTTTTCGCACTTTTTTAATTTATTAATTTATGTTCTCTTTGTTTTTGTTTTCGTTCATGTTTTTGAAATAATTTTTATTTTGCAGTACATTGAACGCGTGCTTTGTTATGTTGCAAAATTTAGATTCGCCGGTGTTGACGACGCTGACATTTATTAGTAATACCGTTATTGGTGCTTGGCCGCTAAGATGGCGCAACCGTGAGAAATCTAAAGGCGAGCGCATTGATGTGGGCGTAAAATTGCTAAAATACTTTGTATAAACATTGATGTGCACAAAACACAGAGGAAGACGAAACAAAAAAAAAAATAAACAAATAAATAATTACTGAACACGTCAGGCGCTGTCTAAGCAGTTTTAATTAGATTAAGTTATATGTTACACAAATATGTTTTATGTTATTTTATTCAATGTTTTCTATTCATTTGGTTTTTCGTATTTTTCCGCTTTCTGTTCAAAATCTATATTACGACGGTGTTTCGCCCGAATGCACCACCGACAAGAACTGTTCTATCTCTGCTCTATGACAACACGCCGCAGGCAAACGCTAACAACTAAATGAGTTTTGAACGCGCTGATACGGTGGCTATGATGTGCTGAGACCGAATATCAAAAAAGTCAATTGAATAACAAAACTGACAACAATAAAAATAATTACAACAAACTAAGCTACAATAAAAACATTAGCAAGAGTTAAGAGCAATAAACAATAAAAACAACAAGAGCATAGAATTCCCACCAAAAATTTACATTTGCATCTATGTGCGAACTGTGTGCATTGATTTGTACAATTTTGTCAAATTCGATTTGTTAATATACAGGGTTAGACAAGGAAAATTGTAATAAACTTTGGTATAGAAAAATTGTATTCGGCAACTTTAAGTTCGGTTGGATTATATAGTGAGTTGACTGTATTCGTTGTTTTCAAAAAATGCTACCTTGTAGGTTGGGTTTAAAAACTAACTAACCAACAGCTGATGTATGTAATTTTGACAGATTAAAATAATGAACCAGAATCATCAATTTGTAAATACATATTTTAACAGATGTGGAGATTTAGTACACTGCAGTATTTGTAAAAAGAATGCTAATCCTTGAGGAATATGCAAAATGTAAGAAATACAAGGGGAAAAGGAGACGAAGCTGTTATCAAAAGCGATAACTTTGAGCATCGATAAAGCCCAACCAAAGAATACATTTTTCAAAAAATTTAACAAAGGGCGTATGAGTAACATATCATTCATCTCGATTTTAGTATTTCTATTTCACAGTCACCCTGTATATTAAATGTTTGCAAGTGTATGTTGAGCTTGCTCTAGGGGCAACAGCGATAAATCGATCATTGCTCGTGTAATTGAAATATTGGAAGTTCAAATGTCTCGAATTGGCAAATACATACCAGACAGAACTGGGTAGGGAAAGGCAATAACAACAATGATATTTGAACATATACTGTGCACGTGAGCGCAATAACAAAAAAGAAATAACAATAAAGAGCGAAAATACCAAAGCACTAGAGAGAACTAGAAGAGAAAGTTTTTGGTTGTTGAAATTGGCAATTAACAAATAGCGATTTTTTTGTGAGAATAAATGACAACCAATAAGTTGTTAATGATCTTTTGGGGAATATAGACACATCTATGAATATATATAAATATGTAAATTTACAAATCTATTCATTCATGATATATTTCGTTTGAATTTAAGTGTGCTCCTGATCAAAATCCGCTAGTTAGCATATATATGTATGTATATATATCGGATATATGTTTAGCAAGACAGTGTTGCTCACGTGAGTTGGCACTAGGGCGCTTTCATGTGCATTGAAGTTATGTACAGTGTTGTGCAGCACAATAGCAGCACGAAGATTGAATATCAAGGGAATTTAGAGAAAACACCAACACAAACACTTATCCCTCTAAGTGGGCACCATCGTATTTTGCCTGAATTTTCATGTTGTTTTTAATTTTTTATTTTCTATAAAGCTTTATATATTATTTTGTCTGATCCTCTTCAATGCGTTCCCTGCTTTGTTTTGATTCATATTAAACTATAAGAAACTAATAAGCTAACTTGACTTGAGCAGATAGCCAGCCAGCTTGTTGCGTTTTTCTACTAGTTAGCACAGTGTAAGAAGGGAAAAGCGTGTAGCAGACAAAACCGGAAACTGAATGCAGCGTGCTGATGAATAAAGAGAAAGAATAGAAATAAAAAAAGAACTAAAAAAAAACAATTCGAAAATTTAATCGCAATAAAGTAATTCTCAGAACATTCAGCGCGAGGAAACGTTGCTGCATAACAGCAAAATAAGTATTTTTAACATCTGAATGACTGATGTATTCAAATGAAATTTCATTACTACAAATAGGTATTACTTTTATACTCAGTTGCGCTTAGTATAAACAGTATCTACTTATATTAACTTGCTGAGTCTAAGAATAGCTTTCATAGCTATCATCGACATACCACCCACTATATTATGTTTTGCTTCAACCGCAATTTAATTTCCTTACTTATTACTATTGTGTTATTTTACAATGTTGGGAATAAGCTTTCCACTCATTTGGCAGATTTCCATTTGAATGAAAATGAATCTGTCATTAAATAGTAACAAGTTAAGATTTCCGCAACGCCATTAATTTGTGAATAGCAACAATAACAAATCGAATACAATGACATAAGTACCTATTATTATGGCTGAAAGTGGAAATTAGTTTCGAATTTGTAAAATTAAGATATTCATTGATAAGCAGTCGAGAAATGCTGTTAAATGAGTGTAAAAGATGTTAGCAAACACCGGCACAGCAATCGACAGTGGTGGCTGAATAAATGGTATCACTCATGCCCACACAATATGTATGAATCAGCCCCAAATAGTGGCGCATTAGCTCAATTTTGACAGAGTGTTTCGTTTGACATAACTTCAGCGAGTAAACGATTACTGGTAAAATTCCAAAACTTGTTAATCTTAGCTACAAATTGAGTTTTGGATTTTAGTAACGTTGATAACCTACTAAAATTTTATTTGGCGAGGTTATTAACATTTTGAAAGTTAAATTTTTTGTTTTTAAAGCTTTTGATTTGTTGAGTTAATAATTGTGTAAAATGTTTTTGTATTAAATAAATTAACAGCTGTTATTTAACAAATATAAAATCATTTGGAAACCTGCCTTCTTCAAAACAACATAAAAAACTCGAAACCAAGTCGGTTAGTGCAAAATTAAAGCAAATGCATTGGAAGTGTTTCCGCAACGAATTAAATTTATATGAAGTTCGAGAATTTTTGGAGCTGATTTGCATTCATTTGGCAAATGTAATTATTGCTGAAGATAAATAAAAATATGCAATCACCGCGATTGGTGAAAAACATTTAAATGCAAATTCGAACGAACGACAAATCAAGGGCAAGCAAAGGAATGAGTATACAGCAGTATTCCAAAGAAATGAGCAACAAGCAAAATTTTAAATCTCGAATTCCATTTTATAAAAGATATCCTATATAATTATTTTTAAGTAAAAAGTGGACTTAACAGCTTTTACCCTGAAGCCGTCTATATGCATTAGAACTACAGATATCCAATTTTTTTTAACTGATATAATTTAAAGAACACGAGAGTCAAATAATAACGTTTTACATGGAGTGCCCCAGCTAATATCATACAGACGAACGTATGTACCCATACAGTAAGCATGTTTCAATAGTAATTAATTTGGGCTGGTGTCTTATCTGTGATAATAAACAATACAATTATTAAAGAGGTGTACATACCTCATATTTCAGATGTTTTATAACTAAACACCCTTTGTCATTAGATTTTCAAACCTAATGAAATTCAATAAGTTATACATTTGCACGTACTTGGATATGTACATACGAAATTGTGTAGATGAGTTGACTTGATAAATATTTGAATAAGTAAATATGTGCTCAATTATTTACGCTTTAAAATTCAATCTTACTTCGAAATCTTAGCTAAATAAAACCTAAGCATTTATGAATGTAATTTTAACGATTTGAAGCAGCATTGTAGAACATTTTTCAGATTTGTAACCTGTTGCAGTTTGGGGGAAAAACGAATTGCTCGTCGTGCGGTTTAACTTGTATTGCGGCCATTTACCTGCATGAAGTCACCTGCACATGATTGATCTGCATTTAATTAATTTTGAGCGTCGACACAGCCCGACCTTTATCCACAGGCCGCATTTTTTGACTACAAACACTTTTAAGCGCACATTCGCATCTTTGTTTAATATCTTTAAAAAATATATTTTGATAAAAATATTGTCATATAAAAACACCCAATAAGCGACGTTAGAAATTATTAAAATTAGGTATCTACATATCATATCCCCATACTCACCCTGGAATTGGTTGGCGTATACTGTGATATACTATTATTACGTTGATAAGCGTTAGAATTGTTGCTGTTTTGATTATTGTTGTTATGCGTATTAGAGTGACCTGATGCCAGTGAAGCCGCTGTTGCGGCAATAATTGTTGCTGTAGCAGCTGATAACGCTGAAGTGTGAAAATGGTGGCTAAGATGTGGTGTACTACCTGTTCCAGTGCCAGAAGTGATGCTTGTAGCGTTACTGCCGTTTGGTGAATGGTTAACGTGGTGCAGATGTGCCAGACTTCCGATTGTGGTTAGACTTTGACTGGCTAATATTTTACTTTGATGGCCACTAGTACCTGCATTACCACTTTGTATACTATTGCTGCTTGTACAATGGATTGACCTGAATTGTTGTTGTTGCTGTGCATTCAATGCATTCTCTATACCAGATGATTCTGTGCTCCAGACTGACATGTTGTTGTAGCAGCGTTAGCCGTAGCCTCAAACGAGCTGGGTGACCTTCTGCCATTGTGGTTGATGACGAACATTTTGAAAATGTATATAGAAAATCACAATAAAACTTGTATAAATCACAAATTAAAAATGTACTTGAAATCAAATTATGAGCTGATCAAATTATCGATGATGGGAAGCTCTTGTAAAGACACAAAGTTTAGGTTGTTGCGTTGTAAATCCGTTTGGGAAAGTTTCTGTAGTTTTGCCACAAATACATAAAATCAAAGCAACGAAAGCGGCTTTAAAACCAGTCAACAGTGAACACAATTCGGTACAAAACACACAAGCAAAATAACGAAACAATAAATATCTACAGAAGATCAAAACAAAAAAGGAAATAAATGTAAAAAAATATCAAGTGACAGTTCGCAAAATTAAGCAACGGCGACATCTTACGGTGTATGTGTAGTGCTCAGTGCTGCCATGCCAATAAAAAAATTACCAAATTTTTTTAAAACAGAGTATTTATGTCCAACCGCCAAAGCACTCGGTGCGCGATTTAACAAATGACGCTTTTCGGTGTACATGGACTCCTCTTACAATGGACACCGATTATAATGAACATATGTAAATCGGTTTCAAATAATTTTTTTCAAAACGTTTCTATAAGCTAATTTGCACTTCGTTTTACGTGTTTCTGGATTCGAAACTTGAAAAGCACTACCTTCGAAAAATTGTAATAAAAGCCTGTTAGAAGTAACATAACCACAAAAAAACTCCAAAACACCAAACATGTTAACACAAAAAAAACACCGGATATGGTACAAAAGAATCAAACTGGCAGCATTATGCCAGCTGTGTGATTGCATAGTTATGATAGTTAACACGAGATGGCGCTGTCGTACGAAAATACACTGAGGAATATTTTATATATGTTTTGCAATTGTTTACGGAATACTTCAATTAGAATTAAAACTTGTATAAACTTGTAATAGGAATAAAACTAGAAAATAAATCTAGAAATTTCCTTTTCTTGCTTTTAGCTTAAATAAACTTCTAAATATACTTGATGCAGCTAAGAAATTCATACGTTTAGTTTATAAACCAAACTTTCTGTGGCAACTCTGCAAATGTAAATTATTTTCAAACGTATGGCACCCCATCAAAACAGCTGATTGCTTTTTAGCGGTTATTTTGCAAAATTTTCAGTTTATCACATTTCGCTACTTTTGTTATTTATACGTAATAGGGAGTGCTTAAATTGTGTTTTTTCTTGTTTATTTGAACAAAGCATGGCGTATTTATGTAAGTATATAGAAATACATACCAAATGCCACGAAAGCAGGGACTCATTTGATGTGAGTTGCAAAATTGATTTCAAGTGGAACTATAGTCCGGTAAAGTGATCGAATTAAGATTCCACAGAACTAGTTCAATGGGTTGAACGAACTAGAAGTGAACTGATGCTGCGGTTGAACTAAAAATCATCTCAAGGTAAATACCTATAACATAGTACGCCCACTTTGACGATTTCCTTTTAGTTCTAATATCTAAGCGCTTTGCCAAATTTGTAGTACATATAATACATACACGGCTTAGGTATAAAATGTTCACTTTCACCGGAACTTGGACTGCCTTACTTGTTAATTATATGTTTATCAACATTTACGTATGTAATTAAATATAAACATGAAATTTAATTTCCATCTAAGTGAGGGAAAGGCAAAGAAATACAATGATATGTGGCATTTGACATGAAAATGAAAAATAAAATTTTTAAAAAACTACGGATAACTTAATTCATTACGGTTGTCAAGTGATAGTTATTGTCATTGTATGTCACTAGTACTACTACACCTGCTACGTGACCAGCTACTAATTTATGTACATACATGCAAAAGGCATTATTATTTGTGTTTAACAAAAAAAGAAGAAAAAAAAAAAATATACAAATAATTGCAAATACAAAAAATCTGAAATCAAATCAATTTTTATAAATTCTTGTACATATAAACCTACATTTCGATTATTGTGCAAGTAAAATAAATAAAATAAATAAACGAATACATACCTAAGCACATACAATGGCGTGCAAAACAAAAGCATATACATAAATTTCCGAATAAAACTAGCAAGGTACTATTTTGCAAAAGAAAAGACTACAAAGACAACGAGTAGGAATCTTGGCAATAATTCTAAAAAACTGATACTATACTGAAATTAGTTTAAGGACTTGTTTTATTAGTAATTGTAGCTAATATTTAATATTGAGCTCGCCTAAAAATAAGAATTTGATTTTTCTTACATCGTTTATATTTTGTTAATGATTTTGTTGCCTTTGTTTTGCACATCACTGTGGGTATATTGGACTGTTTCAAAAAAAAAAAAGTTTTCTAATTTTTAAATTTTCTTATCCGTCAAACGTATTTTGAAAGTGTAAGAGAGCTTACATACCAATGTTTTTTTGTAAGAAAGAACAACACCTAATTAATGTTTGAATGTATTGACATCCCATTTGTTATGTAAAGTGCAATGCGGTTTTTTTTTGACAAACAAACAGACCCTTATATATTTTCCAGATATTTTGTTGTTGTAATTCATATTTTTAATGTCAAAATGCCACTACGAAATATATACGTAGACATGTGTACTGTCAATATTTGAGAAAAATAGTAGAAATCAGCTGGTTTAACGACATGACCTAATAGGTTGCCCATGTTTTTTATTCAACAATTTTTATTCCAAAAAAGCCTTTTAGCTTGGTTCTAAGTTAAAACGAAACTTTTTTTGAAACAACCTAATTTAAATAGGATGTATGTAGATCACGAGCAGTTTGAAATTAACATTTTAACGGTTGACATGAATTCTGTTTGCTATTTTATAGCAAAAAATGTAAATTCTATTAAGCATTCTTAAGCTTCAACGATTCAATTAACATTTTGAAATAGGATATGTATGTATGTATATCATGTACAAACTCATAGAAGTTGAATAAAATTGAATGATAAACACTCGAGATATGCACGCACAAATGCACATATGGTCTGGTATACAAAATTTAAATCGGCTCGTTGCTATGACCTGCCTAGGACGAGCCCAACATAACGCACCTGTCAATACGAAATTCATTCAATTCCAATGATTAAAGCAAAGGAGTGCTCGGGAGTCATAAAAGTGGGTTTATGTGGACTCATATGTAGGTATGTATGTATGTAAATTTGAAAATCTCTAGCAGCATATTTGAATAGAGTCGTATCACTTTGCGAAAATATTTTGCAGCGACGCTTAATGATTGCTTTCAATTAATTTTGATTGCTCACAATGCAAACTAATGCAGTTGAAATTAATTCTTAGCAAATTGCTATGCATCTTGCAGGCATGGGCAGGCTGCAAGAAAAAGTTGGAACTCCAAAATTTCTTGAGCTAGCAAAGTAAATACGTTTTCGCACTCGAGATATTTCTGGAGCGGTACATAGTAAGCTTCTATAGAATCATGATGTGAGACAAGTTTATACAAAACTTAACCTAGTTTTAGTTAAGCCTGAATCTCTGCTGGGTATTTTTTTTATGAATTTCTTTATTTGCTCTTCATTGGAACGACAACAAACAACCAACTGAACTGTTAACGCATTCTTGGTCTTTGACGTCGCTACCTTTTACGATATCATTTTTACCCACTTTGTCGCTTTTTTGTCTGTAAATTGTTGTTGTGCGCCATTGTTTATGCAAGATTTGTGTAACAGTTTACTTTTGTTATTATTGGAAGTGCTATTTTTAGCGATTGCTATATTTATTTTTAAATGTAACACATAAATATTTCATGAAATATGATAAGCTTAAGTGTGAACGAACATACAAAAGAGACACTTCGAAAGTAAGCTCAGGAAATTCTTGTAAGCAGTTATTAATGTTGGGAAAAAGCCGTGAGAAAATTTGTAAATTTGTTTATCGAAATAAGGGATATCATAAATTTGAGATTCGATGTTTAGTACTGCAACGAGGAGTGTCATTCAATGCAATAAAGCCCAAATTACCAAAATCGCTACAAAAATAACAACCGAAATCTCCAAGATAATCTTCAAAAAAAACCCAATACAAATACATATGGGTATAATTTTGCGGTACTATAGTATTATAATACCAAATCATTTTCAATAATGAAACAAAATTTAGAAACACTTAGTTATGAAAAAAAAAAGTCTGAAACGTCGTAGAGAGAAGCCTACTGAAAATGGAAGAAGAGGAACAAAACTTGTAACTGGCATTTAAATTGAAGAGCAGCACTACAGTTTTTATTTTCACAAATTTTTTTTTAAATATATTTCTTTATTAATAAATTAAGTAACATTTGTTTTTTGCTTTTAAAATTTTACGCTTAAAATAATTTTTTTCTAGGGTCGATGTTAAGTACAATGGCAAATTAAAATATACTCAAATGTTGCTTATTACTAAAAAAAACAATGATGAAAATTAAAAATAAAACAACAAAAAAAATAAATAAAATGCTAACAACGATGTCCTCTCAAACTGCATAAATCATAAATTTTATATAAAATTAGTATTAATTTTTGTAATTGTATTTGTATTTGTTTTTTTTTTTTTAATTTATAATAATTTTTATTTTTGGCACTGTTGACAATGAATGAATTTCCGGGCAAGCGGCACATTAGACGTCATCAAATGGTTTGCTCTATCGAACCCATCGACTTCTTCCTTTCATTAACCTCAAAACGATGCATTATTTTGGCCACAATACGCGATGGTGGTATATCCGGATTACCGGTGAGACCACGATAACCCATTACACTATGATCGGCAAGATTGCTAGCCAATTGTACGCGTCGTATAAAAGCCTCTGTATCAATGCCACGCACTTGTGATGGTTTGAGAAAACGTTTCGGTATGCGTGAGAGCACATCTTGCGAACCGACTGGACCAAAACCCAAATTAATCAATATAGCCTCTGGATCAGGTTTGCGCGCCTCCAACAAGCTATCCAAACTTGAATAGTGACTCGATGAATCTGAATGTGTGGAATTGCCACGTTTCAATAAGGAAAAATTATGACGACGCAATGCTGGACTTGTGGCCGTATCGGTGGTATTTGTTGTTGTGGTGGTCGAAGAATCAAAGGACTCCTCATGCTTCAGACGACGTTCATGATGTGTTGGCAGGTGATAATGGTGTTGTTGTTGTTGATAATGATGATGATGTTGCTGTAGGTGTAAATGTTGTTGTTGTATGCTCATTATTGCCGTGGTCGTAACAAAAGCATTATTTGGCAAGGCTAATGGCTGTCCATCGTATGGTGTGCTGTTGTGCATTTGTTGTTGTTGAAAGTGTTGCAGACGTTTGCGCGCAAAGGGGTGTGTTGGTGGTGTGGAAACTTGTTCGTGCGCAACGACTATATCATCCTCCTCATCCTCTTCTTCCAAATCGGCGGCATACGCAAAATCGACATCGTCCAGTTCGGTGGGTTTTTGACGTTGTAAACGTTGCTTGCGACGCGCTAAACGTTGTGGGAGCGTATTGTAATGTGTTGATTTTTCACTATTTACCGCGCTTTGTTGCACTGTCGTTGGCACATTAGAGGCATTCAATATTTGATGATGACTAGCTGTTGTTGTTTGCTGCAATTCGCGTTGACGTTGTAAATGCGTCTGGCGCATTTCGTTTGCTTTGCACTGATTAAATGTGACTTGTGTGACGTTTGTGTTGTTCGTGTTGTTGTTGTTATTGCTATTGTTGTTCGTGTTGTTGTTGTATGTATTATTGCTGTGCATATTGATTTCATTGTTGTTGTTGTTGTTGTTGCTGTTGTTGTTATTAGTGCATTCGTACTGCCATTGTGCTTCCTCATTACAACTACACCAAGTTGCTATTGAGGCGTCCATTACGCAGGATTTGTTTTTGTTTTCTTCTTTAACTTGACGAAAATGCGTGTGCGCAGCGTCTAACACGCTCTCTAACGGTTAAATTTTTAAATTATTTTATTTTCGTTTTTTATTTATTTTTTTCAATTACTTGCGTGTTTTTGTGCTCTTTATTAGGCATCGATCACTAGTTGATCTTGCTTATGAAACTGGTTTGTTTGTTGTTGCTGGCTGCTGGAGGCTGGAGGCTGTGGTTTCATGCTCAAAGCTCACTTTATGCGCTCTACTTGCTTTGGCTGCTTGTGTTGTTTTTTGCGTTTTTCCGCCTGCTGCGCCTTTTGTTGTTTTAAATTATTTATTTTATTTTTATTGTTGCTTTGGTAAATTAATTAAAATTACTTTTGTTTTTTGTCTGTTACAAGTGTCAATGTCATTTGCTTAACTGTTCATCAAGTTGAGTTCAAATCTGTTTGCGCGCGCTCTCTCTCTCCCTCGCTCTTTCTTTCTTGTGTCGCGCGTGTAATGCAGGCTTCAAGTTCAGTGTTTTTCGTTTCTTTTTGTGTTTTTTGTTTTTTTTTTATTTCACTGATTTAGTAAGCGTTTAAAATAAAACACACACAAATCAACTAAAAAGCGCTTGAAATGAGTCGCTTCTTTGCTCAAAATGGAATTAACCAAGTAACGTGCTTTGTTGCTAGACGCTGGAATTTTCCGCTTTTTTAAGTCTATAAAATTTTGTTTGTTTGTTTTTAGTTTTTTTTTGCGCTTATTATTTTTTTGCTTAATTTATTTATTTTTGTTTAATCGCCTTTAATGTCTTTTATTTGTATTTATTATTATTTTTTACTCTTTTTTATTAGCAAAAACTTCTTACATCACAGCTTTTTTTTATTATTTCCTCTTTGTCTTTTATCATGCGCCGGTCATGCTGACTCGTTTTCGTTTCGTTTTAACCTGTTGCGTGCCAGCGCTTTGTAAGCAAACAACAAAATATATATATTTTTCTAATTTTCACGCTTGGCTGAATTTCTAAATGCGCCTTAAAATGCTTTCCAGCTGCACGCGCGTCACATACACTTCTGCCACTAAGCAAATTAGGTGTTCAACGTTTTAACACTTGTGTCTATATAACACTTTTTTTATGTACTTTTTTAGTTAGCTTTTTTTTTGCTTTCTTTATTTAATTAATAATATTTGTGCTTACAGTTTTTGCTGTTGTTGTTTTTTCACATTTTCATTGCTTGTCTTGCTATTGTGTTGTTGGTTTTTGCCATTTAATTAACGTCTTATGTAGGTATGCTTATTGTTGTTGTGGTTGTTGCTGTTTTTTCTGCTGTTCTAATACTTGTTATTGCTTGCGCTTGAACCTTTGCGCACTTGACAAACCGTTTTTTTGTAATTATTGCTTTAGAACTGTTTTCCTATGCCACTTTATTTATACGTTATCTCATTGCTAAGGCGGCATTTATTTCATCGTCTATTAAAAATATTTAATTTTGCTAATTATTACATTTGTTTTTTTAAGTTTGTTATTCTTGATTTTGTTCACTTTTTTTAATTGAGTCGCAATTAGTGTTTTTTATTAAGCTTAATCAATTTCTGTCACTTTTGTTATTTTGCACTTTGTACTAATCGAGCGCTATCTGTTTTGTGAATTTGTTGTTATTGTTTTGTTTATGTTTTATACACATCTGTCATTAAATGTCATTGCGATTGTCTGTAATCTGGGCATAGCAAAGGTTACACTCCCCATTTTTTCTTAAACCAATCAATGTTCTTTTCATATATTTCAACTTATCTACGATTACGGTATTTCAGCACAAACACACAGAAATATTTCCGCGAAACCCGAAACTGTTTTTTTTTTGTATTTCTTGTTGCTTCTCAATCAACACTTTTATTACCCATATCAATTTAATCAGTCTTGATTTTTTTTAATTATTTATTTATTATTATTTATTTTTTTTTTTTTTTGCTTTTTAAATCGCCTATTCTCCTTTGCCGTTTAAGTACGTTGGCGCCTTCATAACAATCTCATTTAATACTAACCGAGTTCGACATGTTCCAGTGTTTTCTTCTTAACGTCTACCAATATACTGTTGGATTATTTGCGGTCTCTTGCTGTAACCGCAAACGCGCAAGCATATTGGCGTCTCCACAACGTTCAGTTAATAAGTCAGCGTTACGACGAAGCAAGTGACTTTGTGTTAGTGTTGCTACGAATATCGCATTTTTCAAGAATTTCAATTTTTTTTTCACTTGGAATTGTGGTTGTAATTACTACTTAAAAAAAATAGAGAGCGTTTTTTTATTGAAAATTTTGAAGGGCCGACTGTCACAAAAAAAAGATGAAAAAATGTATTAGTTTTGACGGATGTTCCTTCGAAGGCCAAGAACTTGCGAAGAACTAATTTTAATTTTTCTAATTAGATTTAAAAAAATAAGTAAAAATGAACAGACCGTAAGAACCAACAAGAAATTAAAATCAAAGGAGAAAATTAGAAGGAAATTTTGTACTGAAAATTTTTTACTCAAAAATTTTGAGGGACCGACTCGGTTTGTCACAAAAAAGATGAAAAAATGTAGCAGCTCCAACGAAAAATTTAAATTTGTTCTCACACGCCTTTGGAAGCGAATCAAAAGTCGAGAAAAATATTTTTTAATTAAAGGAAGAACAAAAAAAATTAAAATAAATTATACGCTATACAGAATTAAATCTCATAAAAATTAAAAATTTTTTTTTTGCATTAGATTGAAAGAGGAATCTCGAATTTTTGTATATTTTCTACGCTTTTGAACCAAAAAAAAAAAACAATTTATTTTCATTTCAAATATTTTTCATATTTTTATAAATTACAAAAATCCGTCCCATGCCGATTGAAATTTATTTTTCAACCCACTCTAATGTAATACTCCATTTCAATATGTATATGTTCGAAGAGCACTACCTCCGAGATTTCGGCTGTAGAACCATCCATCTAAAAATTAAAAAAAAGGGTTTACAGAAAAACTTCCCACGAATAATAATTCGCAAAAAAAAACAGCTTATTCGTAACATCTCTACTAAATACTTATATATGTAAGTACTCATGCCATAACTGAGACGAGCACAAGCTCCGTCGACGACGAACTCAATGTTGATCCAAATAGCTTCAGCTGTGAGCGGAGCTTAATTCAAAGCACATAACTTTAACTTAGGTACATTCCGTTGCTCCCCACCTTTGGCGCTCACGTGGCTGATTGCTTTTTAATTGTTCTGCAGCTATAGAGAGAGAGAGAGAGCTCCTCAACAAACTGAGATCAGCGAAAGCTTTCGTAGCTTTTTTGTTGTATTCATTTCGTAATTATTTACTCATAAAATTTAAAGTCGAACTCTTTTATTGTTTTTGTTTTTGTTTTTGTTTTTTTTTTTGTTTTTTGTTTGCATAAATATTAATGTGTACTTAACGATTGAATACCTATCGATGTGTGTTTTGTTGTTGTTTTTTTTATACATATTTACATACATACATTCCGTGGCGCTTTTGTTTATTTTTTGTTGCCCTTCCGCATAAAGTCGCCAACTTTTTTTTTTCTTCCAATATTTCTGAAACTTGTTGGCTCTTATTGCAACTTTGGCGTTTGCTCTCTGCTCTCTGCTTTCAGTTGCTGGGTTTACATTTTTTACCTTTTCGGGGAAAAACCCTCTCACAGTGACTCGTTCCGTCTTGACTTTTTTGCTCTATTTTTACGGAGGTAGTTTGCTTGTCTTTATGTGTGTGTGTGTGAATGTAATTGCGAATTACGAGTTGAAGTCGCTTTGTTGAGAATGCTTTGTTTGCCTTTTTTGTACCGAATTCGATATGGGTTTTTGGGCTGGATCGCACCATAAAATATTTTTATTGGCGTTTATGGGAAAGTGTATGCAATATGAACTCACCCCAAAGTTTTGATTGGAAAACTAGAATTTTTTCATTTTTGAAGTGTTTTTCTTTCGGTGCATCATTTGTTCTTTAGCTCCCCTTGTTAAAAGAGAGGATCATTCAAAATGGTTCTTTGACTAAAACGCAATTGAATGGTCCTGCTAATTTTGAAATGATTCCGAAATAGTACCAAAAACCATTCAGAAATAATCTTGAACTTATCCTGACCAGGCCCTAAAATGATCCCAAAAATACTCCAAAAATGGTCTCTTCTTGATGAGACTTCGGTGTTAAATATATCATAGATTTTTAGTAAGTAGTTTGAGAACCAGTTCCAGGCATGATGCCATTATCAACTATATCCACGTATCCACGTCGATCTGCGTATAAATTACGTATTCCAACTAATTATGCTGGTTTTAAATCTTTCCATCATAAATGATAAAACATCAATAAAATAAAAACTTCAGACAAGTTTATGACGGTAACAATGATAACGCATCTGATTTGCTATGTATAATAACCCACTCGTGAGTGAGTAGAATGAGTGGCCTATAGCGCTAATGGCTAAATAATTTAAGTGGGGACATAAGTAGCTGTAATTAAATACTCATCGAGATAAGCTCGGTAGAGGCTATTAAGTTTTGAGTAAATATTCAAAGTCATGCATTTACTTTGTTTCAATAGATTAAGAAATTCTGATAATTTTTATTATTTATTATTTTTACTTAACAACATGTTTAGCTAATTTTCAAGTTAAATAACAAGAATTTGTGTTTTTAGTTTTTGCGCTAATTAAGTGATAATCATGTCGTTGGAACAATTTACGAAAATTTTTTTAAGTTTTTTTTTGAGAGAACTAGCCGCTGCATGATGTCTCACGTTTTAAATGTAAAAAAAATTATTATTAAATGAGCAAATGAATCAATGCGGAAAGCAATGAAGTCATCAACAAATGCATGTTCGTGCATGTTATCTTGTATTTTGTGTGATATATTTGTTTGTGTGGCATTGTATGCACTTTTCGCTTGTACAAATTCACTTGTTGCACACGCAATTCGTCGAAAGTGAAGGCTACATTTAATTAATTGTGAAAACTTTTAATTACATTTATTTGCAACAATGAAACAACAAATTTTGCAAAAAAAATTGTACATTTAAAACATTTTTTTTAATATTGCACACATCTCGAGGGGCTACTAACCAAAGTTCGCTTAAGCGGAATATTTTTTAGGAAGCATGTTATTGAATTTAATTAAATTTAATATAATACATCTAATTTCGTTTAATATAATCTAATTTATTTAATTAAATTTTTTTTTAATTTAATTAAATTTTTATTTTTTTTAAATTTAATTGTATTTTATTTTATTTTATTTCATTTTATTTTATTTTATTTTATTTTATTTTATTTTATTTTATTTTATTTTATTTTATTTTATTTTATTTTATTTTATTTTATTTTATTTTATTTTATTTTATTTTATTTTATTTTATTTTATTTTATTTTATTTTATTTTATTTTATTTTATTTTATTTTATTTTATTTTATTTTATTTTATCCTAAAAATAAGCGAACCTCTGTCAACTCCCCCCCATACGCATAGCTAATAATTTTTCAAAAGTGATATTAATAGCTTTTTGTGCGTTCCATGAGTTTGTGCCATTGAAATGTTTCTTTCTTGAATTGGCTTTTATAAAATCGCTACGTTTATTTGCTCTGCAAGCGCTTTAGCACGCTTTGTTGTTGCTATTTTTGGTCAGTTTTCATTTTGCTTAATATTTATGCGTATAACTGCAATTTAATAGTTGAAACTTAATGAACACTTAATTAACATTACTTTTTCACTTTTCTTTGATCGCAGTCCAATTGAATGTTTGAAAGAGTGTATGAGAGTAGCTGTTATATACATATACAATATATGTATGTAATAGTAAATGTATAAATGCATAGAACTTTTCCGTTGCTTGACCGGAAACGGGGTCAACTGTCGGTTTGGCCTTAAGAGTTTGGCAGTTTTAAACCATTTATGCTTCGGCGGATTGTTTATAGACTTTTCGAGTGTTTATGTTGAGTTGGAGGCTTTTTCATTGCTTTTGCTTTGATTAAGTTTTTGTAGCTTAAAAATTGAATTTAAGTTTATAATTTTTTTTCTTTACAAAGTGAAGAAGGGCGCAACCCATGAACTGAGATTCGGTGTGTTTTTGTATGTAGATCTTAAAAACTCTTTTAAGTGCATTTTTAGACTTCTGGACTTATGGTTCAGTATAGCAAAATGGTCAAGACAAGGTAATATTCCAAATTTGCTAAGGTTTTTACATTTTCCAAACATTAAAATAAACTTTGTTCTTGGTTTTTCTATGCGTTCACGCTATTTTAATTGAGAAATCAACCAGCTTCATCTTAGATTTGAGTTATTTAATAAATTATATAAAAATAAAAAATAAAAATAAAAAAATAGATAAATAAAAAAAATTATTTCTTAAATAATAAAAAAAAAAATTAGAAAGAAGTCAATGAAATTAAAAAACAAAATTAAAAAATAGATAAATAAAATTAAAAAATAGTTAAATAAAATAAAATTATTAAAAAAAATAAATAAAAAAATTAAAAAAATTGATAAATAAAATAAAATAAATAAAATTAAAAAAAGATAAAAAGTTACATGAAATAATATGAAGTAAAAATAAAAAATTAAAAAAAAAAAATTTATTACACAATAAAAAGAAAATAGGGGAGGAAAGTTAAATGTATTTGAGGAAAAGAAAATTAAAAAGAAAAATTCTTGTGGTTGAATTTCCTAAGCTAACCGATCTCTAACCACTAATAAAAATGCTCAGCTGAGTATAAAAATACAGAAAAATGCATAGAAAGTGGCATTGCATGCCGTTTTATAATATGCAACAACAACAAACTGAAGATAAAGGCAATACTAAATGTGAATTTTTTTAGAATTTTACATTTCTTTGTTGTAATCGTATGGCAACAATCTGTAATTTAATGAAATATTTTTTTACAAACAAATAAATTGATTGACAACCGGTAATTAATACAATGAAAATATAAAACTTTCTTGTCTTCATGTACATATGTATATGTAATATTTGTTGTTGTTTCCAATGCAATTGAAGTGGCTCTATCGAGCTCTACGTATTAAAAAAAGTTGCACTAAGTATTATCAAAGCCAATTCATTCACATTTTCATATTGCACAACGGTGCGTATACGTAATATATTCGCCTCATACACACCCACACATACAAAGGCCAAACACGCGATTCATTGAACGATTTTTGATTAGGCTGTTACATCGATTAATTGACAATAGACAACAATATTATTACTAAATTACGTGATTGTGAACATTTCGCAAAAGCAAAAAAAAAATAAAATGAAATGAAAAGAATATACGAACATGGCTTTCGATGCATTTATTGCTGTTCACGCGCAATTAAATTGCATGCGATTATATGGACATCGAGCATGAGTTTGCGATTAAGCAATTTATAGTCGAAGCAATCAATGAATGAGCAATAATCTCACACGCATACATGCTTAACCTGAAGCTATTAAGTTAATAGCAATGAAAGTGGAATAAAGCTGTGAATGCTCGAACAAAAAATTGCATGCCATATAAAAGTGTGGGATATTTTTCTCGCATGATATATATTTTTTTTTTGGTAATCGATGAAACCAATCGCATAAATCAACACACAACTCTCGAATTTTTTGATTATCGAGCTATGAGCAAAAAAAAAAAAATAAACACAAATGATTTCAAAATTTCATCGCAACTCTCCGTATCACTTGACAGTCCAACCACGACAGCCCAGAGATCAAAACCTTGTTTGTTAGGCAAGATGAATACTTAGCTAACTCTCTGAAGTGAAGGTAACTCATCCTACTTCAACTTAGGCTCTTATTGTTTGTTGTCACAGATTTATTCACTTCACAAGCAAACAAAAGCCATCGCTTTATTTAAATGAATGCAAAATTTACAATAAATGAAAATTCAGGTGTGAAATGGACAATAAACATATTTGTTTGCTAACTTACTCACCGTTGTGTATGTATGAATAAAAGATGAAAACAGCAACGAGTTGATATGCAAGCAAACTTGAGCGGAAGCTTTTTGACTGATAAAATATGACAAAAGAGATCCGAAACCTGACGATTTTGTATAGATTCTGTAACGATATTGAAAAGAATAAAATATTGTATAATAAAGCAAATTATACAAGGAATACTGAGTCGGTTTTTATTAAGTGTAATTTAAATATTTACGCCACAGATACTATTTGTTTATCCAAAAAAAAAAAAAAAAAAAAAAACAGCGCGTTAATGTGAATCGTTAAGTTTTTATTCTATTAACCACCATAATATGTTTTTTATTTATGTAATAACCAGTTTTGATTAGTTTACAAAAAATGTTGGTGCTTCACATTAGGTTGACTCTAATAACCAATTTAGTTCAAAATAAAATAAAATGAGATGAAATAAAATAAAATAAAATAAAATAAAATAAAATAAAATAAAATAAAATAAAATAAAATAAAATAAAATAAAAGAAAATAAAATAAAATAAAATAAAATAATAAAATTAAATAAAATAAAATAAAACAAGATAAAATTAAATAAAATAAAATAAGAAAAGAAATAACAAAATAAATAAATTTAGTAAAACCAAAAAAAATTAACAAAATCAAAAAAAAAAAATAAAAAACAAAATATAAAGAAAAGTGCAAGAAAAGTACAAGAAAAAAATTAATAAATCGAATAAAAATAAAAATTTAACAAAACGTAATAAAAATTATGAGAAAAAATTTTTTAACAACTGATTTGAATTTTTACACTTTTTTGTTTATGAAAACTGACGTCAGCACTTTACATTTGGTACTTATTTCTTTCGGACACCGTTGATTTGAATCAAAATAAATGGCTTCAAGCTTTAATTGCATTACTCATATGACTTTCAATTATTTACTCATTAAATTAAAAATTTGTATAGAAAAAGTTTTGCATGAAAAAAATATGATAATTATTTAATAATGAATTTTCCACACTAATTAAAATAAATTTTCACAGCGAATTAAATAAAATGATTTTTTAGAGAGTAACTAAATAAATAGAGATAACAACGACAATAATATTTTTGACAAGAGCCGAAAGGGTGGAGAACAGTAACAGAGAGAAGTTATAATTTGGTGGGAAGGAAAAAGATGTTCAACGTGTACGCAACTTTCAATCTTAAGACAACAATTACAACCCATTTAACCTGACAAATGACAGAGAAGAGTTCACAAGTGCAACCGGAAGTAGGAGAAACATGCAAAAATATACAAGGAATCCGATAAAGAATAAGCATAATACTTATTGATGCTTACAGACAGATTGGCACTGCTGGCAAAAGTAGCTGCGAAATTTGTATGTGAAGTTCTTACAAAGGAAATAATTTTGTAGTCAAACCCAGTGGGGAAAATTTTTAAGACGATTTTGAATTAGCTCTCTTCCTTTACAAATTTAAAGCTGTCGATTTTATAGTTATTGCTCATACAAAAGCGACAAGATCAGATATCGAAAAACGAAAGCTATTGAGATTCGCTTTTTATGAGAAAAGTATTCTCTGACGTATGTGAGCGTTTTTGTAATTTATGACGCTTATACTTCTAGAGAGATTATTTAATTTTGTATCAGCGGCAATTAAGCAGTCAACAACATGCTTTAAGTAATTTACAATGCTGTAGGCAATAAATAATAATTAAAAAAAGAAAACCCCAAAATGTGTTAGTAAAATTTACTGACTCAAAACAAATTTAACAACTCTCTTGGTAACAGTTCCCCAACTGCTTTGGAGTTCATTTATACATATATTAGGACAAAAAATATTTTCTTTACTCAAGTTAAATATTTTATTCAGAAGTTTGATTTAAGTTGGAATACCATTGGAGTTTCTATTGAAAGTACAACTACAATTTTCACACATGGCAACGCTCGTACATATTTGCTGTCATATCAAAACACGTGGTCGAGCGAAAAATTGCCAACACATTAAAAAAAGTGGAAAATATATAAATTTGTGTGACAAAAGGTAGTATTTATAAAATTTGCGCATTGTGCTTCAACAGTTATTGAAATGCCCAACAAAAAAGTAAAATGAAAAGTTTAATTTCGATTGGAGTATGTTGATGGAAATCAAGTAGGAAGCTGATATTTTTTAAGTTGGCAAATAGCAATATTTTCATATCAAAAATATTCACTTTTACTAGCGACTGAACTGTTTCCCTAATTGAGGTCAAGCATCAAATGAAACTCAAATGTTTTCAAAAAAAAAAATCCTTATTTGGTAGTCAAAATTAGCTCACCAAAATTATGTTCGTGAACTTTGCTGACAGCCTGCTAAATATATGTACACAATGTTGCATGTTAGATAGCCATGATTACATATAAAAAAAAAAAAATTGTTTTAATTATTGAGTATTAAATGTTTTAATAATGTGGAACGTTTACAACAATTTTCCATTTGTGTTCTGCTATACAATTTTCTAGCATTTTCAGGTATTTCCTCAATAATTAAAAATAAGCAAATGTCATTGCACTTTGCGTACTGACGCGCGAGTAAGTGAAAGAAAAAGAGATAGCGTGAGTTGACGTCAAACATAAATACAGTGTTGCCATTTGGACGACTCAAGACACAGAAGAGACTTAATCTCCTCAAAATGAGTACGAAGAATAGAAAATGGATTGCATATTTCTGTGGCTTGTAGTTTTTTTTTTATTTTTTCTGTCGGCCTTCCCACTTCTGAATAATTGAAACATTTTTTTTCAGCAAAATTTTCAATTATTAAAAACTTTTGAAAAAGTAAAAGATATTGGTTTCATACTATTATTAATAAAAAAAAGGCATTTTAAATAAAAAAATATTTAATTTTGTAAACTAAGCTGAGATAATTTATCAAATAATGCTCCAATTTTTTTTCAACACGCGATCCCCAAATTGTAAAATAAAAATCCCGAAAATTACTGTAATGTTAAAATACAAAAAAATTGGCATCTCTAATTCATAAATATATTTGTATGTATATTTGTGTCTATGAGAGTGCAGTTGGCACATTTAAATATTTCAACGTTCAATGCTTCTCAGCGTTATTAGAAATTCAAATGCGTTTGCACGCCACCGCTTACAAAAAAGGGAATTTAAAAAAAAAGTAAAATAACAACAAATAAGTTTATAAACAAAAAATATTGTGTTCATAGGCAGTTGGTGAACACAAAATAAAAAAGGCGAAAGTAAAATCAAAATTGGGAAATGAGTAGCGAAAGAAGAAGGAACTATAAATATAAAACGATAAAGCGCAGCATGAGAGCGCACAAAAACAAATAAATTTCATGTTGCTAATGTAAATAAAACAATAAATAAATACTAAAAATGTTATGTTGCCCACCTGTTAAACTGCACTAAGACGACGCGACTTGCTTGACCGGCTTGGCGTGTTGACTCACAAGAGCACACTTGTTGGCTTTGGCAAAAATAGTTTTGGCTATCGTAACGTTTGGTGGGTGGCTTTGATTTATTATTTCTTATTGTATGTAAGCGAGTGTAAGCTTGTGGCGCGGCACGTTATGCATGTAAACTGCAATTAAGCAAATAAATTGTTGGAATATTTGAGGTATAAAAGCGCAAAAGCAGCAGTTTTGCACGAAAAGTGTTATAATTGATTGCAATCACTTTGTTGTTGTTGGTTTAATTATATGATGCTTACTTTGTAAATATTTCACAACAATTTCAAGTAATATTTTTTAAAATTCTTAACCGTTCGCATAAATACAACAACTAAATGCGTAGTTAACTGGAGCACACAACTGTTTTGTCTGAATTACAAAGGAATTCTGAAAGACGCTTATCAAAGTTGGCCCATTTGTATAGCCACTTGCGTCGGTAAATATGTAGCACAACTCAGATGACATACATACATAACTGTATGGTTAATATGTTTGTTGTTATATTTATGTATGTGATTGTTGTTGTGTATGTAATCATTCGTCAAATTGTTTATTTTTTTTGTTTTATTTTGTTGTTTATCTTTCATTTGATACGCTGTCTTGTCTGCCAACAATTTGTGTACATCTCGAATGCCTCCGTTGGCTGGTTTGCAATTTGTTGCGCGCTTATCTCGCCAAGTACACTATTTTGTTATTGTTTTTGTATGTAGTTGATAAATTTAATTGACGTTGCTGCCGCCTTTGGGATAACACCTAGTGTTAATAATATGCAAGAACATTTATTTTTGTTGAACACTGTGCTACATATAATTTTTTTCACACACCGAGCACTTGAACTGGGTTTGTGGTAGCAAAAAGGGAAATGTACGCAACTCCTAGAATAACATGGACTATTATTATCTCTAACACCAGTGATAGCACCTGCCCCACATCAAAACATCGGCACGACATCACACTGTGAATGTGTGGTTGTTGTTGTTCTAACCGCAAAACTACTCATCAGAGGTTTGAGAGTGTTGCGGATATAAAGAACAATACCTAGGGAAACAGTCTTCCATAGGAAAAGGTAGTAATTTTGATATGAAAATATTCTTACTTCTCCAATTTGAAAAAAAAAATATTGGATTTCGACTAGATTTCCATCAATATTCACCAACTGAAATCAAACACAATGCTCAATATAATATTTATTAATTATAATATTATAAACACTACCCTTTGTCACACAAATATATGTATATCTATTTATTTTTTTTCTTTATTTTTTTAATGTTCTGACAACTTTTCGTTCGGTCACGTGTTTTGCTTAATTTTTGATGTCAGATATGACATGAAAGTACGAGTGCTGCCAAGTGTAAAAACCGGAGGTGCTTTATCAAAAAAAATTTCCAATGGTTTTCAAACTGGGAACAAATTTTGGAATGAAATGTTTAATCTCAAGTGCAGAAACATGTTGGAAAAACGTCGAAAAAAAGCTGGATATACATATTATATTGGGCTGGCCTTGATGGAAGATAAGCCTTTGCATGGACATGCCTCTGTTGACTGTAACACTCAACAACTGTTGAACTTCTCAAATATAATCCTAGTTGCACAGTGTAATTTATACACTTATAATTAAAATAATTTATATTTCCTTTTGTAAATGATGTATGTATCTATAAGCACAACTTCAAGGAACAAACTGTGCCGGCGGGGCTAATTTAATTTTACTCGCTTCAAGCTTTTTGCTAGCTATTGTATAGCTTTATTAAATTGTGCTTGGCTGGTAATGAAATTAAGCTTAAAACAAATTAAACATATTTTGTTTTAACACACCTTTTTGTTGTGGTATTTTAATTCAAAGCTATTAATATTTTAATTTTATTATTATTTTTATAAAAAGATATTTTAAATGTATTTTTTTATTTATTTGTTTTTATATTATTTAGTCACAATAACAATTCACAATTTATAAAAACGTCTCACTCAAGCGCATAAACGCTTCAATTTTTATCGAACGACACTGTTTAATTTATGCTTAATCTCGCATACTTTTTTCTCTTTATTTATTCGAAGTTCTTTTTTCGCTATTTTTAATTCACGTTTTTCACTTTATTGTTTTATTATCTCACGCGCCATGCAACAGCTTCGTACAATTTATGCTGTTGCCTCAATGAAAGCATCGCTGCTGACTGTTTATCGTCAACCTTTGCCAATTGCCGCCTGGTCGTTCGGCCACTTGCTATGTAGTAGATGCCACTGTTACTTCCGCCTCTGCTGCTAACGCTGCTATTGTTGCTGCTGTTGTTTTGCTGTTATTTTCTCATCATCATGACCGGTTTGTTTTTGCTACTTTGGGTATGTTAAATTCTTCTCGTTCTAAAGTGCATTGAGAAATATGTTAACGGTAAGAGCGCGCTGTTGTGCTACGAGAACACCATTGAACGGGTACCTGAGTGAGCTTTTATCGCTATATGTATGTAGATGTGTTAAATGGTTTTCTTCGCTGTAAATTAGCTTTTCTTGTTAAGCTTTTATGGGGGTGGTCAAAAATATGTGTCAACGTGAATTTGTTTATGAGGTGTAAGAATTTTTGAGCTGGATGAAATAAAATAAAATAAATTTGTAAGTTATGAGCAAGCTCGAGACCAGTTAACAATAATTCTAAACGAATTAATATTGTCAGTTTTTTGGGAAAAATTGATAATTGGAGAAAAATTACAAAGAACAAATCTACAGCGATGGATAGGATTACATGTTTCAGAGTTTCCAGGCTCATCATCAGATCCCTTTTCGGACACGGATTCGAACTCGTGTCTGCACCAAAGCCGCTGTTAGAAAATTCCAACACTAATCAATGATGCCCTGTGACGTCACAATGCACTTATCTCCACTTCAATTAATTCCCTTTTGTTTGTTTGTTCTTGCCAACAGTATACACAAAATTTCTTAAGACATGCAGTCTGTATGTTATGATGTGTGTTGGTCTTGTTGTTTGTACATATTTACATTTATAAAATAAAATAAAAAAAAAATATTAAATGAAATGTATGTATAAAAGTAATGTTTTTCCACCACTAAAAACATCCTAAACTTTAAGTGGAATATTTAGCAATACATTAGTAAAAATTACATCCACTTCTATACAACGGTGTTTGAGTGATGCGTGTACAAACACACAGAAAATAATTCTGAAACTGTTGCTTAAGCTTTTTTACACTAATAATAGATCCCACGTATGCTCTTTTCAACCGCTAGACGTTGATTTTTACAGTTTTATTATTATTATTTTCATTCCTAATTACCGTACGGGGTTTTTCATACTAATGTGGTGCACCCTAATGTTATGACTTATGCATGTAAAAATTTGAATGATTATGAATTTTTGCTCTTAAAATACTTTTATTTTCTGTCAGTGAAGTACTCGTAGGCGCATTCAATAAATAAATTAACAATTAATTAAAAAATTTAGAAGTATCTTATTTATAAATCTTTAAGTTAGCAGTGATCGGCAAATACTCTCATTTTCATATGAAGATCACTCCTTTACTACTGTATTAGATACAAGTAATTTTAGTTTTCGAATCACTTTTTTCCTGCTGGTTTAGCTTTTGTTTGATCACACATTTTCGGCCCATTTCCTATGCAACTCGCATAGGCCATCATGTGCGGTATGAGATTCTGTTGCATTACACCACGAAAGAGATGCTCCCAAGGACCGGAAGCATACACGCCCACATCTTCACCACCATGAACGCCAGCATCTTGTTTGATATAGCTGGGACTGATAAATTCTGTGGAATGGAAGAGAATATATTTGGTATATGATATAAGAAGGTGAAATATGGTTGGTGGTAGGGTGGGTTCGAATAATTTTTGATATATGAAAAAAAATAAAAAAAATTAAAAAATAATAATAAAAAAAAATAATAATAAAAAAAAATAAATGAAAAAATATAAATAAATGAATAAAACAAAAAATGAAAGAAAAACTAAAAAAAAATTTTAAAAAATAAGTGAATAAAAAAAAAAAAATAATAAAAGAGAAAAAATGAAAAAAAAAACAAAAAAAATAAAAATACAAATATTAAGAAAAAAAAATTAAAAAGTTAAGCTAAATTAAGTGGAATAAAAATGCTTTTTTCGACCCATCCTAATACTCAGAATAGTTATTAAAGAAAGGACAAAAGCAGCGCAAACCCCATATAACTTCTTCATATTTAATTTGCTTACCTGGGCTTCCCATCTGTCCAGTCAAATCCATGCGCATTGCATCCTCATATTCGTATTGGTTTGGACCCACAGCATAATTCAATGTCGCATACGGTATGCCATCAATATCCGCGCCCATATCATTCAACCCCAATATGTTATTGCCACGCTGGGGATAACCAGCTATGCTCAACGGATGACCATGATCGGCCGTTACCACAATAAGCGTCTCTGCAGGATCCGTCATATCACGCGCCAATTGTATCGCCTTATCAAATTCCAAAATTTCATCCAAAGCAATATGGGCCTTATTGTCGTGATTTGCAATATCAATGAGACCACCTTCAATGAATATAAAGTAGCCATTTTTATTTTGTTGCAAAAACGCAAGCGCCACACCGGTCATTTCGGCCAAAGTCGGCTGTTCATCATTCGCCAACAAATTATATTTCATCAACTTTGATTGAAACAGACCCATTATATGCGAAGTTTGTGTAATATTCAGACGTAGCAGTTGCTCACGACTTTGTACAATGCGACCACGCGGATTTGCATTCTGCCAACGTGTCAACAAATTTCTACCATCCAAACGTTCGCCCTTGTTGCCAAATGCATCGGTGATGGAATTCGGCACAAATTTGCCCATGCCGCCACCCATTAAAACATCCAGCTTTTTACCTGGCAACGTTGTGATTAGCTGTTGTGCTATGTCCGTGCATGTTGTGGGATCAGCGCCATATGCAAGCACATCAGCATCACATTCCCAAAAACGATTCGCCACATGCGCATAACCACCCGAGGGGCTGGCGTGTGTAAGCGATGTGGTGGTAACGAAACCGGTCGATTTGCCTGCAGCTTGTGCCCATCCATAAATCGAGTTGAGATGATTATTGGGATTCGAGCTTTCGGTGCAATTATTAAAGTTGACTTTTGCATTCACGCCCAGCGTGAGTGTGTTCGTCTTGACGCCGCACAGATAAGCAGTCGAAGTGCACGCCGAATCGGCCACTTGCGCATTGGTGCAGTAAGTCTGTAAAATGAGAAAAGTGGGAAAAAGAGTTGAGTTTTTGTGGGCGCTCTTGCTCCATCTGGCATACTTACACGACTTAAACCGGTGTAGGGGAATTTCTCAAAGTTCAACAATTGCTCTTCACCTAAGTAACCGACGCGCTGTCCCTTATGTATTCTGGCGGCTGTCAGAGCGGTCAATGGCATACCGTCGCCCAAGAAGAAAATGACATTCTTGGCTGTATTCAAGTTGAGTTGCCTATTCAAACGTTGCCGCAGTTCGCCGTAAGCTTGATTTTGCCAAAATTCTGCATCCATCTCAGCTGTGGGCACTTTGCGATTATCCATGCTCATGCCATTTTTATTGGGATCCATGCCTCTTGTCGCGCTCATGTAACTTGGTTCATGTACCTTCCTAGCTGTAAAGGAAAATTAAAGCCCAATGAGTAAGCTCCTGTTTTGAATTGGACGCTGTGATCTTCAAGTACCATTGACCATCACAGCGAGTTCCAGCACGAGGAGCTGTGTAATCCAGAGGAGTTTGTACTGCTTCATTCCGCTTGTTTTTACGAAACACCAAAGTAAAGCTAACTTGTCCGCACGTCCACTTGCACTGCATTTGAGATTGCAGTTTGCAGTGCTTTTATCATCTGGTATCTGGCACATCTATCCCATCCGATTAGCCAGATTTAGATCTTGAGCACTCAATTCCTTATTTACTTAGTGTTGTAATGATTCCCTACTTTCTTAGTCATTTTGTATTTGTTTAATAGGTTTGTATAACATAAAAATAATCTCTAGCTGAATTCTTTTGACACCAAGTTGCTAAAAAGCACTGCAAACAATTGCTTAAACTTTAAAGTGCTTTGAAGCAAATTTGCAGGAATTTGACTGCTCAGAAACTTTTTTGTTCAAAATTTTTTTTCAATTTTAAAGTACACTAGAAACCCCGTCTTCTATAGGCCTCTTCTGAGCTTCAGCATTATATCTTCTAAGCCAGTTGAGTTATGGCACTTAATCACTTCACTTATTACAGCACTCATTAGCACCTTTCGTTTGACACCCATATTGTACTTATACACCTTGCAACACCCTAATGCACATATTGATCGATAACTCCGTATCCGCCCTAGCTACCGAAATAAGAGGCATCTTAAACTTCAAGTTAGACATATAGTAATGTAACGCCACAGTCGTATTCAATTCTGCTCAGCCGTTTTTGAGTGATGCGCGCACAAACAAGCAAACAAACAGACAAAAACTCTAAAAATTCTTGTTTTGGGCACTACGAGCTCTAGAATGATTTTTGCTATCAATTTTTGTACAGTTGCAATCAACTTGTTACAATAATTATTACGCTTTTTGCAACACGATTGTAAAAGATTACAGCTGCTTGTTTAAAAAATTGTACCAGAAATTTACAAATCTTTATAGCATTATAAATCTTAGTAATTTAAAAATAAAATCTATTTAAAAAAGACTTTAGCGTTTGTGAGTGTTTATGAAAGTGAGAAACGTGATGTGATGAAATCGTGATACAAATCACGGGTTTGCTAACATGTGCAAGTCACGTCAGCTTTTGTGTGACTAAGATAATGCTTGGGTAAATAAATCATGAACTTGAAGAGTTTATTTACTTGCGCTAGATCTTTCTAGGAATACTGACATAGAGATAGCAGGTGAAAAAGTAGTCGATAGTCTGCATAACAATAAAAAAAAATCGACTATTGTATTATCGACCTACACTCAAGAAGCACCCTAATGTATGTATGTACATAAATACATTCATGCCTATGGTAGCACTAGAAAACATTACTTGCATCCTCCTTCGCCATTTGTCCCCCTTTTCAGTTGAACCCAACCGCCGGCATTTGTTGAAGCTTTCCGGTGTTCGGACGTGCATAGGTCAATAATTTCTAATTTCATCTAAGTAACTTTTAGCAGTACAATGTCAGCATTTCGAGCTACATAAATGGGAATGCACTGCAGTTTGCTGCTCTGATCAGCATGAGCAACCATTTGAGCCGGAAGTGGCTATGAAGCGGAAATTACTATTTTTGAGTAGCACTACAGCGGCAATAACAATACCTGGAGGAGCAAAGATGTGCAGAGCGTTGCGGAAAGAATTGCATGAAAAATTAAATTTGGGAGTAGAAGAGTGGGAGTGGGAGAAGAAGAGTAAGAGCTGAGGGGCAGTCAAGTAACAAACAACGACATAAATGTAGTCTTATTTTGTTTGGCAACGAATTTTTGATGAATGACATTTAGTTACGGTTTCGAGGACGTGCGCCATCACGTGGTTAGCGAGTGCTGGTTAAGAGCTGCATGTTTTACATTTGTTAAAGATACTTGAACATGTCTAACTGCAAAATGAATGAAGTCATGGATGGTAAGAATTAAGTTTTGATGAAGATTTTGAGAAAAAGTAACCGTGCCTTAAAAAATCACGGAATGCCAAAAAGCCACTCTTATCCAATGAAGTTCATTGATTTAAAAAAGGTTCCAAAAAACTGCAGACTAGCCTTGCCGTCATGCAACTCACTGTTCAAAATAAATCACTCTTCCAAAAGAAAAATCACTGTTCCATACACAAGTGACTGGATTATAAAAAAAAGTTAAAAATCGGAAAATGAAGGTGGCAATATAACATTCAACTGTTAGATTAAAAATAGCCGTTTCAGCTCCTTAAAAAATCACCGGATGCCAAAAAATCACTGTTCTTCACTAATGTTCATTTATTTAAAAAGTCTCAAAAAACTGCAGATTCAATGGGTAGCTTTGACGCCATGTAACTCACTGTTGCAAAACAAATGACGTTCCCAAATAAAAAATCGCTGTTCCATACACAAGTGACCGGATTTAAAAAAAAGATATCAATCAGAAAATGACGCTGGTAACATAACATTCAGCGGTTAGATAAAAAATAGCCGTTTCCGAAAAATCACAGTTCCTTAAAAAAATCACCGAATGCCAAAAAGTCGCTGTTACCTAAAACAGTCCATTGATTACAATAAGTCTCGAAAAAATTGAAGATCTGAAGAGCAGCCTTGGCGATATGGAAAAATCACTGTTCCAAAAACAAGTGACAGAATTTTTGAAAAGTTACCATTCGGAAAATGAAATGTGATGGGATCACAAAAAAAAAAAATAGTCGCTTCCAAAAAGTCACAGTTCCTAAAAAAAAAAAAAACGGACTCTAAAACAGTTCCGGTTTCCCAAAAAAGTTAAAAAATAAAATTACAGCTCTGAAGAGTAGCATTGCCATCATAAAGGTAAATTTTCAGAAAACAAAAAAACTTTTCGCATAAAATAAAAAATCACTGTGCTGAAAACAAGTGACCGCAATTTGATGAGTCACCATTCGACAAAGCCACAGCTTTCATAAACTTGCGAGCTATAGAGATAAGCTGTTCTAAAAGACTCACAGGGAAAAAAGTAAACTTTTTACAAAAATTAATGGTTTTAGAAGACTCTTTTATTATAAAACAGCGCAGCTTCCAAAACAGCTAACAGATTCTTTGCAAAACAGTAACAAAGTTAAACCAAATATTTCTAAAAACATTGAACTTAACTTAAAACTAAAACAGCTATTGCAAGCTGATTCAATCACAGCTCTTGGCGCCATCGCCAATACACGCAGCATAGGCCATCAAATGAGGAATAACATTCTGTTCCATGACACCAGTAAATAGATGCGCATAAGGACCCTTTGCATAAACGCCCACATCTTCACCACCATGCGCACCCTCTTTAGATTTAATGTAACTGGGATATACAAAATCTGAAAAGGAAAAAATATTAAAAGGTTTTTCAATATTTCAAATTTAATACGCATTTCACCTCCCCCGCCAAATTGACCAGTTAAATCCAGACGATTGCCATCTTTTTGCAAATATTGTTTAGGGCCCAAAGCGTAGTTGAGTGTTGAGTACGGTAGACCATTAATATCTGTGCTACCAGCATTAAGATCCAAAATACTGCCACCACGCGTCGAATAACCCGAAATGCTGAGTGGATGCGAATGATCGGCTGTGACTACGATCAGGGTATCTTCGGAGTTGGTTAAGTTAAGCGCTACTTGAACGGCCTTCTCCAACTCAAGTGTTTCATCCAAACTATAACCAGCAAAATTTTTATGATTGGCATAGTCAATTAGGCCACCCTCAATGAATACAAAGTAACCATTGTCATTTTTACTCAAAAACTTGATAGCTGTCTCTGTCATTTCGGCGAGCGTTGGTTCACCAGCAGTGGCATTCAAATGGTAATTCATCAAACCGGATTCGAATGCACCCAAAATTGCAGTAGTTTGCTTGATGTTAATAGCTTGAAGTTGTTTTCGATTCGTCACGACAACACCACCCGGATGACGCGCTTGCCATTGTGAAAGTAAATTCTTACCATCCGAACGTTCACCGGGTCTACCAAATGTGTCCTTCATTGTTTTGGGTAAAAATTTACCCATACCACCACCCATTACAAGATCTAAATGACGTCCTGGCACCTCTGTGATCAGCTGTGTTGCAATATCTATACAACTTTCATTGTAATTTTCACCGAGATAAAAGCGCACATCGGTATCCGATTCATATTTACGATGAGCTGCATGCGCATAACCACCGCTCGGGCTGGCATGTGTTAGCGTAGTTGTTGTGATGAAGCCAGTGGATTTGCCAGCAGCTTGTGCCCAATCATAAAGTGATGTGAGATCATTTGCTGGATCCATAGATGCCGCACAATCGTTGAATTGCACCTTTGCAGGCACACCCAATAAGCGAATATTGGTTTTAACACCAGTCAGATAAGCAGTGGAACTACAAGCTGAATCGGCTACCTGACTATCGGTGCAATACGTCTAGAAAAAAGTGAGTGTTAGATAGCATATTAACGAAATGATCCAGAAATGGCTCCGAAAAGTTATGAAAATAATTTCAAATTTGCAATTTTTTTGAATACAAAAATTTTCTAAAAAAAACCCTTAATGAACATTTTGAGGTAGACCAAAAAAACATAAAAATCATTTTATAGACAAAAAGAAACAAAAACATTTATAACAAAGAAGTTAGGTAGGTAGGTTTAAGAAAAATACAAATTTTTTTCAGTATGCAAATTTTCTTAAAAAAAAAATTTATTCAACATTTCGAGGAAGAAAAAAAAAAATGATTTATAAAAAAATATTAGGTAGACCACTCGGAATCAGAAAATTGTTTACAAAATTTCACTAAAAAATTTTATACTAAAAAATTACATAAAAAAAAAAATTTAAAATTAAAAATATATAAAAAAAAGTTAATAAAAAAAAAATGTACTCTACATTTTGTAAATCCGGAACTAGCTCAAAAAAGAACTACGCATTTCGTTTTCCTTTCACTATTAAAATTATTATATTTTTTGTGTTTACCAAAATCATTTGAAATATTTTTTGACTGGTTTTAACGATTAAGCACCAAGTGAATATGCTTCAAAGCCGATTGGACCAGCCCCAAATATTGTGTAAAAAATGTTTTTATCAACCCGCCCTAATGTATACTCCATTATTATCTACTTACTTTGCTTATACCAGTGTACGGGAAATTCTCGAAGTTAAGTTCTGATTCCTCACCCGGATTACCCAGACGTTGTCCCTTGAGAATACGCGCCGCCGTCACCGTACTCATGGACATACCATCACCCAAAAAGAAAATGATATTTTTTGCTTTATTTGTATTTGGTTTGTTGCCAATACGACGCTGCAAGCCATCATTTCCTATTTTATGCCAATAGTTGGCATCGAGTTCAGCATTTAGTAGATTTGAGCGAGTGTCGAGTGTCCTGCTAAGTGGCTGATATTTAAAATCACGTTCGCTAAGAACATGTGCTTCAACTAAGAGATTCGTGCGTGGAAAAAGACAGAAGAGTTTTAGTAAATTATTACACTGTGCAACATAAAAGTAGTATTTAACGAAAATGAGGCTTCCCAAAGATCATTTTGTTTTTTTGATCGTTGTTCCCTGTGTATCGCTTTTGAGAAATTACTGTTACTTCATTTTAACTGTTTCTTACTTTCTTGAATATCCGCGCGCACATTGTTGCCTAAGGCAAATACAATAAAAATTTGTACCAAAAAATGCAACAACATTTCACTGCGTTAATAGATGTTACGAGCCCAAAACTTGTTTGGGTACTGGTGATGCCAAATCGAGGCATTAATTTATATAAAATGTGTTGCTTTAGAAGTTATCTTTACGATGGTCGTAGCTTATTGCCTTAGATTTGTTTAAATATTGCCAAAAAAATGTATGGTACCTACATGAGACACAGTGTTGGAAAATAATACAGCAACATCTCTACATACATACATATATTAAAATTGTTAAATTAGCCGATTTTCAATAAAAAATTGATAGGTAGCATGATTTTTGAGTTAATAAGCGTTTTTAAAATTTTAGTGTCTGTCTAAAAGTTTGCGCGCGTATCACTTCAAAATAGATAAATAGAAATGAATGAAGTTTTCACTGTTGTATGACTGCCTGTCTAACTTAACGTTTCAGATGTTCTTTATTTCGATAACTTGACTGGTTTCTGAGTTATCGATAAATATGTTAATACAGGGTGACCCAAAAACTGAGTAATCAGAATTTAAATAGTCAAAGTCCACAGGAAATGAATCCGCTGCTGAGTTCTTCAAATAATGAGAGCAAAGAAAGAGTAAAAGTACCCTTTTCTCTCGTTCAGAAGTTCCAAGTTTTGACAACTTCTTTTAAAACTGTCATACGATCAGCTGTTTCGTCCTTTTTTGGTGTGACTTAACTTCTCAAATTTTTCTGGAATTGGCAAATGTTTCTATTATATTAGAAGACAATCATGTAGTTGTGTGTATACCTCACACAATCTCAGCGGATTTTTAATATTTGACAGTTTTACTGCTTTTTAGTTAGAAAAGTAGAGCTGACAAAAAAGTATTGCCCTCCAATTTTTCAATTTTTTGTTGTAATTTATTTTGATTTTTTTAACATATTTTATTTTCTTTTATTGTTTTTAATTTAATTTAAATTAATTTTAATTTATTTTAAATTATAATTTTTTTTATTTTCTTTTTTTTTAATTTAATTTAATTTAATTTTATTTTAATTTATTTTAATTTAATTTATTTTATTTTATTTTATTTTATTTTATTTTATTTTATTTTATTTTATTTTATTTTATCTTATTTTATTTTATTTTATTTTATTTTATTTTATTTTATTTTATTTTATTTTATTTTATTTTATTTTATTTATTTTTTTTTATTTTATTTTATTTTATTTTCTTTTATTTTATATTATTTTATTTTATTTTTTTTATTTTATTTTATTTTATTTTATTTTATTTTATTTTATTTTATTTTATTTTATTTTATTTTATTTTATTTTATTTTATTTTATTTTATTTTATTTTATTTTATTTTATTTGAAGTATCCTGGTTCGAAACGAGCTATAGACCTATTAATAATTTTTTCTGCAGCGAAAAATTATTGTTGTTTTTGGGTTTCTTAATAATTTTTATTAATTATTAAAAGTTTTTTTGTTGAGTTGAACAGGAAAAATTTAGAGACAACCGCCATAGCTTTTCTTATAGATCCATTTCGGAAGTTGCTAACTTCACTCATCAGAGAAATTTTGGCACGCATTGCTAACTATTAAGCTAACAATACGCTGGGTTTTTTTGCCTTCTAAACGCCCTGTTCAATCAACTCTTTACCAATTCATGTACCAACAACGCCATTTGACGTTTTAGATTTGGTATCATGATGGATTTTTTTGCAAGTCTGTTTTGGTGTCACAGTTTGCCAACCATGTGCTCTTGGTTTTTTGTTATTGAGATTTTACACAAACAACAAGCTTGTGTTTTTGGTCTTTATATTTGAAGTATCCTGGTTCGAATTTTATTTTATTTTATTTTATTTTATTTTATTTTATTTTATTTTATTTTATTTTATTTTATTTTATTTTATTTTATTTTAAAACATTTAACCACCAATGCTTCCTAAAATCCTAAGGCCAACTAAAGAGATGGTTACCACAACGATTAGCCATAAGTTTAATTAAATTCCTACAGGGTATAATCTCATTGTGTTCGTTAAACAATTAAAATTTTTTTAAATAAAAACAGTTGATGTTTAATCAAACTGCTTTTACTGGGGAAGGTTTTGTGTAGCTATGCGCTATGGAAATGTTAAATCTACAGACAATGAAATTAATTTCTAAATGAATTTCTGCTTCTGTTAATGGGTTGAAATAGGTTGAAAGCGGCGTGCCACTTATAGTCGACGAAAATGATGCTTTTGCGTGATTTCGACATTAAAATTCTAATAAAATATACAGTAGTCGCTCACAAATTAGAACTCTCAGTAATTAGAATTTCCAGAAATTAGAATCAACTTTTTGAATACATTACACGCTCTGAAATTAGAATCGAAAATTCTAATTTGCGAGCGTATTTTGTTTTTTGTTGCAAAATGAGATATAAAAGGGGGAATCCCCAATTTATTCTGTACAGTTTTTGTCTGTTTTTGTTTGAATTCGATACGCGTGCACGTGTTTCGGCATTGTTTGCAAGTGCAGATCTTGGAAAAGCTTGACCAAGGTATTCAAGGGAAGCGGTTAGCCCTAGAATATGATGTGGGGCCATTTGCAATCACCTATATCAAATCTATGAAATCATCAATTATAAGCGCTGTTTCTAATACCTATCAAGAGGCTAAACAAAAATCATTGCATATCGGTGAAATGACTTTAATTTTAAGGTTTTATTGAAATAAAAAAACGTCCAGGAATTAGAATTTTTCAGAAATTAGAATCACCCTAAAAACAAATTTGTGAGCGTCTACTGTACTAACAAATAGCATCATTCTGAGAAAACACCAAAAATTCCATGATCGCGAGCTAAAAGTTATAACGTACGTTTATTCAAATTAACTAGGATTATTTGACTGGTGAACTCAGTGCAAACAAAACTCAATCCAACCAAGATAAATGGGCCGACATACATATGTACATATGTAGAAAGTTTGACAGACGATCGGTTATTCAAGTTGTGACTAAAAATCTCGTTTAAATGGAAAAATAAATTACCTGAAGGAAGCGCCACATCAGAATGTGTCTGAGTACAAAACGAGCCCACAAATATAAAAATTTTGATTTAAAAAAATTAAAAAAAAATTCCTTCCATAGATTTACTTACTATTTTCAGATACATATGTACACATGTATGTATATGTACATGAGAAATAAGAGAAGTGTTTTATAAAAAAAATTTAGTAAAGAAAATTTTACTCAACATTTTCACATAAAAAAATTTATTTAAAAAACTTTGGTTTTGGTAAGAAGAAACAAATTTTTATAAGAAATATTAAATTTAAAAAAAAATGTTGCTTCACATTTTGATGTAGATTAAAAAATTAAATATAAAAGTTTGTTTCAGAAATTAAATTTAACATTCTGAAGAAATAAAGACATTTTTAGAAAAATAGACAAACAAAATTTTTTGGCAAAATACTATATTAATTTTTTTTTAATATAACTTTTTATTAAAAAAAACCTTTACTTAAAATTTCGGGGTAGACCAAAAAAAAAACATAAGTAATTTTATAAAAGAATATGTTTTAAAAAATCTTACTCCACAAAGAGCTAAAAAAAGTGTTTATTAAAAAAATTAAAAAAAAATTTTATTCAAAATAAAAATAAAATTCAGCATTTTGAGGTAGACAAAAAAAAAATAAAAAGATTTCTAAAAAAATTTTAAGCAGACCAAAAAGATAATACAATTTGTTTAAGAAAATTTTACTGAAAAATATTAGAAAAAAATTGTATGAAAGAAATTAATAACTTAAAAACTTTTACTATACATTTTGTATATCCGAAAATTAAATTATTAAAATTTATTAAAATACAATTTTTTGGAGCTACCAAAATCATTATAGAAATATATTTTTCGAGGAACGTACAAAACAAATCATAAAATAGCAAATATCAATGCCACCAGCGGCTGTTAATAACTTGTTGTCTGTAAGTATGCGCTGCTGACCTATTGGCCGAATTTACCCAACAATAGCCAGTGTCAATCGCACACGAACACACACAATGCAGTTCTATGGGAATGAGTAGAGCAAAATAGACGGAACCGGAACCGGAGCAGCAACAGGCAGCATTGAGAATACAAGGCGCGCTGTAACATGAAACAATGCGACACTGTTAGCGGCGCTCAACAGCTGACAGGCAAAAGAGTGAGAGAGTGAGCGCTTGAAAAAGAGAGAGAGAGAGAGAGAGAGAGCGAAGAAAATAAACAAAGTAGGGAATGTAAAATTACTAAACACAAATACAACAAACTGCCCCACGTTGTGCCATGTCGTATTATGAACTCGTATGGATGTGTGTGTGTATACACTTCGGCTATGGCGCCCAACCGAACGCAAGTTAACGGTACCAGCGACACCAGTGCGCAGCGAGCATTCGAGCAGTTTGGTTGGTAAACATCAAAACGGCCTATTATTAAATGTGTACTCTGGCGGCTGAACAAAAGAAGAAGCATTAAATATGCCGCAGCGGCGCTAAAAGCCCCCTTAAAGTGTACGTGTGCTTGTGTGTGTGTGTTTGAAATTTGTGCATGTATATGCGCATTTTACATATATGTAGCCATTTTAGTTGTGCCAGTGTGCGTGTTAAGCACGAAATGTAGTGGTGAAGTAGAAAATATTTATAAAAAGCAAGAAATTATTATAGGAAAAAAAGGCTACAAAGTGAAAAATAAAAAAAAAAATTATTTAAACAAACAAATGCGGGTGAAGTTTTAAAATAAAGGACATTTTTTTTTTTGTACATTGTGCTTGTGCTAAACAAAATGTATACATCGTTGTGGTTTAGAAAGCAGTGAAAATTCGTTACAAAAAGTTGTCCCAGTTGTGTACGAAGCCTGTTTCCCACGCGTTTCGGAGTAATGAATATAAAATGTTGCTCATACGTCACGTTGGCCCAGCTCAATTTTCGCAGTTATTTTTGTGTTAAATTTTTATGTTTTCAATTTCTAATTTTTTTATAATTTCAATTAATAATTTCTTCTCACTTTTACCAATGTAAACCTTCCTCTTTTAAATATTTTTTTCTTTTCAATTTCTAATTTCACAGCTTCCTGCCAAACTCCATCCCATTTTTTCTTTTCGTTTCCTTTTCACCTGCTAATTCGCTCTTACATTCACAGCTGCTCCACGCTATATACAGGCATCAGTTTATTGCTACTCTCCCAGTTACGCACGAGCTTCATTTCGGTTTTAGTGCATTAAACCTGTAAGTTCGGGTGTCAGCAGGACCTTTATGTGTGCTCACCTACAGGATAGTAGGATAGTAGGATAGCACGTAACACATACCTACGCAGCTTGTACTAAAACGCGCACAAAGCAAATTTTTTTTTTTTCATTTTCTTTCCCTGTGTGTGTGTCGAGGGGTTCGTTTTAAATATGAAAAAGTGTAATTTTGCTGACTGCTTATAAACACATACATACATATATTTGGAAGCGTAAAGCTGTGTGTACTAATAGGGATTTTTTTTTCAAATTATTGAAAAGCGTTATTCTTTCAATTTTGTTCTTAATTTCTTTTTAAATTGAAATTTCTGTATGATTTAAAGTTTAGTTGGCCTGAACTTTAGCATGGCCACCGTGGTGTGGAGGTAGTGTTGTCGGCCTACCACACCGAAGGTCCGAGTTCGAGCCCTGGTATAGGTTACATCAAAAAGTAGTTTGAAAAAAAAAGTTTTTTCAAAACGGGGTCGCCCCTCGGCAGTGGTTTGGCAAACGCTCCGAGTGTATTTCTGCCATGAAAGGCTTCTCAGCAAAAATTCATCTGCTTTGTAGATGCCGTTCGGAGTCGGCGAAAAACCGTAGGTCCCGCCAATTTGTAGGAAAAATTTCAAAGCGGCACACCACAAATTGGAAGAGAAGCTCGGCGCAAAAATCTCCTAGGAGGTTAATGATATAACTGTTGTATAACGCGCCATATATATATATATATATATATAAAATATTTAAATACCCAAATCTTACGAAAAGCCGTACGTTATGCTTACTCGCTTAGGACTAAAAAACAAATTAATAATATTATTCAAATTTTCAAAAGACACACTGAGTGAAATTAATAAAAAAGGAGAAATTGCTTTAAGTTGAAGTTTCATACCTTAATACTAAATTTTAAATTTTTTCCATATGGTATGTACAAATTTTTCTTCAATTTCAACTAACCTGAAAATGACAAATAAAAAAAAACAATGTATGCGCTCTTTGGTGTCCAAAATATTGCTTTCTTACAACCAAAAACGTTTTAAGTGGTGTAGCAGGGGGTGTTGAGGAGAGTAACTAAAATGTTTCGAACCAAAACTTATATGTACTTACTTTGCACATAAAAAGCATTTCTTACTATTTTACGAGTACCATAAAAATATGTTAAAAATATTTTTAGTAAAATTCTTCATTCATTTTGACAAATTGAGAGTTCTTAAAACAAAAACAAAAAAAATTTTTTTTAATTACCAAAACGTTGTTGCAGCTCACTACATTCTATTTCCCATTTTTGAGACAAAAAAAAATTTAAAAATATTCAGTTCAATGAATCTATGTATAATAAAATTGTGGTTTACGTTTAATTGAATCATTAAAATAATACCTCGGTATGTGTTTAAATTTTTACCAAAAAAAGGGAGCTTTATTTTGACTGCCATTATATAAGGTCGCCCGCTTATTTATCGACTTATTTAAAATGCAATATAAGGCATTTATAGCCGTCGAATTTTAGGTAAATTCTTGTTCAGCTTGAGAGTAAAACTTGAAAGCTTGGCCTAGATCGTGAAGGCAATTTTAAATGTGGTACTTAATTCCGCTAGATGTCGCATACATAGAGTTTTAGGATAGTAGCGGTTAAGTTAGAGACTTAAAACTTGGAACTTAGCAAAGAATTATGACTCGTAATCAAAAATAAATTAAAAAAAAAAAAAAAAAATCAAAAAAATAATTAATCAGAATAAATTAGATTTCTATTTTGGGTCCATTTACATAAAGGTAGTCTAAATAAAAATGTCTAAAAAAAAGTTTCTATAATCTTTCAACCACTTACTTTTTTTGCTTCAAATACAAAATCAAATATGTTAAACTATTTATTGTGCAAAACAGGAAAAACATTGGTGGCAAAACTATTATCAATTTCCGTGCCACCAATATCTATGTCTGTTTGTAAGCAATATCGTTTTTTGTTATGACCTTAAACAGCTTCCGTTTTGTTTCAGTTTTAAAAGCTTTTCTACAATTTCTTCGTTGCATATTATAAATTAAAGTTTCATGAATGAAAACCAAAATCGGGGCATGTACATATGTATGTTTGTATGTAGTGTAAGCGTAAAATTATTTGCCCATGAGCACACAACATCACTCAACAACAGAACTCCTTTGGGCGTTTGGCGCGCAAATACAGTAAATGTTGCCACAAAACACTGGAATGTCCTTACAAAAAAGCAAAAAAAAAACAAATAAATAAAAACAAGCAAACACACATACATACATATACGCTGCCAATGCAATTTACACACACGTAGTAAGTAGGTAGCGGAGAAAGAAATTTATACATACCTTATGTAAGTCTTATTTAATTTGATTGAAGTGCTTAGGGGAGCCTTATAAAACGAAGCTGAGGGGATTATAACTACGTATTATATATTTTGTCCATCACTGATTACTTAATAATTTTTTATTAGATTAAAGTAAGACTTAAATCCAAAATATCACCTTTTTACTGTAATATTTGTTAGGTAAAAAAATAAAAATAAAGATGTTTTATATCAATTTATGTTCTTTAAGCCTGTAAGTATAAAAAAAAGTACTTTGCACCTGAGCTTTTTGTTATGTCATTGATAAGTACTTTAGCCATCAGCACTAAGCACTTTTTGTCCCACATATGCGGACTTTCAACCTTAGTACTAAGGTGTTACAAGTAAAAAAATTTACAACATTAGTTTTCTTACTTAATAAAATTAAATGCTTCAATAATCGCGATAAAGATTTTTTTTTAAAACTCACTTGTGAAATTGAACTTATTACTTCTAATATATTACACAATTTTTTGCTGTGTATATCTGTATTTTGTTACTATGCTACATTGTTGTGATATATTTGTTTTACTTTTTGCTCCTACGCTAGCCAAATATCGTTTGCGGCAAAAAAGGAGAGCAAATTATTTGTTAAAATTAAATTGTCCTTGTCAGTTGCAAAGTGGCAAGCCCACATTAATACATTCATACATGGCTACACTCATAAATAAAGCTACAAAACATACGTTGTGATTTTTGTATCGTATTTGAAATGTTTGTTGAAAATTTTATTCTTGCAAAGGCTGCTTGTCATGTGCAAATACGACGCAAATATTCGGTATGCATGAAAGTACGTGTTGGCAGGCGGATGCTTGGTACTTTTGTTGTATCCGTAAACTTACCTTGCGGTCAAATCTACTAGGCTGTAGATCAAATGATAACTAGTTTCCACTTTATAGATAATAACCAGGTATTTTCGACATGCCGTTGTTCTACGAGAAGTCCATTGTGAGACTTTGGACAAAGTATTCACTCTAAAGTGTAGTTCGAGATGGTCTGTCGTCATAGCCACTGTAAAAGGAATTTACTTTTCTACAATTAAAATTTGATTTGGTATATTTTTGGTCCTTTTTGTACCAGTTTACTATCAGCAAGAGAATTTTAATTGCGAACTAGTTTTTTTTCGCATTAGTTTTTTGTTTCCCGTTACACATCCACATCTACAGAAATAAATAAGTCGGTGGAAGTAAGCTTTTTTAAAATACATAAATTATGTGTGAATACAACAAATGTTGCTAATTTTATATCCGGCAATTTGACTAAATAGATGAGTTTAGAACTTATGATGGTCGGCAGCGTTTTCTTTTTTATTTCTTGGATGCATTTATTAAATTATTCATTGCTTGCTTAATTAGAGGAAATATTGTTGCAAGAGGTTGTTCCCATGCTAACGGCCTCTGGTTAAAAGGAGCTCAACAAAAAGAAGTAAAAAAAATAATAATTGTATAAAAAATTTCTGAAAAAAACAGATTTCGTTAAAAATATTTAAAGCTTTATTTTCTTTTTCTTTTATAAAAACAAAAATATGAATATTTCTTGAAAAAAAAAAAAATAATAATTTGGGTTAAAAATTATCGAATAATATTTATGACCAACTGGTCCTAAGTCGTTAAATTTACAAAACTTTTCTTAAACAAAAACTCTTGAGAAAAAAGTAGTAAAAAAAAATATAATTTTGTTGTATAGAATTTTGTTTTCGTTATTTAGAAGTCAAAAATAGCAATTGAATAATAATTGTTACCAAATGTCTTGTGCTGGTAAAACTTTCAAAATTTTTCTTAAAAAAAAATTTATCGGAAGGAAATATTTGTCAAAACAATTTTTTGTTTCGTTATTTGAAAGTTAAAAACAATGATTGATTTTTGAGCCCTTAAAACTTTAACAAATTTCATTGAAAAAAAAAAAAAAATTATAGAAATAAAAATTTTTTGAAAAAAAAAAAACATTCAAAAATCAAAAATAATAATTGAATACTAGATATTATGTTCTGGTGAAACATTGCAAATTTTTCTTTAAAAAGAAGTTTCCTCAAAAAAATATTAGTTAAAAAAAAATAGTTTTTCGTTATTTAAAAGTGACATACGAGTCTTCAAAAATTTTCTTGACAAAAAAAAGGGAAGAAAAAAATCTATCCTGGCATAGGTTCGAAAAGCTAACCAAATTTTTATGAAAAATAAATTTCTTGAAAAAAAGTTTGATTCAAAATTTTTTGTTTAAAAAAAACGAAATATTTGTTGAAAAGGACTTTTCTTGAAAAAAAATTTTTCTTGCAAACAAAGTTTTTCTTAACTCAGAAATAAGAATTACTATCCGCCGGTCTTGAGTTCGGAAATTCTAGAAAAAATTGTTTGGTGAAAAAAATTTCGGTTCTTATTATTTAAAACGAAAAAATAATAATTAAATAACAAATATATGAATTTGGCTTAGGTTCGTAAAACTTACAATATTTTTCTTCCAAAAAAAAAAAATTCTTCAGAAAAGCGTTTTCTTTAACAAAGTGAATTTCTTTCAATTTAAAAACCTCATTTCTAAATACTTCACTTTGATCCCAAAGCTATTGATTTTATTGTAATGAAGTCATGAATATTTTTCATTAGAGCCATTCGCATTTCATGGAACTTGTTATGTTACGCTTTGCTGCTGTAAAACGAAGTTGTTGTACACATTCGTACACACGTACACACATACATACGTGGCGCATACCTGAAATGCATGTGTAAACATTTGTTCAGCATCTGCTTTGAATTACATTCGTACATTGTGTTTATAACTTTTATGATTTCTTAATGAAAGAATTGTTTATATGCCATCTGGTATGGATTATAAATTAATGTTTGAATTGAATTTTGAGAATTGTGCACATCAGCAATCCGATGATGCTTGTTATGGTATGCAAGAATTGCTATCTCTTTACCAAAAATGTAAAAAATTTACAAAATTGCATGCAGACCAGGGAGTGGAAGAATAATTAGTTTCATTGAGAAGGAAGTTGAATGCAAAGAATTAAGAAGATGTGATTAAGCGATTAAACAAAATTTTCATTAATAATCTTTCTATTTTCAAACACGAAAAAAGAATAATCACTATCGATTAATCAAAATTTGAAAATTTTCAGATTAGGCAGCTGTTTATCAATTATTATCGAATTGGTTTAACTAATTAGTTTTTGTCAGTATAATTAATCAATCAATTGATTTTACATGTATGATTACTTGATTAATCGCAAGGATTAATTTGAAATTATTTGTATTTTTAACTGTTTTTAACTGACTATTTAACGTGACTTTTATTTCTTTAGTCTAAAATTTAAACTTATTCTAGAATCAATTTTATTTTAATTGACATGATTGATTAATCATGTTTGATTTATTGATTAATCTCAAAGATTAATCTAAAGCAATTTTTTTTTTTTTTGAAATTATTGCCTATTAAAATTTGACTTAAATTTGTTCAGCTTACAACAAAAAGTCAGACTTATTTCAATCTGCCTTTTCACCAATAAAATTCAAAAAATAACTTCTATATTCGCTCCCTGCTAAAGACTGCAATTTCTTAAAATATGCGTAAAGAAAAAGAAGAAAACGAAATCTTTTAATTTATTTACCCCCATGTGTACCGGAAAGAGAAGATTTGTGTGCACATGTGGGCTGTGTTTACTTCCAAAATGCAGTCAAATATTCAATACTGTTTGTTTGTTTACATCGTGTAAATTGTGAAATTTATTCAGAGTTTTGTAATTTATTTGCTAACAGGTGTTATCATGTTTAATTTAATTTTTTTTTCTCATATTTTTTTTAAGATTATTTATTTTTACCGGATTTTTTTTTGTGTTTGACACTAAGCGACTTGTGAATAAAATAAGTACAATGAAATTATTTTTCAAAAATTCGAAATATTCTTCCGAGATTGAACCAAACTTCTGATTTTTTTTCTCAGCTTGTTTATTTTTTTGTCGTTTTACTTTCATACCTTTTACCTAATATTAAATTTTCTTTAATAGGTGAGGACATCAAACACAAAAAATCGATTCATATATAAACAATTTATTAATGATTAAAATAAATTTACAAAATTAAAATCATTGAAAAGAGCCAAGAATCGTTGCCGAATTCCTAAACTATATGAATTTGAATTTAATATGATGCAGAAAACAACAAAAAAAATACTCATGTAATACAATTCTACAATAAAGTAAAGTTCCGATGGAAATAAAAAAATATAAAAAATAATAAAAAAATATCTGAATTTTTTTATATTTGCAAATAAAAGAAGTTGCATAGTAATAAAAGATAAATAAAATTTTGAAAAAACCAAACAAAGGCTCAAAATTTTATAAAAAAGGCTCAATGTTTTAGTGTTTGAAACTATGTAGGTTAGAAGTGATAGTAAAATTTTAGTAAAAAAAAGAAAGTAATAAGAAGTTTAAAATAGTAGCAAATTGCCTAATCATGTTTAAAATTACGTTAATTTGCTGAGCGCTTAGTTGGTTTGGAAAGCTTTTGTAAAATAATAAATATTGCTTTTAATTGAATTGAGCTTAATATTAAAAGTGTGAAGTGTGTGGAAATTTCCATAAAATTCAAAAATAGTTTTCGCACACTTAAAAAGTGATTGGAAAATTTAAATCGTATTAAATTTTCAACTAAAATCGTAGTTTAATTAAAATTTTTAAGAACATTTGGCAAAAAATCAATACAATAATGCATCAATACAAAAAGTTAAAGTAAAACAAATTTGCTTAATAAATTAAAGTAAAACACGAGTGAAAAAGTAGTGAAAAATAGTACTAAGTAATCGTAAAAATAGTAATAATTATGGTACTAAAAATATTGGCAATAAAAAGCATAAAATCTAGTGGACAATTTATATTCGGAAGCTCAATATGAAAATATAGAAGTGAAAAATAGTAGTATATAAAATAAAAGTAGTAAAAAAATGTACTAAAAATAGTACAAAAAGTTGTATCAAAAAAGTGTTTACAGAATAGTGTTAAAAATAGTACCAAAAAATTCAACGCTAATGCTCAGTATTCAACAATTACATACATAGTTTACGAAAGTGAAAAGCGCATAAAAAAATATTTTTAGTACATACTACCCTTCTACAATTCTTAAAAATTTGCTAATAAATCATCAAAAATTAAAAAAAGTAAAAGAACTGATTAATGAAAGTGGAAAGAAGTAAAAAATTTATTAATGAAAATGAAAAAACAAAAAAAGAGGTGAAAAATACCAGAAAAAATACTTATAGTATTAAAAAGTAGTACTAAAACCAATATTATAAATTTATGAAAAAAAGAGCTGAGGAAAAACGGTTGAAAATTTCTATCGAAAATACTACTAAAAATTAGTGCTTAAAAGTAATATTTAAAAAAAGTAGTAGACAAAAAGTTGTAATGATAGAATGCAAATATATAGTGGAAAGTTTATAAAAACCGAGAGAAAAGTTGTATTAAAAATAGTACTAAATAGTAATACAGCAGAAAATTAATATTATAAAGTAGTAAAAAAATGATAAAGCAAGAGTGAAATTTGTATTAAAAATAGTACATAAAAGTACTAATGAAAAATAGATCTACGAAATTGTGCTAAAAAAATCAACCCGAATGATCAGTGCTGAATTCTAAAGAAATGTTTTAAAAAAGAATTAAAAAAGTCTGCGAGTGATGTTTGGTGATTTGTTACTGACAAAAAAAAAAAATTGATTGCTTTTAAATAAGGCTATTACGAAAAATGTGAAAAATTGTGAAAAAGCATAAAAAAAAATAGAAATTTTTTTTTAAAAAGTAGGTAATAGAAAAAGTATTGAAAAAGTATACAAGCGTTTAAAATAATTAATAAAAAAATAATCAAAAGAAGATTCAAAAAATGTTCAAGTGGTATTTACTAGAAAAAAAGCAGCAAATTTTGCTAATTTAATGACTATAGAGTATAAATGAATACATAATTAAAAAAATATATGTTAGCATAAAATGTAAAAAAAAAATACTAAAAGTGGGAAAAAAAGTTTAAAAATTAAATACTTACGAATTGATACTACAGTATTTAAGAAATCGTTAAAATAATTTTATTAAAAAAATTTAAATAAAATAAAAAAATTTAAATAAAATAAAAGAATTAAAATATAAAAAATATGTTGAAAATAATTTGATAAGAAACGTTTGGAAAAATACAACAAGAAAATTAAACAATTTAAAAAAATATCGGGAAGCTAAAGAAAACCAAGAAACAAAATATATTGTGGTTTTTTATAAAATTAAAGCAGCTTCCTTTGAACAAAATCTCAACTAAAAATAATAAAAAAATTAAAAAAAAAATTCGTGCTCAAACTACACCTCTTTCGCAGTTGCCTACCAAACACAAACCGTATTAAATATGCAAATTAGTCAATTGGCCAATGCCATAACTATTACACAGGTCAGCACGTCTATCAGTGAGTCAGCTGTGTGGGGAACGAGGAACCACAACCGTTCAACTAACCAAAAGCTGTAAATCCACAAAATTTACAAAATGCTAAATGCCAAATGTTAAATGTTAAATGCCGAAATGTCAATTTGTGTTAGGCGATAATCAGCAGGAGCAGTTGTAGCAACAAAATTGATGGCTGTCAGTCATACTTTTAAGTGCAAAGTGAAAGTTCAAGCTATACCAACAACGAACAACGACCAACCAGCTAGCCACCAGCACAAGCCATAAATCGATTATAGATTAGACGGAAATTTGAGTGGTAAATGTGCTTCCGTCACTGTGTGCCCGTGAAGGTTATGCATTTTGAATTGAGTAACGTATTTGAATTGTGCAATAGCGGACAAACTGACAACGCTTACGTGCGATTGGTTATAATTGAGCTGGCGCGTAGGGATAGCGCTAGTGAACGCAATTAGCTGGTACGTAAATTTGAGATTGGAGAACGAGCTGAGTGACGAACTTGTGTGTGTCTATATGTTGTTGTCAGTGTGTTTAGAAATAAAAATAAAAAAATATAAAACGCAAGCAAGCACTCCCGCTGCACCTTCACCAAATGCGTCATTTTCCTATAACAAATTACTAAACACTCATACGCCCTGTAGTACCTGCATTGCACGTTATTCAAAGTGTCTCTGTGTCTGTGTGTGTGTGTGTGCGCCACATTGCTCTAAAGGCGCTTGTTAATTTGTAAATGATTTTAATAGCATTTGTTGGCATACCGTTGCTACTATAATAAGCATTAAAGTGAGTGACAAAGAAAGCGTACATGCGCTACATACATACATACATTTTTGCATCCTTTCAACCTTGTGCCTTCACTCAATTTTACTCGATTTGAGTGTGTTTCGTTTTAATATTTATTTTTGTGTGGCTAAACAAAGCAGCATACCTACTCGTAGCACGTTAAAGGCAACACTCTATAGTGCAGCTAACCACAGCACAAACATTAGAAAAAAACTCTGTGCATTAAAAACAACAAAAACAAAGCAGCACGTTATGAATATGTCGGGTGTCGTTGGTTGACGCTTTTGCTGTGTTAACTTTATGTTGACATGCGGATTTTGACGTCTAAGTGTGTGGAAGGTAAGTGGTTGACATATAATACTTTTACAAAAATATAAATGTATATTAGACTGGGCCGAAAAAAAAAAAAAATTGTTTTCCGAAAAATAGGTTGATATTATTTTTTCAAAATGGCGAAAAAATAATGCATAAAAGCTTTAAACCTTTATATTAGTTTTTTAAAGTTTACATAGTATTGCTAGTTTAGATTTTTTAGATCTACCTCCATTGAAATGTAATCAAATAAATTAAAATTAAAAATTAAAAAAAAAACAAAAAAAAAAAATTTTAAATTAAAAAAAAATTAAAATAAAAATAAAAAATAAAAAAAAATTGGGTTTAATTAAATTTAAGTGCAAGACTTGTTATTCCAATATTTTTATGAAACTAAAAAAGAGTTAAATATAAAAATTTTCTTCAGTAAATCATGGCTTAAAAATTTATATGTTTTCTGATATCATATTTTTACTTTGGAAATTTTTCAAACAACACGCAAAAATGAATAACGAAGAAAGATACATACAGAGTCTTAAATCTTGAATCGTAATTATTTTACTTCAAAAATAAAATTGTTTCATAATAAAATTATCATCAAAACATTCGACATTCTAAAAAATTATTAATTATTTCTGGGCTCAGTCTAATGTTTGTGCAGCTAATGTAATAGTTAGGTTATAATTTAAGAAAAATTACTCACTCGTGTTTAACCTATATGCTTAACTTGCTATGATACCAACGATGCTGCAATTGTTTTGGGTTTCTTTTGGTTTGCCATTCAGCTACCACACAATACCTCAGCTATAGCTCTGCTCTGATCCATTTAAATTGTGCAGCATCCTCTTCATTTCTTTAGGCATTTTCCATTGTAGCGAAATTTTATTTTCTCACAATTTACACGTCAACAGTTAAATAGTTTAGCCGTCTCAGCGAGCTTTTATGCGAATGCCTTGGAAGAAATCGAACTCCCAAGCGTGCTGATTCGAAGTTGTCAGTTAATACGCGTTGTCAGCAAATGAAATAATAAGTCCATTTGACTGTCACCACTTTGACAATAGCAATAAATTTAGTAGAAAAGGTCTATTGATTTGGGAAGGATTTAGGATATAAGAAAATTGAAATATTTGAGTGACTTTTGGCGTGTGTCAGTTTAGTTCAGAAATCACCCTAGTTCTAGTGACAAACAGCTTTTTGAGTTTTTTGATGTGCAAGGAAAATTTAACTTGTTGTTGTTTTTAAATAACTACAACAACAAACTATTAGCACTATTGTACTTTAAGTTAAAAAAAGTAAAAAGGAGTAAATAAATAAAAAAAAGTAATGTATAAAATATAAGATAAAAAAAAATAATCTAAAAAATATAAAATAATAAAAAAAAAAATAATCTTAAAAATTAAAAATAAAATATAATAAAATTTTTTTTTTAAAAGACAAAAAAAAATAAAATAAAATAAATTAAAATAAAACCAAATAAAATAAAAAAATAAAATAAAGTAAAATAAAATATAGTAATATAAAAAGTTTTAAGAGGGCATAGCACATGAGTGATAAACAAGTTAAGATAAAAATTAAAAATAAAATATAATACAATTTTTTTTTTAAAAGACAAAAAAATAAAATAAAATAAAATAGAATAAAATAAAATAAAATAAAATAAAATAAAATAAAATAAAATAAAATAAAATAAAATAAAATAAAATAAAATAAAAAAATAAAATAAAATAAAATAAAATATAGTAATATAAAAAATTTTAAGAGAGCTATATTTATGAGCCGTGCTATGAGTGATAAGCAAGTTTGAATAAAAAAAATATACATACATGCATACCTGATTATACACGCGTTAGTGTATATGTAATGAGCATGTGCACAGCTATGCTTATGCCAAAGTTATGTCGTGAGAAAGCTGAAAGTTTCAACAAATTTTCCATTGTGAACGTATTTACATATGTATGTACATACATACATATTTATTAGGGTGTTTCATTTTCCTCTTTAAAAATCTAAATTCGTAAAGAAAAAAAAAAATTAAATACAAAAAATTCGAGGTGCTTTGCAGATTTCGCTAATTCATAATTTTGATTTTAAATGCATGCTAAACTTTAAGTTGGACATGTAGCAAGAGATTGCTGACATTTGAGTTCAATTATATAAAGCGGGGTTTAAGTGATGCGCGAACAAACAAAGATACTTACAAACAGACAGAGTCAATTTCTTAAAAAGTGTTGCTTTGGTTTCTATTACACTAATAAAGTGCCCCCTGCATTTTTTTTAAATCTAAAATGTATAGTCATTGGCTAGTTTGGTTTCATAATAAACAAAAAAATCCTCAGAAAAGTCAAACACCCTAATATGCAAATTACATGACATTCAACAGCTTACAAAGCAACAGTGCAATGTGCTCAGCGTTGAAAGAGTAAAAAAGCAATTTCTGTGGAAAAAAAACGACTAACAATAACTAAACTGCATGGTAATAGTAAAACTGATATTTTGTAATCTGCTGCTTCTCGGCATGCCAGCCAGTTGCACCAATTCGCCTGTGAACAGTGGTGAGCAATAAAATAGCAGTGCGTAATTGTTTCTTTTAAAGATTTGAAATATGTTTATATTAAATAGTTACATAAAACTTTGCTGTTGATTGCGTGTGAGAAATGGATTTGTTTTAAATATTTTTTTGGTCCACTTTGATTGCATTTTTTTGTGTTAAGATTTTGTTACACTCCTATATAACTTACGTACGACACACTACTGTACCACCTTAGTCAAACTGCCTGCAATATACCTGTTGAGTCGCTTTGCATATTATTTTAGTACTTCAATACACAATAGCTCACTGCAATATGGGACTTCTTTCACTCACCAACGTTCTCATTCTCATTTCCTATCCTCACTCACATCCGTTCGTTTCATCAGCAATTCCCTATGGGTTTTGTTGTTGGTAAATAAGTATTGCGCACACTGTAATTTCACTTCAGTTTGTACTATATTACTTTTGTTGCGCCACATTTTGTTTTCCTCGTATTGCTCATTTTATTGCCTTGAGGCCTCAATCTGTTCCATTTGGCTTTTGTTCTCGTCGTTTGTGTTTGTGTATGTGTGTGTGTATCCTTTTTAATTTCTAGATTTTTAGTCCAAAGTACTTTTGTCTCTCGATTTAAGCAACAATAGTAACTAACATCTTCCATTATGCCTCACTTTATATATATATATATACTGATATATATGTGCTGGTGTATTCATTTTCAGCGCTTGAAGAGTTTCTCGTTTATTAACTTTTTTTTACTTCCGACATGGCTCAAGCTTAAACTTATTCTTCTTGTTCTTGTTTTTATTCTTAATTTGTTCCACATTTCTTCGTGCAGGAAAGTTTATTGCTCGCTGTATGAATAGAAATAGTACAAAAGTGCTTGCTTTAAATTTTTCTTCCAGCTAAATTAAGAAACGTAGAATGGCCTCATTTGCGGCTCATATATTTTCAATTTATTACTCAGGTCCCTGCTGGGTAACGAAACAAATGGACGTGACGGAACTAATTTAAGTACTCACTATTCTGGTTGCTATATAGCAAGCGACAAGCTCAAATTGGATTTTCAAACAAAATTATTATTTACGACCTTATGATTTAAAATATTTAAAAAAATTTTTATCTTCAAAACTTTTAGAGAATTTTCAAAAGATTGCTTTAACTGTTCTTTAACTTGATTTCAAAATAGGGCGTTTTTGAAAATATCTGAAGATGGATGTTCCTAGGTTTTATTATGCACAATATTTCATCATTTGTTTAAAAGATTTCAAAATTTTTGTTCTTCAAAACTATTTTTTAGTATAATAGCCTTTCCCTCCACCCCTGTTTTTCGATTTTATGACTCAAATTATTTCAAAATTTGTTTAAAAACTTTCCGAAATTTTAGAAAATTTTTAAAAATTTGTTTGGAGCTACTCTGCAACCGAATTGGGAAAGTATGATGTTCTTCGAAACTATTTTAAAGGAAAAATGGTCTGGTGATTTTAAATTTTTTAAAAAAAATTCAGAAATTTAGAAATTTTTGAAAAATTCGTTTGATATTTTCTACAACCACATTAAAAAAAAATGTTCGGGTCTTCTTGAAAAATAGCTTAAAGCATAATAATATTCCTTTCTACAGCCGATTTTCGGTTTTATGACTTAAAAATTTTCAAAACTTTTTGAAAAAAATTGCTTTCCACCATATTTCGAAAAAAACTGACCTAACAATATTCAACAATTTTGGGTTTTATGATTTCAAAAGTTTGTGAAAGTTTTTTCAAAACTTTTTTAAAGTATTCTTTCTGCAAATTATAAAAAAAATTTTTTTTTTCTTTTCTTTCTATTAGCCAACGACTTAGATTTTCGGTTTTGTGATATAAAAAACTAAAATCTTTGTTTTTGAAAAATTTTGAAAAAATTTTTTTTCTGAATTTATTTGAGTTACACAAAAACTTCAAAAAATTCTATTATATATATTATATTATTTTATTATATATACAAATTAAAAAGAAAATAAATGCCAAGTGTGCTATAATTATGAAACGCACTATATGATACACATTTGTGCTATTTCAGCAATTATAATTAAATGAAAGTGAGAAATAAAGAGAAAATTATTTCACTTAAGTTTGTCTATTCGAATCTAGCAAGCTTTTTTTTTATTTTTATTGCGCTTTTGAGTGCGTTTAAACTCTTTGTGGTATGCGCTTGGCTGGTTTTCTTTAATCCCTCGCAGTGTATGCTCTCTTTTAGCACAATTAAATTTCGAACTTTTTTAATTTCTTATCGTCTAGTTATTTTAAAATTCCTTGTATTTTTCTTTGTGCTTTTTATTTAGTTGTCTTGGGGTTGTGTTTGGCTTGCGCCTTTTTTTGGTGGATTATTTTTGAGTTGAAATAAGCGAACTATCTTGTTTTCATTTGATTTGCAAACTTTTGCTTCCAAAGCATTCCAGACTTTAATTTGAATTTTCTTTTTAACGTTTTTATTATGCGATTCTTTTGAACTTTTGCTCATTGGAATTTTTGATTGCGTACACTTTGAGGGAGATTGTATGCATGTGTGTATGTGTGTGAGTATAAATGCTTCATTCGTCACTTTTGAAAAATTTTCACAATAAATCGGCCTAGGACTATGCTGCTTATTCGGTGCCAAATGGGTTTGATGGCATGGCATTTTTGTTTCTACCTTCATCCTAAGTCGTTGCACTTTCTTTGCAGGTTTAAAAAAAAAAAATAGATATATGTACATAAATTTAAATGTTCAAGAATATGCTTTTCATAAATTCGCCTCAACCCAAAGTCTTGTTCATTAAAATGCAAAAATAATGGACAAACGTCAAAACAGAAAAAGACAAAAAAAAAACCAACAACTTTGCTTAAGAGCAAAGCTTAAAACTTTCACCGAGGCTACCCAGTTGTTCGAAATGCCTGCCTAAGTTTGTTATGAAAATGTTTGTATACATCTTAAGCGCTACAAAAACAGCTGAAAAGCCTATCTAATGCAAGGCAAATTTTTCTTCAAGGACAACTTGTTTGCTGTCCAGTGTGTGGGTCAGCTGCATATTTGTTGTTGTTATACATGTATAATTTTTTAAACCATTAACATAGCAGTCCCTGTCTGTGTCAAGCGTTGAAGTGAAAGACTAAATCACCGCCATTTCGTTTAAAATTGCGAAAATCTGCAAGAAGCAGCTGCGCTCCCACGACCAGTTAGGGCCTTAAAGTTTGTTTGCGCATTTAAATTGGCCTACAAATTCGTTTAGCGTAATTGCACTTTATTCAAGTGATTTGTTGGTAAGGATTGCAGCTATTTTTATTTATTTTATTTGTATCAAAAATTATGTAGATATTTAAATTTTATTTTTTTAACTTTTGTCTGTGTCGTTTGCTTTTTTAAATAGTAAGTTCTTTCTTTTTGATGATGGCATACATTTTAAAATTTCAATGAGATTTGGCTTAAGTCAAGTCAGTGGCCGTTCCACGAGTCCAAACCCCCTTCTCCCCTCCCAACACGGTGATATTTTTCCCGCGCTGTAGATAAAAGATGTCCTTGATATTTCATAAAAAAATTTCGAACTTCCCCTACCCAAAATATTGGATCCGCCACTGGCTAAAGTAAATAGTCTTTAATTGAAATGCTCGAAGAAAGTTTTTTTTAATAAGAATAAAGGCAAATAAAGGGACATTATAATCGGGTTCATAAGAATACAAAAAATGCAGCATCAAAAAATTGCTTAAATTTTGCAAAAGGGGTTTTTGACCCCCCATACAAATTTGTTGTAGAGTTTTGTAGTCTGGCAGCCTCTAAAAAGGTATTAAATTAACCTTCTGTCACTTATAGCCTGCTATTTTGCATAAAAATTTCAAAAATAATTTTTACCCTCCCCGCCACTGTTTTTTCTAGCGTCGCATAATCTCCAAAGTGAGCAATACGTTCCTCATACGCCATGGTGCACCACGCAAATTGCCACACTTAAGCTACGCGAGCACATTCATCCGTACATACATTACATTTGCGGTAATTTGCGAGGACTGCGTTAGGCATTAAATTATTGTAACTGTAATTGGCCTCCTCATACATTTTGTTGTTGCATTAATTATATTCTCTTTTGGTTTTGCGTATTTAAGAGACTTTAATTATGGTAAAGCTGTAGTACTATTATATTTAAACATATTATTTAAATACCTTCTTTTTTGTTGTTGTTTTGTGTTTCTTGTTGTGGATAATGTTATAATACGATTGTTGTTAATTTTATTTATTTATTAAATTTTACTCAGCCACTGAAACGATGCTGATTGTCATTTTAAGATTTGAGTGAAAAGTTAATTTTTGTGTAAAATATTACAGTAATTTTCTTTTAAACAAATTTTGTTCCAGTTTGAGAAATTTTTTTTAATTGTTCTAAATCGAAAAAACTGCATTGGAAAAAAACTTGAACTTTTAAGCTATAAAAAAAATATTTTGAAAAAAAAATTTAATTTCCAATTTTAGAAAAAACTGCATTGGAAATAAACTTAAAAACTTGTTAAGTTATAAAAAAATATTTTGAAAAAAAATTTAATTGACAATTTAATTCAAAATTTTAAATTTTTCAATTCGAAAAAATTTTATCTTTCCACCAAATTTTGGGTTTTTTGTGCCGATTGACATGAAAAAGTAAATTTTAATTAAAATATTTCAATAATTTTTTTAAACAAAATATTTTCCAATTTTAGAAATTTTTTTAATTTTGCTAATTCGAAAAAACTGCATTAGATAAAAAATTGCAATGTTAAGTTAAAAAAAAAAATATTAAAAAAAAAACAATTTATTTTGGTATCTTGGAATATTAGAAAAAAACTGCATTGAAAAAAAATTGCTCTGTTAAGCTATAAAAAAAAAATATTTTGAAAAAAAATTTTAATTTCTAATTTTAGAAAATTTTAAATTAATTAAAGAATTGTAGAAACTCTTGGCAAAAATTCTGTTCCTCCTAAAATTTTTCATGATTGAAATAACTATTTTAGTGCATGCTTGATCACGTTTCTAGTTTTTTATTTCACTCCGCCGTTGCTTTGCTTTGAACAATAAAACTTCTCAAGTTTGTCGAATATGGCGAGTTAGCGTGCCAACTTTCCGATTTGTTTCAAAATAAATAAAGTCCTTAAATTATTCTCAACGCGTGTGCCATGTGAACGTGATGGAATTAGTTTGCAATAGAAAACCATTTTAGTTAAGTGACTATAACACTTGTGCTTGAAGATGGCATTTATAAACGAGCAAGTGGTCAAGGAAGCACAGAGGAGAAAAAAGTTGGTTTGAGCAGAAGTTGGGAGAAGAAAATAAAGTGATTGAAACAGCAAAAGAGCGAAAAAGAGCAAAAATGAATATTGAAATTTGAATTTTTTTTTCAAAAGCGTTAAAAGTGCTGCTTTCTTATGATTGAGATTGTTGAAAAAAGTTGAAAATCGGATGCAATTCCATGCCGCAGTTTTTGAGTGATGCGCGTACAAACTAAGAGACAGACACACACAAATTTTAAAAACGCTTGATTTGCTCTAATAAATAATTTTAATTCATTGTTAAATTCTTACAAAATGCGCTGCAGCTTGTTAAAATTGTTAAAAAATGCTGAAATGGGTGAGAAAAAATAAAATAAAAAATTAGTCCAAGCAATAACCCAGTTAACCAAAGCGGGAGCGCACCAAAATAGCTATCCAAAATTAGCTCATAATTTAAGTTTTCTTGGAGCGAATTTTAAAAATATTTATAAAGTTTCAAAAAAGTATCAATATCTAATACGATTCCAATTAGAATAGAAAATCACAAAAAATGTGTTTAAAAAGAGTAAAAAAAAACATTATTCCAAAAAAGCTGCAAAAAATCATCAACTAAAGGTTTTCAAATGAGTGTAAGAAGGCTTTGGTGTTGATTTAAAAAGAGTTCCGAAATATTCCAAAATCATCTGATACGTTGTCGTATTGGATCACTTTTAATGTATTAAATTATATTCATTTTGCTTCTATTTGGTTAGCTGGGAACAAGCTAAGTGTATCCTACATGCATACCCGCCAGTCCCTTTCAGCCACACCAACCGGATGTAAGACAAATTTTTTGCTTGGCCAATTGCCAACGAACACAAAAAAACTAAATCGCTTCTTGCTGTTCGCTAATCTGCGCTAGCCTATCACGACATTGACGCGAATACAAACTTACTTGGCTGGATGTGTGTGGTTGTAACGTGACGCGCTCTGGGACATAGCGTTGATGGTAGGGAAAGTGCATGAAGAGATTGACAGCTTACTCTAGGAGATTAATAAGCCTCTTCTTAGTAATAATTTGTTTGCTCAGCTAAAAGTTTAGTGCAAAGTGGTGAAGAATAACCATGGAAGTTGCTTGTTGATGGAGAATAATGATTAGACGAGGGAAAGGAAAGAGAAATGTTTGGAGTGATTACCAGATTTAAGGACTAATTTACATTTGATGCAATGACTTAAGATAAAGGCCTGATTTAAGGCTTCAATCGTTAGACTAACAGATTTATATAAAGAATTACTGCTTTGGGAGATTTGAAGAGAGAGGAGCGGGGATCGGCATAGAAAGGATCTTTTTTTTCTTCAAAGATGCAAATACAAAATTTCACTTTTTTTGTGTAAGAAATTTCTCTTTTCAATATTTTGGATACTATTGTATAGAACAAAAATTTTACAGTTTCAGAGTTATAAAAAAAATTTTGGGGAAAAAAGTTTATGAATTTCCACTTTTAGAAAACTTTTAATTTTACCAAATCGAAAAAACTACGTTGAAAACATTTGAATTGTTGAGTTAAAAAAAAATTACTTAAAAAAAAATTTATTTCAAATTTTAGAAAATTTTAAGTTTTTGAAAATGAAAAAAAATTTGAGCAGTCAAGTTATAAAAAAAAATATTAAAAAAAAATTAAATTTCCAATTTAAAAAAATTTAAATTTAAATCAAAAAAATTTAAGTTCACCGCTAAAATTCGGATTTTTTGTGCTTTACTTACATATAATATATTTTAAAAAATTTCAAAATTTGACAAAAAAATTTTATATTTTTTTTATATTCCACTTGCTCGAAAAAAACTTTTCATCGATCAAAATTTAGTAATGTGTACCAATTGAAATTGACTGAAAATTTTTAAAGTTTTTTCCAAAAAAAATTTTTCCTGTTCAATTCAACAAAAACTTTTAATAATTAATAAAAAACTTATTAAGAAACCCAAAAACAACAATAATTTTTCGCTGCAGAAAAAATTATTAATAGGTCTATAGCTCGTACCGAACCAGGATACAAAAAAATTTAAAGTTAAAAAAAAATTTTCCTAAAAATTAAAAAACTCATATTTTTGAGAAATAAAAAAAGGTTCTTTCTAATAATTTCATTTTCACTTATACATACATATGTATTGAGTCCAAAATTTAACGATCTAAATTAATTTTTCGAAAAAGTTTGGAATATTTTAAATTTTTTTCTAAATATTTTCCAAAATGCGGTTCAGGGCTTCACTGCTTTTAATTTTTTCTCAAACAATTTTTTTCCAAAAAAAAACAAAAAAAATAGATATATATATGGTTTTCAGCTTGCGTGATGAAATTAGTAGTTTGAGAAAAAACTTTGTTTTGTGTCAAAAATCCGCTTACTGCTTACACAGCGCTTTTTCCATCAAACGTCAACAAAGTCAAAAAAAAGAGACTCTGCTAACAGCAATTTGACTGAAGTGATTTGGAATGCATTGCGTTGACCGCATTTGAAATCAGTTGCATTCACAAATTGCTCAGAACAAAAAAGCAAAAACCAAACAGCAAAACGAAAAAAGTCGTACTGGCGGTGAAGGTCGTCACTTACAAAAAAACAGCAAAGAAAAGCAAAAACAAAAACAAAAAAAAGAAAAGATTCTGTAAGTAGTAAAAATAGGGTAATGGCTAAAAAAAGTTTTAGGTGTTAAAGAATTATGAAAAATCACGGTGACACACTTTCATCCGCAGCGTCATTCGCATCGTCGTCGTCGTCTCCATCGTCTCCATCGTTGTTGTTGTCATTGCTTTGAGGCGTTGGCGTATTTGTCTGCTGCGGCAGCTGAGCGAAGTGCTTTGAAAATGTATTTGCTTTCAGTGAAAATTGCGCGCAAATATCCTTGTAGCAAGTTGTAAATGAGCTTTGTTTTTGTATGTGTGTGTGTGTGTGTGTGTGTGTGTCTTTCAGTTTACTCGCAGACAGGCTGGTAGGCGGCAATAGGACATGCCTGTGCATATTTTAATTTACGTGTCCTTATGCGTTCGCTTTTATATGAACTCGTTTCACTAGACTTTGAAATGAATAAAAGGCAGATGGCGTGGAATAGAAAAATTCTTTTGCCAGCGAGTTGTCAAATACTAGATTTTAGTCCGGACTCAGCACTATCTCCTTATTTACAGCGAATGTGACAATACCAGGGTACAGAGCTTTCGTTGAACAAAATTCAACTCATTTGCAAAAGATTATAGCTCTAGTATTAACATTTATGAATTTTTCAAGCGGTTAGATTGGTAGCATCTCGTGGTCATGGGAGTGATAATAAGCTGCATTAGAAATATAATTGCTTTCTATTTACATCTTCATAATCATCATCATTCATTTATTGGCACTTAACTGCCTAGGCTATTTCTGCCTCTGCGCAACAATGCACGCCAGTCATCTATTTTTAACTATAAATGATGACATTTGGAAACACAAAGGAAGGACTGGAGAAAATTTAAATTTTTAGATTTTTTTCCCAAAAGTTTTTTTTCTATGTAGAACTTTGAGAGTGCTTAACTATTTTCCGATACAGTAGTTTCCGAAATATTTAAAAAAAAAAACTTACCTAACAAGTAAAATTTTGAACTTGAAACGAGAAATTTAGATTTTTTTCCCCAAAATTTTTTGTTTTATAATTCGCTGAAATATTGAAAAAAAAACTTATCAAAACAAAGTAAAATTTTGAATTTGAAATTTATATTTTTTTCAAAAATTTGTTTTTTTTATTGAAATTAGAAATTTTGATTTTTTTCTAAACATTTTTTTTTACTCTGAAAGTGCCAAATTTTTTTAACAAAAAAAAAAGTTATATTTTGAGTTTGAATTTAGATTTAGATTTTCTTTCCAAATTTTTTTTTTTTGTAACTCTTTTGAACTTGTAACTCTTTTGAACTTGAAATGAGAAATTTAGATTTTTTTGCAAACTTCTTTTTTCGATACAGTAGTTAGTTTCCGAAATATTGTAAAAAGGAACTTACCAAAAAAAGTTATATTTTGAATTTTTTCTCAAAATTTTTTTTTATAACTCTGAAATTGTAAAAATTTTTTTCCGATACAGTAGTTTCCGAAATAAGTTCCTACCAAAAAAAACTTACATTTTGAATTTGAAATTAAAAATTAAGTTTTTTTTCCTACATAAATCTTTTTTTTTATAGCTGAAGGTGCAAAATTTTTTTCCGATATAGTAGTTGCTAAAATATAGAAAAACGAAAACTTACCAAAAAAAGGTTAATTTTAAACTTGAAATTAGAAATTTAAATTTTTTCCTAAAAAATTAAAAAAAAAATTATAAATAAAATACGGCCACTGCTCTAATAACACTTACAAGAAGATTCTCATCACCGTTATCATGATTGGATTACAAAACCACCATGCACACACACACACACACACACCTGCACACACGTACAATGATTGTCTTGAAGGTTTTTCTGTGTAACATTAAAGCAGCGTAAAATAAATAAATAAAAGAAAAATATTGCAATAATAAAAGTTAAAACAAGCACAATTAAAGATCTCACACCCGCCTACACCGCCTTTTTATACACACATACAAACACACATACAATTTAACTAGTTTGCGCACATGCTGTCCATTCACATCCTCCTTCTGGCATCAGAAAATCCTACACACTCGAGCCCTAATTTATAAATATGCTCTCTTATACAATGAAATATATGTATATGTTAGAGGATGCAAAGGAAATTGTGTTTGTGTGTGTGTGTATGTGTAAGCTCAAATGTAGTGCTGCTACTGGCAGATGCTTTGTGCACCTGTTTCATTTAAGATTAGTTGTTGCCATTGCATGCTAGAGTGGGGACGCAGAAGGTGGGGACTGTAAATACATATACATGTACATATGTTTCCGTTTGAAACAAATATGGTTATGGATGTGATGTGAACTAGTAGGAAATGTATACCTTCTTAGTTGGCCCATTCGCTCTTCTAAAGGTTATGGCTGCTTGATAGTACCGAATTTTGAAAAAGTTTTGTTTTTGTAGACGATAAGACGTTTGCCTCTTCAGTAATCTCACTATAGCCCCGGACATGGAAAAATAATATCGTAAAACCACCTAAGGTATGCACATACATACATATGTACATATGTATGTATTTCGGGACTTTTCATTTTCCGGATTTTTTCGGGATAATTTAATTATAATTTCGGGATTATTTTCGGGACCATTTCGGGATTGTTTTCCGAATCCTTCCAGGATCATTTTGGGACCATTACACCGCTTTTTCGGGATCCTGACAGTTTCACTTCGGGATTATGTTAAGGCCATTTCGGGATTTTTTTTTGCAATAAATTGTCAATACTCATTTTTATGTTCCTCTTTAAAAAATAAAATTTGAGGCTACCATGACGGGGGCCGTTCAATCAAAAGCACTGTTGTAATATCTTGTTTGTTTATATTCTGCGGTTTTAAGTCTCAAGCCGAAATAGGGTATGTTCATACATACATATATTCCTACAGGGTCCTCAAGAAAATCTTACAATTGGAGATGATATAAAAAGAGGAAAATAAATATGAAAAAGTATATATTTCCGCCAGCAAATAAGCTTGATTCTCAACCTGCAATGTCTGTGTCGTCAACAGCAGCCGTAACGGAAAACTTTTATGGTTTTATACCATTACAAATACACATACGAACACATGTATACGACTGCAACGTGTAACTAATTTTTTACTGATTTCTTTCTTTTTTTTTTCATTTTCATTTTTGAAAAGTCAGTTGAAGTGGCTTCAAGCGATAGTATAAGAAGAACGGTTGAAGAAACGTACAAGTTTATGTGGGCACACACACACACACACACACAGTGAGCTGCACTATCTCGAAGATGTATCTGAAGGTAAAAATGTGTAGCAAAACAAGGCACCGTGGCATTTTGTAGGTAAAAATCGGTCAAGCACACATTACAGACTTACTTACACCTTAACGAATTCACACGAAGACGACTGTTGTGACTTCTTGTTGGTGCAAAAGCCAACTTAAGTTTGAAAGAATTGCTCCGCCACACACACACTTGCCTTTCTATCGACCTATAACGGCAGCCAGGCACAGCAGGTATGATTGCATTGATAGTAAAGCTCTCTGAGGTGTTATGATATATGAGGGTTCCTGCTCTTGCTGGCATCCAATACAACATTCACTCGTTCATATTTTTTGAGTGGCATATTCAATTGAAATAAGCATTGATTAAATGTGTGCAAGGCGGCGCTGAGTTATGCTAGTTTTTACTTCGTAAAGATTTTTTATTATGGCGTAAATGTCAAAGCTCTTTTTATTAATAAGCGCGCGGTCGGATTTAAGGAAACTCTGAAAATGTTTACGCCGCTGAATGGTTCCAATATAGGCCCAAACTTTTCCCGTTGTACCTAAATCGATTTCACTGAATAAAAAACAAAATCTTAAAAGTGACTAATTTTAGAAAAAAATTGCTTAATTCATCACCGCCAATATTTATTTACATCGCTTTACACTTACACACTTACGCCATAATTGTATGTATGTATATAACTAAAATACTACCTTTAATTAGCATTCAACGTTGTTGCTATTCTTTTGCAATCAATTATTTAACATATTCGCTCACACTTCAAAATTTAACAATGAAGATATATATACCTATTTATATACATTTGTATATCCATGTGTGTTTGTGTTGTTGCTTTTGCCTTTTGGTAATTTTTGTATGGCTCTCTGCGTGAGTTTATTTTGGGCAAGGTGTAATATGTGGGAACCAAAAATATTCTATCGGCTAAATTCTAACTAAATAAACTTGTAAAATCAACAGTTGTATTTGTTTATTTGAGTTCATTGATATGGTTTGCGGCTTTTGAAATTGTTGTTGCCGTTTTATTGGTTTATATTTCGTACCCGGTGGATTTTGCTTTTCGGGTTTTTGTTTGCGGATATAATAATAATGATGGATTGCCAGTGAAATAAGATAAAATAAAATAAAATAAAATAAAATAAAATAAAATAAAATAAAATAAAATAAAATAAAATAAAATAAAGTAAAATAAAATAAAATAAAATAAAATAAAATAAAATAAAATAAAATAAAATAAAATAAAATAAAATAAAATAAAATAAAATAAAATAAAATAAAATAAAATAAAATAAAATAAAATAAAATAAAATAAAATAAAATAAAATAAAATAAAATAAAATAAAATAAAATAAAATAAAATAAAATAAAATAAAATAAAATAAAATAAAATAAAATAAAATAAAATAAAATAAAATAAAATGAAATAAGAAAAGGAAAAATAAAATAAAATAAAATCAACCACAATCTATCAACTTATCGAGATTAACCAGTGCCCTCTGTCAACGCCTTTACACTCAAATGAACTCATCTGCATACGTAAATATTTGTATGGCTTTGAATGGGTTCCGTCTAAGTTGTCGTTAGTATATCGTTCGATTATACAAAATCTAAAGATGTGTGTGCATTTTATGGCTACCTATTGTTTGCCTTATGTGTGGGGAGGGGCTTTGGTTAATAAAAGAGAACGTGTTAGCTACTTATTTGCTTGCTTTGATGCCAACGTACCAGTACAATTTCCTTTCGGATTTCGCTTAGCCAATTCATAGCTGCTGCTTCTTAGTATTGGTGTCATTATGCGGAACATTTTATGGCTTGCAAAATCGTCAATCCTGTTGTTGTGTATTGTAAGTAAACAGCTTTGACTCCTACAACAGCAACAAAATCAATGTCGTATTTTTTACGAGGTTCATTGAGTATTTGACTTTTGGTTATAAAAAAAGGAAAAATTGCGCTGTGAATAATTTGCAAAAGAAATCAGACTGCTTGGCAGAGTGTAAGGGGTTTCTATTATTTATAATAAATTACATATTTTAGGTTTCGACGTTGGACTCATGAAATGATACGGCATACCCTGCTAATTTCATAACGAATCAGAAGATTCCGCAATCCTTCATACCAATTTTGAATAGCATTATTCTCCATCATTATTCTCACATTCATATTCATATTCATCTTCATATTCATATTCATATTCATATTCATATTCATATTCGTATTCATCTTCATATTCATATTCATATTCATATTCATATACATATACATATTCATCTTCATATTCATATTCATATACATATACATATTCATCTTCATATTCATATTCATATTCATATTCATATTCATATTCATATTCATATTCATATTCATATTCATATTCATAATCATATTCATATTCATATTCATATTCATATTCATATTCATATTCATATTCATATTCATATTCATATTCATATTCATATTCATATTCATATTCATATTCAAATTCCTGTCCATTTGCTAAAGAATGACCCAATGCATTCACATCGACTATAAATTGAATTTGTACTTTTACCTAAACATACAAATATTATGCCACAATTAACTTAATTGGAAAATATGCGAAGTCCCTTAACAATTCAACGAGATTAACAAGTTGTTTGTCTACCTGTTTGAGCAATAAATTATTTCGTACTTTCAGTGCTACTAACTTCTCTACTGTAGTGCGTAGCACGCATACATTTCTTGACCACTTAACAAATTAATGGGCAATTTTGCAAATTGTTTGCAATAATTTTTGGACAAGTTTACAAATTTGTCAACGCTTGAGAAGTTGGCTTATTGCATCGACAAAAAAAAAAAATAAACACAAAAAATTTATTATGGGGAAACTGCAAAACTAGCTAAAAATATACCAGTTTGTAACTAGAATTTTTAGGATGATATCGGATTAGTCTGGAAAATTACAAATTTGCAGCAAATCGATTACAAGTTAAACTAGTACTTCTTTGGTTCATTTTGAAATATTAAGTTGGTGGGGTTTGTCGGTTCGAAAGCTGACTGTTGATACCTCGTAGACCATCCTCATCTTAAAGATACTTCTTTCTCGCATGAAAAAATAAATTTTGTCGCTTCGTTGCGCTAAGCTTCTGTACTTATTGTACTTTGTATTTTACTGTTGCGTTAAAGCACTCGATTAAGTTGCAAAAGTGCGCGTAAAAGCATTCAAATGCACTCAGATTTGCTGTTAAGATTGATGTTCTTAGTATAAATGATGAAATTGATGATTGGGCAATGATTTGGATTTATGTTAGTACCCACGAAAAAAGTTTCATTGAACTATCGAATCTTGTGATTACTGTAAACGAAGTATTGGAAAATTTTAAGTTGCAGTTACGTTTGTTTTAGTTGGATTTAATTTTTTATGAAAATTATCATTTTTCTTTTAATGTTCATTTTTAAATTTATCATTTAAAGTTTTTATTGGAATAGAGGAGGTAAATTTTAAGTCATTAGAGCCTCAGCTTTTCTTATAGATCCATTACGGTAGTTGCAGACTTCTTCATCAGACAAACTGTGGAGCGTTCTGTTAATCAATAGGCTATCAGAACATTGGAACTATCAGCTAAACTTTTATTTCTATTAATTTTACCATAACTTGTGCATTTCCCACCATCTGACGGATTTTTGTTTCATTTCAATTGACTTACATGCTTCCGATGAATAATCATGTGTCATTAATACGTCTCAAAAAGTGTAAACTTACAATCAATACAACAATTTTATGAGCACAATTATCCTCAGCATGCCGGGAAACAAACGCATAAATATAAAATTGATGATAATGGCGAATGGAAAATTTTGTCGTCAAGACAATTTACTCAGCAACTCATACTCATAAAGACATATGTACGAGTAAGTAGCACTCGAGGGGGTGAAGGGGGCTACAACTGTCACTGAAATCTCTTCATTGATGTAATGGAAAACTTTTGCTGAGTTAACAACAACTGATATTAAATATTTTATAGATGGAGCTAAGAGAGCAAGGGACAGTGTTTGAGGGGAAGCAGTGTAGGAAGATTACAATTCTTCAATTCTTATGTTGGCACATTAGCTCCAGAATATCACTGCTAGCTTCACACACTCTTATTTCGCTATTTTGAGTATCTTAGGTTTGAAGTAATGAAGTCAAAAATAAAAATTTGTAAGTGCGCTACTAAAACAGATGCATTAATACATAACTACCTATATACATATACATATGTATATGTAATTAGTATATAAAATAGATAAACAAAGTTTTGGCGAATTCATTAAAGAAGGTGCAAATTATTGTAAAAGTAAACAAAAACAAAGCGCCGCATTTAGAAAATTATATAAACAGTGAAAGGAATTAAAATTTGGCTTTTCCGTTTTTCTTCAAAAAAATTCGCAAACAAATATGACGACTGTTTCGTTAAGTAAACATACACCGGTATATTAAGATGAAAGCTGAACATTAATTACACAGTACAACAAATTTAGATTATTTTTTGGAACAGAGTGACTATGGTATTTTTCAAAAAGTGCACTTTCTAGAGAAAATGTTTTGCTGAGTTGGTTTTTTTGGGAGCAATGTGGATGCCTCTAGCTTGTGCGGGCATTCTAGTCAAACTCGACCAACGCTTATTTAAATTTTTTTTGTTTTTTTAAATTCAAACATTTTTTTTGTCGGGTACATATTACGATTTTATTTTACTTTTAATTTCGAATAAAAAAAAAATTTCGAAAGAAACTCAAAAAACTTAGTTTCTTCCAAGAATGATTTTCATATTGAAGTCTCGGTCTAATGTGTCTATTTACAAATATATTTGTTGTGATTTTTCTTGGCATTTATTTATTACGATTTCTTGGTTCATTTCTTTTTCCTAGCATTACAACAACTTAATTTGTGGCCCATTGGGAAAATATTTATTAATTTTGTTTAGATCAAAATGTTTTGCTTATTTGCAGATTTATTTATTTGCGAATGATATACAATAAGCAATGGAATATTTGCGTTTATACCACACAAATAATTTGGAAGTGCTCATATTTTAGGAACCTAGAAAATATGGCTGTATAAAAGTCTTTCACGACTGCAATGTGAAGAAAATTTTGAGGTGTTGAACAGAGAAATTTTGACCCAAATCCACGGCTACCTCTTTCAGAATTTTTTATCAATAAACCTCTATCTCAGATTGATTTTTAATAATGACCCAATTCAAGACCTAGATTTCGAATTGGTCCAAGGCATCCTCATTTCTCCTAATTTCCAATCCCCTCCCACATCACATCACTTCATTCATTCAAACATTTCAACTTAATGTTCCAAAGTGCACTTTTTCAGCTGCTGCACACCGCATGCAAATAGCTCATGTTCAAAACCACAAATTAGCCACCGACAGCAGTTTAGTAGCTGTTAAAGATAGCAATTTGTGGGTGGAGAAAGAAAGTTTTGAAAACTTTTTAACATTTCCCCAAAAGTTTTCCCATGAAAAATCCGCAACTAAAATATACTCAAAAACATAGAACTAGCAAAAACTTAACAGAAATTTGCATAAGTGGAGTTATGTTGATGAGGCAACACTCAATAAATTTGTGACACCTGCATGCACCCAGCAGGTAAGGGAACTATTTTCAAAGTGAGACAAGGGTCACTAAAAGAGAGTTAAAAGTACCGTCGAATATTTTTTTCTTTACTTTGCAATATTTTTACAGACTTTATGATAATTTTGCAATACATTTTTTAAAATTTTTTTCACTTTGCTTTTTTATTTTCATTTATGTATCTTTTTTTTCATACTAATACTAGTTTTTACTTCCTTTAATACACTGTTTTTGTTATTATAATTAAAAAAAAAATGTATGCAAAAAGCATTTTTTCATTATTTTTTATTTTTATTTTATTTCCTTTATCAAAATATTTACATTTTTTTATAATAACTTTTTTATGAGTTTTATAACGTTTTTTATTTCTTTTTTTATATCTTTGATTCATATTTGTATAATATGTAATTTGTTGTTGGTTTTTTATAATAATTTTTATTTTCCGTTTAATAATTTTTTTTTCATTTTTACAAATTTATTACTTAATTTTTAATTGCTCTATCTTAGCGAAAAAAAAAGATATTTGAGCAAACTCAACGCCATTCGTAAGAGGAAGACTTCTTCTTTAAGATGCAATGTTTGCTTTTTTAAAAGTCTGTCGTATATATATAACCTCAAAAATAGGCAAAAACGGTATTTTTTATCTCAAAATCCTCAAAAAAAAATGTTGGTCTCATTTTGTCGGCCTGTGTAATCTTTTGCTTTCTTTATCATAATTATTTGTTTTCTTTTTTAAATTTTTTTAGTTTAATTTTTTCCTCTTCATATTTCTGTTTATTTTTTTTTATAATTTTATTTTATTTCCATGACATATATTTTAAATTTTTTAAAATTGGATTTTGATTTCTATTTGAAAAATTTTTTATCTTCCTTTTAGTAAAATTTTTTTTTCATAAATTTATTTTCAATATTTTTTTTGATAGATTTTAAAAATGTAGTTCCCTAGATAATACGGAGAAAAAACGCTTTCCAACACTCATCAACTTTTTCTAACTTTTTAGTTTCAATAAAACGTGTCGAAAATTATGCACAAACAGAAAAAGAAGAAAAAATGCGACTAAAGAATTCCTTAAATTTGCAAAGTCAGTTGAACTTATGTGAGCGGTTGTGGTGTGTGGATGTGTGCGTCTAAGTGGCGGTGGATGTGCTTGTTCGTACTTGTAGAAGCATACAAGCCACATATCTTAAAAGTTTAGTGGCATTTAAGCGGGCGTTTAGTTGCGAAAACTGTTTTTGAGCACATTGAATAAGCACAGTGACTACCAAAAAAATGTAGCTAAATATAAGAAAAAAAAATTAAAAAAAATAAGATAAGATAAAATCAAATAAAATAAAATAAAATAAAATAAAGTAAAATAAAATAAAATAAAATAAAATAAAATAAAATAAAATAAAATAAAATAAAATAAAATAAAATGAAATAAAGTAAAATAAAAAAATAAAAGAAAATAGTAAAAATTCAAAAAAATTTTTTCACGCATACTGTATATTTTCACACAAAGTGCACACACGCTCGCATATATTTGAATAAAAGAATAAGTGTGCCATTTAGACGCATTGTTGTTGTTGGCTGCTGTTTTTTGTTGCCCTCTTGTTGACTTTTGTCGACTTTTGACAAGTGTTTTCCGGCTTGAGTTGATGCAAAGAAATCCAAAAATGGCAAAAGCTGCACTTTACCGACTTTGTTCTACACAGACAACTAAATATTGCTGCAAAAACAATTTTTTATTACACACACATACATATATATGTACATATATAAGTACATGAAAGCCAAAAATGCCCACACGTGCAGCAAATCCACGCTCGAATAGCTCGATGTCATAAACAACGCCAACAAAGTCATCGACGTACCAGCTCGTACACATAGACATAACAACAACAACAACAGCAGCAGCAACACTGCCATATTGGCAACAAGTCATGACACTGCCAATCTGAAGAGCGCACACCCGCCGCGCCGCTTCCATGTTACGGTGTCACACGGTTGACAGCTCAAATTGCATTTAGTAGGTGCTGAACGTTTGAAACGAGAGTAACAAAAGGCTTTAATAGCTCACTAGCTGGTTGCTGTTGTTGTTTGCGATGCGCTGCTTGTCATTTGCAGCATGTCAGTTGAGCGATAAAACAGTAACCCTGGCATAACTATTTACAGTTATAGCGCGTACGTGCACCCTCGTAGCTTGACAATGAAAACAATAACAACAACAATAAAATAGGGGGCAATTTACAATAAATGGCCATTGATGACCTCTTGCCTGCCCCCGTAGGCCCTTGTTTCGCTTCATTGTCAATGCATGTTCGTTGAGCAATTTGGCGCACAAGGTGTTAAATGTCCAGTAAGTCATTAAGTGTGCAGTTTATGGCTTTGTTTAGCTATGTTTGACAAGATGCGCCAGCTTGTTATGTCTAAGGCAGTTGGGTTGGTATGGGAGGATGTGCGGGAGAATGTGTTTGTGTGGAAAGTAGTTTGGAAAAATTTAGTTTCAAAACGTTAAAGAAATTTCCCGAAATGTTGTCGATATAGTCCCAAAAACATTTCTGAAATAATCTCTAATAAATCTAGAAATAATTTTTATGAAGTCTTGATATGAACCCGAAAAGGATTTGGAAAGGGTCACAAAATTAGTCCGAAAGAGTCTTGAAACGAAACCAAAACGCCCCGGAAAAAGTCCCGAGATATTTTGGAAACAGTCCCGAAAAACTATTCCGAAATAATCCCGAATGAGTCCCGAAATTATTCCGAAAAAATTCCGAAATGATCCCAAAAAATTCCCGAAAACAATCTCTCCATAAAATGGTAGCTCTGAGCTCCTTTGCGATAAAGTTTATCTGAGTGGCTTAAAAGTCAAGAAAACAATCCTGAAATTATTTAAAAATAATCCCGAAATATTTTAGAAACATTCCCGAAATGGTCACGAAAATTATTTCGAAATGATCCCGAAAGCTACCTAAACTCATTCCCAAAAAGTGCCGAAATGTTATTGAAAATTATTCCGAAATGATCCAGAAAGCTTCTCGAAATTATTCCGAGAAAATTCCGAAATGATTTTCAAAATCACTGCCATTCTCCACCGTTCCACGTGATGTAACAAGAAGCGCGATTACTGTCGGAAGGAGAAATGACGAATTAAGCTTTTAAAAATTTCATGAAAATTGCATACAAAATTGTGCTCTGAAATCTCGTTCATATTCCTTAAGTTAATCACTTCCTGCCTCATCGAAGATGCACTTTTCCTCTGCGGAATTTGTACTTTTCCCACTCAACTTTCTTAAAGCTCAAACTGCATTTGCGCCTTTGTCAGACTCGGTGCATATTTCGCTTGTCAAACGCCAGCTGACTTTGCTGTCATCATTCTTCTTGCTGCTGCTTCACTCATCACACCTTTACGCATCGTTCAGCGTTTTTTACAACAACAACGATTTGCATCAATTTGCGCTTGTTTGTAGCACATTGAATGGCTGACACATTGAAACTGTCAAAATGTTTAAAAAAAGACAAAAAAAACATGAAATTTATTTGTGCATTTTGCATTGACAGCAGAGTCAAGGGAATTGTTCGCACATCCGTTTGACGTGCGCCATCCTTCAGCCCAGCGCCATTCCACAAACAATTTCTCACATTTTCATTTTCATATCTGAACTTTAAGCTAATCCACATCATCTCGTCATTCATGTTTGTGTTGTTGTGCGTGCGTGCATCTTATGTATGTGCATTTATTGCATTTGTATTAACCTTCACCTCTTTGCCATTTGTTTCTTTTTTGTTTGGCTCTTTCATGCCATGTTCAGACTGACCTTATTTGTTGCTGTTCTTGCCTTATTTTCATTGGCATCGCACGTGAAACTGTCTGTGCAAATATGCAACTTGGTAAACATTGTCACATATGCTCATTGCACATATGAGTGTAAGCAACCCTGTAGGAAATAGTTGATAGCGTGAATAATTGTCCAGCAAGAAATGCGAGTTCTCAAGGAACTCTGTTATTTTTGGAAGAACGAGATACCCACCTCTTTACAAATTCTGCCGCGCTCTCACCAATAAATAATTTCCAACAGGGTACCTTCATACACATTTGTGTGCAATATTGTGCCATAACTACTCGCGTGCTTGTGGTCCTTGTTCGGTTTGGTTACTAACATACAAACACTTACGTGTAAATATGTTTTTGCTTTTTATTAATAGCATACTTTGAGCGGAGACAAATTACATGGATTAAAAATGTAGCAAGATTCATGTCACACTTTATGGCAGAGCAAATAAAGGGTGGTGGATGCAATTTATATGGGAGTATGTGTGCACAGATTTACAAACCTACAAACATAGTAGTCTACTGTGAGCATAAATAATGTTGTTGTGCTTGGTGGTTGTAAAAAGCTTTGTAAAAAAATATTTTCTAATAATATTAGAAAAGTTTAAGTGCGACTCCGGAACTCAAAAAAATAAAACAAAATAAAATAAAATAAAATGAAATAAAATAAAATAAAATAAAATAAAATGAAATAAAATAAAATAAAATAAAATAAAATAAAATAAAATAAAATAAAATAAAATAATAGTTGAGATTTGCCGGCTTAAGGTCGTTAAAATTAGTGAAAAACACCACTTTTAGTTTTTTTCTCCGATATATTTCGGTTACTCAACGGTAACCGTCTTCAGGGAACTACAAACAAAATTTTTACATTATTTATTAAATAAGTACATCTAGTAAAAACAATTATTAAAATATCACAAAAAAAGTTACATACATTTAATTCACGTCCGTTCGCTGTAACGTGGAGTTTGAAACAAATGTTTATGGAAATTCTTAAATTCTGTATGGAAGAGAATAAGTACTTCAAGTTTAACGACACGGTCTACATACAATTAAAGGGAATGCCGATGGGGTCCCCTTTGTCCCCAATAATCGCGGATGTAGTGATGGAAGAGCTTTTAGAGAGCACATTAGGAACTCTTAGAAACCCACCGAGGATGGTCACTAAGTACGTCGATGATTTATTCGCGATTATTAACCAAGACGAGATTGAAAATACACTGCAGGCACTTAACGCATATGATAAAAACATAAGATTTACAATGGAATTGGAAAAGGAGGGTCAACTACCATACCTAGATTCGGTAATAATAAAACGAGGAAATGTATTAAAATTGAAGTGGTACAAAAAACCAACAGCGTCAGGACGACTCATCAATTTCTTTTCCAAACATCCGAAATCGATGATATGGAATACAGCAACGGGCTGTATACGACGTATGTTGGAGGTATCGGACAAAGTTTTCCACCAAGAAATCATCAAAGAAGCAACGTACCTATTAGAAAATAATGATTTCCCTAAAAATATCATTAAAACCTTAATCAATAAAGCGAAAATTAAAAATAATCAAAACATTCCAAAAAAACCCACAGTATTTAAGTCGGTGACTTATATACCCAGCCTGTCAGAGCGCCTAACGAAATCGGACTGCTATAACAAAGATACAATAAAAATAGCTCATAAGCCTACAAACACGCTAAAATCACTATTTAACCAAACAAAATCAAAAGTACCCACATTGGAAAAGAGCAATGTCATTTATAAAATACCGTGCCAAGGTAAAACGAACCAGCCGTGCAATAAAATCTACGTTGGAACAACGAAATCTAAGCTAAAGACTAGATTGGCGCAACATAAATCGGACATAAAAAATTGTAAAAATTCGATGTTTCAAAAAACTGCACTTATGGCCCACTGTGCTGAGAGTGGACATACACCGAACTTGGAAAAAGCGACAATAATACAAGAAGAACAACAATACAATAAACGGCTAACACTGGAAATGCTTCATATTATTTCGATCCCCACCGACATTAGACTGAACTACAAAACAGATACAGACCAATGCGCACATATTTACAGACATTTACTTGCAAACAAAACGACAGTTTCAAACTCCACGTTACAGCGAACGGACGTGAATTAAATGTATGTAACTTTTTTTGTGATATTTTAATAATTGTTTTTACTAGATGTACTTATTTAATAAATAATGTAAAAATTTTGTTTGTAGTTCCCTGAAGACGGTTACCGTTGAGTAACCGAAATATATCGGAGAAAAAAACTAAAAGTGGTGTTTTTCACTAATTTTAACGACCTTAAGCCGGCAAATCTCAACTATTGTTAAAATACAACAGGTCGCCAAAAACAACATTATTACAAAGACGGAAGGCACGCCGTAAGCATAAACAACAAACAAAAATGGGTTATGCAAAAATCAAACACAACTACAACAACAGCAAAGCGGTAATAAACAAATTTCAATTAGAATCCAAAAAATTTATTAAACTTAAGTCTAGCATAAAATTTTTATTAAAATGTAGGAAATCTAAGATAATACCAAATTTTATTAAAAACACGACTAAATGTGATAAAATATTTGTATTTGACCGTAACACACAACCAGACATTTACAGAATATTAGACAAATACACTTATTGCTACCACACAAAAATACTAAACGCACTTATTAAACACAAACACAACATGCTGAAGATAAAAAATCAACAGATCGAAAAAATAAAAACAACAATACAAAATAAACTGAGCTTAGACGACTTCGAAGAGTTTATAAGAAGTGAAGAAAATGTAGCGAAGAAACTAACAACAACTTTGAAGAAGAAACAACAATTAAAACATGAGCAGCTACGAAGCAGTAGCCACAACACACTCGGCAAGCAGAACCATGACGACTGGTTTATAAACAACACAAAAGTTGAATTCCCACAAGATATTGAAGCTTTGCTAGCGAAAGGGCCGAAGTTTGCCATACCAATGGAAAGCAAGAGATTTCCTCTTTACAAGTATATAGCGGATGGTGAGGAGTTAATACAAACTCTAAGCGAGAAAGAAGAACAAGAAGAGGCGCGAACCAAATTCTCGTTGCTAATAAAAGAATACAAAAAAACAAATAGACTGAGCACAATAGACCGTGCTATAATAAATACAGTGGGACGAACCCGAAAATTTCTGAGAGAAAATAATAACATTAAAATCTTAACATCCGACAAAGACAACAAAACCGTTGCAATAGAAATTAATGACTACAACAAAAAAATGTCTGATATTCTAAACGACTTGACGACCTACAGAATACAAAAACAGGATCCCACGTCACGATTACAGAACAAAAACAATCTTTTGGTGGATAAGCTGTTTAAAATGGGCTTCATCTCGAAGGGTGAGAGAAACAATCTCACGACAACCACCGCACTAGCACCAAGGATCTATGGACTTCCGAAAACCCATAAAGAGGGAGTTCCACTTAGACCGATTTGCTCAGCTATAGGATCACCATCCCACAGTCTCTGCAAATTCCTTGTTAAAATCTTAAAAAACGTGACAGCGAACTCCACTTACAATATAAAAAATGCAATAGAATTTAAAACAAGAGTTAATAATACTATTATATGTGACGACGAAAAACTCATTTCATTCGATGTAACCTCCCTATTCCCCAGTATCCCAACACAGCTGGCCCTAGAAATTATCCAAAAGAAATGGACGGTAATAAAAGACCATACAAATATCCCAAAACAAATGTTTATGGAAATTCTTAAATTCTGTATGGAAGAGAATAAGTACTTCAAGTTTAACGACACGGTCTACATACAATTAAAGGGAATGCCGATGGGGTCCCCTTTGTCCCCAATAATCGCGGATGTAGTGATGGAAGAGCTTTTAGAGAGCACATTAGGAACTCTTAGAAACCCACCGAGGATGGTCACTAAGTACGTCGATGATTTATTCGCGATTATTAACCAAGACGAGATTGAAAATACACTGCAGGCACTTAACGCATATGATAAAAACATAAGATTTACAATGGAATTGGAAAAGGAGGGTCAACTACCATACCTAGATTCGGTAATAATAAAACGAGGAAATGTATTAAAATTGAAGTGGTACAAAAAACCAACAGCGTCAGGACGACTCATCAATTTCTTTTCCAAACATCCGAAATCGATGATATGGAATACAGCAACGGGCTGTATACGACGTATGTTGGAGGTATCGGACAAAGTTTTCCACCAAGAAATCATCAAAGAAGCAACGTACCTATTAGAAAATAATGATTTCCCTAAAAATATCATTAAAACCTTAATCAATAAAGCGAAAATTAAAAATAATCAAAACATTCCAAAAAAACCCACAGTATTTAAGTCGGTGACTTATATACCCAGCCTGTCAGAGCGCCTAACGAAATCGGACTGCTATAACAAAGATACAATAAAAATAGCTCATAAGCCTACAAACACGCTAAAATCACTATTTAACCAAACAAAATCAAAAGTACCCACATTGGAAAAGAGCAATGTCATTTATAAAATACCGTGCCAAGGTAAAACGAACCAGCCGTGCAATAAAATCTACGTTGGAACAACGAAATCTAAGCTAAAGACTAGATTGGCGCAACATAAATCGGACATAAAAAATTGTAAAAATTCGATGTTTCAAAAAACTGCACTTATGGCCCACTGTGCTGAGAGTGGACATACACCGAACTTGGAAAAAGCGACAATAATACAAGAAGAACAACAATACAATAAACGGCTAACACTGGAAATGCTTCATATTATTTCGATCCCCACCGACATTAGACTGAACTACAAAACAGATACAGACCAATGCGCACATATTTACAGACATTTACTTGCAAACAAAACGACAGTTTCAAACTCCACGTTACAGCGAACGGACGTGAATTAAATGTATGTAACTTTTTTTTTGTGATATTTTAATAATTGTTTTTACTAGATGTACTTATTTAATAAATAATGTAAAAATTTTGTTTGTAGTTCCCTGAAGACGGTTACCGTTGAGTAACCGAAATATATCGGAGAAAAAAACTAAAAGTGGTGTTTTTCACTAATTTTAACGACCTTAAGCCGGCAAATCTCAACTATTGTTAAAATACAACAGGTCGCCAAAAACAACATTAAAATAAAATAAAATAAAATAAAATAAAATGCAATAAAATAAAAAAAAATAAAATAAAATGAAATAAAACAAAATAACGTAAAATAAAATAAAATAAAATAAAATAAAATAAAATAAAATAAAATAAAATAAAATAAAATAAAATAAAATAAAATAAAATAAAATAAAATAAAATAAAATAAAATAAAATAAAATAAAATAAAATAAAATAAAATAAAATAAAATAAAATAAAATAAAATGAAATAAAATAAAATAACATAAAACAAAACAAAATAAAATAAATTTAAATATATAAAATAAAATAAAAATAATTTCGGGATTATTTTGAAAATTTTTTTCACTATCATTTCGGGACTTTTTGGCATCGATTCAGCTTCATTCCATCATTATTGTTGACATCATTTCGACGAGCTTTTCAGAAAAGTTTCGGTTTTCTTGCCTTTTTCAGGATTGCTTGTGAATTGTTCTTGGTACTTTTTTTTTGCTACTGCCAGACTTTTTTCCTTTTTGCCTTTCCTGATCATTCTCATTTTAAAATCATAATAATACATATACCATTATTATTTATCTGGTTTCCACAACGGAAGGTGTAAGCTATAAATTAAATTAATTTTGGATAATCTCAATTTACAATGTGTGAATATATTCATGAAATCAAGATCAGCGAGCATACAATTTATGGGCTTCATACAAATGCCAATATTGACGGTATGGTTTCAGTGGTTTTAGTCAACAGAATGCTGCATAACTCAAACTATTTACGAGTTGTGGCGGGGAAACTGTGGGAATAAATGAAAACACAATCAATGCGGTTGAATTGCGATTTGGTGTTGTAATAATTATTTGCATACGAACTAATCCATTGGCGTTGACATAATTGCCAAGACAAATAAATAAATAAATAACATTTATTGAGCGCTCCCGCGCTTGCTGCACAAACAACACAGCCATCGGAGTGATTTTGGTTGCAATGACTTAATCCCTGACTAGTTGCATTAGCGGGTGACACAAATAAACCAATTCATTTTATGCTATGAAATGAGTTGATTACACAAACAAACAGCCAAGCAATCATTCACTCATTTCAAATTCTACGCAGCGCCCTCCCCCCTTTTGGTTGTTGGTTGCTGACTCAGTCGCATGGAATTGCTTCTACGCACCGCAGGCACGTCCTTTTGGCTGCAAGTGTTTTTGTATGTAAATGAAAAGTGCCAAAAGCGCTTGGAAAAGCAGCACACATTTTTTTACCGAAGTCACAAATTGTAAGTTATCGCGGCCTTCAATTGTGGCGTTCGAGGGAAAATTGAGAGCGCGCCATGCAAAAGCATTTTAACAGCTTCATGCTTGATGGACTCACTCAGTGTGGTGTGATGTTTGTGTTTAAGTTTATGTTGCCTTTGGTTTCATCAACAACTTTTTGATGAGAATTTAAGGTAACCAAAAAATGCACTCAGAAAGTTTGACGACCACAACACACGACCGACAAAGTTTTTAGTAGAAACTTATTTCGGATATTTTTGTCGCCGGTATGTTAGCACACTACGGGTTGGACGTGAATTTACTGATGTACGCTAGGGATGTGCATAATAAATCGATTTTTGCTTCAGTCGATTACTTTTTGTTATCGATTTTTTTTAAAACGATTTTTCTCATAGCAAGTTTATAGTTTTAATAAATCTATTACAAGTATCACTTGTTCTAAATCGATTTTTGTTTATATCGAACAATCGTATTACAGTAAACGTGTTAGAAGTTAACTTCTTACTTTCTCGGTATAATTTTAGGATTATTTCGGTACTTTTTCGCGACAATGTCGGAATGATTTTCGAAACTTTTCAGAACAATCTCACTATTAGCTCCAGATTTTTTGTGTATTAAATTAGTTTGGTACCTTTTCAGGACGTTCATAAAATAACAGAAAAATAACCCAGAAATTTGTCCAATAAAATCCCAAAAACAATAAACAATAGATCACGAAAAAGTCCCGAAATCGTCACGAAAAGGAAAGAAAAAAATTGAATTATCTTTACAGCAATATGAAATACTCAAAAATATTGTCCCGAGAAAGTTCCGAAATGATTCTGAAGGATAGAGAAAGTTATTGAAACATTTTTACGCAAAGAACCAATCACAGTACTCCCAAACTCGTAGGCAACCATTGCTCGCACTTTCATTTAGTTTAACTTGCCGCCGTTTAAAAGTTTTTAAATTTGGCAACAAATGCAGCTGAAGAAATGCGACATTGAAGCATCCAGATTGCGTATCTAACAAATTTTGCGCTATTAGTCTCCTGAGCAAATTAGCGCTAAGATAAATGAGCATAGCACAAGTGCTGATAAGGGAACACATACACACTCATTTTTTGCATGTATGGATATGAGTGTGTGAGTGTATGTGAGGGAAGTGTGCGGATGCTGCAAAGCGGAAGTCATAAAACGAAAATTGTAATTATGTTCCATGGTTGCGTAGTCGATTTTTGGAAAGTAAATATTTACAAAAAATGGCAACACAAAGTCAAAATTTTTTGAAGTGAAAACTGCTTTAAACGGTTTTAACATTTAACTCGCAACAATGTTACCGTAACCGTCTCTGCATTTATGCTTGCATGGCTAAAAAGTGTTAAATATTCAGCTTGGTTCCCATTGACGAATTCTCGAAAACATAAAAAAAAATTAATTTTTTTTCTTGATCACCCTGTGAATGCTGTGTTTTTCCCTCCTAACTTTTCAATTTGTGCCTTGATTTTGATAAACGATTAATTATTGCAAAAGTGTTAAGTAGGCGCATATTTCATTTATTTACGTGGTTAAGCTAAAGTGAAAAATTTTGAATTTTTTCAATTTATTTAAAACCAACACCCTGTGTCAAAACAAATCACGAAAAACTGTCAAAAAAACCTTGAATACGATTTTTTAAACTTAGTAAGAAGGTTAGATTATTATTACTGAAATATATTAATATTTGATAAGAATGACTGACACAGTGACAATTAAAACTTATTAAAAGAAAACAATTCAAATGTTCCCAAAAAATATCCATTTTTAAAAATTCCTTTTTTTCTAATAAATATTCCCTTTTCTTTTTTTGAGAAAATTTTTTTGCTTGAAATCAAAAAATATCGCCTATCCAACAAAAATTTTTTAAAACTTAGTAAATTTACTACTATCGTAGTAAAGTCCCAACACAGAGCAAATATTTTCACGCATTAAGCGTGGTAGGGCATTACTAGCACCAACAGCCATTCGAAGGTAATCGAAAAGTTTTTTGTTAACAAAAAAAGCAACCGAACCAATAGAAAACTCTACGTAAAAGCATTTAAGGTGAAATTCGCGAATATTTGTGTGTCAAGTGCGGGTTGCGCTTGCTTTCGTTTTTGTTGCTTTTTTTTCGTTTGGCTGCAAAGTCATTTTAAGCCGCTGATGAGCTGATTTTCATGTAATTACCAAAAGTTGCAGCCATTTATAGGAGCTTTGAAAGTGAACACTGCGCGAAGTATGCATGGATATTTTTGGTATTAAGGTGCAACTTACTTGCATGTATTAGGGTGCGCCTTATTATTATAAACTCTTTTATTACCTAGCAAATATTTCTAGAGAGATCCTGAAGTCGAAGTTTAAAACAAAGCCGCTTCATTTAGTTAATATTTGACTACTTTTCGGCATCACCCTTTAATTTTCAGTATCACTTTCCTCAGCATGATCCTTGCTCCTTGATTCCATACAGTCCCAAAGCTTCGAATTTTCTCCTCTCTTGGTTCCTAATTACTCTCCTTCACACAATTTCAAGGTGCACCCTACTTTGCATGTTTGTTTCGCAAATGAAAATTGCTTATTTTTCGGTTTGTTTTCACTATCATCGCACATACATATTTACATATTTACATATACTAGCATAGCTATTAATGTTTACTAGGGTTTACCACTGCTACTTACGAGGAGAAAGCAACTGAATTTTGCATGTTCATTTTTATTGCAAGCAAAAAGCAGCAAGGCCAACATGAATTTGAAATTATTGTACTTAACTTAATGCAGTGTAAAACTGAGATGAACTGTTGCAAGTATATATGTGTGTGTGTTCTCACTTGCGGGTGTTTGTGTGTGTGTGTGAAAGTAATCATAAAAATGTTCATGCATCGTGATAAATGCATTTTTGCTGCCATTAAACTTAATTTTCGTTCTTGATTTTTTGTGGGGAAAACTCATTTTAAGCTTGCAATGATATTTGGTCCTTTCTAGTTGCAACTTAATTTCAAATTATCACTTTGGTATAACAATCTCTAAAGTGTGCAATTGGTTAGTGCAATGAGCTGCATTAAACACGTTTTGGATTCATTTAGATTTGTGTGAGTTTTTGACAGCCTTGTCTAAGACTATAACAAGAAAGGCTATATAAAATGTAAATTAAAATAAAATAAAATAAAATAAAATAAAATAAAATAAAATAAAATAAATTCAAATAAAATAAAATAAAATAAAATAAAATAAAATAAAATAAAATAAAATAAAATAAAATAAAATAAAGTAAAATAAAATAAAATAAAATAAAATAAAATAAAATAAAATAAAATAAAATAAAATAAAATAAAATAAAATAAAATAAAATAAAATAAAATAAATTCAAATAAAATAAAATAAAATAAAATAAAATAAAATAAAATAAAATAAAATAAAATAAAATAAAATAAAATAAAATAAAATAAAATAAAATAAAATAAAATAAAATAAAATAAAATAAAATAAAATAAAATAAAATAAAATAAAATAAAATAAAATAAAATAAAATAAAACAAAATAAAATAAAATAAAATAAAATAAAATAAAATAAAATAAAATAAAATAAAATAAAATAAAATAAAATAAAATAAAATAAAATAAAATAAAATAAAATAAATTCAAATAAAATAAAATAAAATAAAATAAAATAAAATAAAATAAAATAAAATAAAACAAAATAAAATAAAATAAAATAAAATAAAATAAAATAAAATAAAATAAAATAAAATAAAATAAAATAAAATAAAATAAAATAAAATAAAATAAAATAAAATAAAATAAAATAAAATAAAATAAAATAAAATAAAATAAAATAAAATAAAATAAAATAAAATAAAATAAAATAAAATAAAATAAAATAAAATAAAATAAAATAAAATAAAATAAAATAAAATAAAATAAAATAATATAAAAAATAAATAAATAAACAACAAACTTTGATATACATATATCGATTTCGATTATTTTATCGACACTGACCTTCTTTAAGCAAGTAAAATAAATTTTGCCTCCACGTAACTTTACAAATACTTAATTCAAAAATACTCGCATACCATTAATTAAGTTATTAAAATAAATTCGACCTTTTGTCAGAAAATATCAAATAATTTATAATCCACCCCACATCAATGTCAATAGCTTAAAAGTGACAAGAGTGTTTCGTGAAATTAATTAAAGCGACAGAAACCACGAAAAAGGTGCACTGAGCTGTTCGAGTAGCCTCATTAAGAGCTCAGGTGTGACGAAATTAAGCTGCTGTGTGCCAATCGCCGAGGCGCGCGTTGGAAATGATTAAACTTTTAAAGTCATAATTCAACGAATTGGAAGAAAGGCGAGTAGAAAAATCAATTCAAATTTACGTGCAAAAGTCAATAAAGCTAATTCAATGACATCAAACCATGACAAAAAATGGCTGGATTATTTTGGAATAATTTTGGGCCTTTTCCATTATTGTTAGAGGATACTTTTGGGACTATTTTCGGCATTAAAAAATTTAAAAATTAATAAAAAACTTTTACAAAAAATAAAAGGAATTATAATTTTCATACAAATTTTTCTTCTAGGCTTTGAGCTCAGATAAATAATCAGTAATAATTTTTTTTTTTAAATAAAATTGTTATTCCAATGCAGGCAACACTCACTTTATTCAACCTTTTTCCTCTTTTCCTCTCTACATTAGAGCTGCAACTCATTTACATACCCTAGCTGCTGCTCCTTTTTTTGTTGTTGTTTGGTTTATTATTTTGTGGTATTTTTCTATATGAATACTCTATATTTTTATAATTTTTTTTTTGCTGCCACACCACAATGGCGAAATTTGTGTCACCCAACTGTGCGGTTGTCGCCAAACCAAAATGGCAATGCAGAAAAGTTTTAAAAGCCAAAAGAAATATTTCGAATATGCTGCGACTCGGTGTTGAATGGGAAATGCAAGTGGCTCATGTACGGCTTGCAGACTCAGAGCAAATGCGAATATAAAAGCACAAAAGTTGCAACATAAAAGTGTTTCCATATACACTGTGCAACAAAAAAAAATAAAATAAAAAAAAAAAATTATAAAAAAAAGCTGTGAAAAAGGCGCGCGTGCAGTGCAATTCCTTTCGGCGTATGCAAATTTTTGCGCGAAAAGTCGCGTTTTGCCCGGATGTGCTGCTTTTGCTCGTACAAATTCCGCTTGCTTTTATATGCTTTTGAGACGAATGTATAATTTGTGGTTCAATTCTTATTTCACTTAGTCCGCCTTCTTGAGCTTATTTTATGCAGCTTTTTATTGACTGCTTGTTGGAGAGCTTGCAGAAGCGCGCAAAATTCTGAAAATGCATATTGATAAATCATTTTTGAAGAAAAGAAAAACTTTCCTTGAGCTAATAAATAGTTTTGAAGCACGTCAAACGCTTTAACTATTTCTGAGTCAGCTTAAAGCTCAGTTATTATAAACAAAACTTTTGCTCTGTATATGTGCGCTTGTGGCCTAAACTGTGTATGCAACCTTGCACAAATATTGGTATTGCATTCTGATAGTTTTTTTTTTTAATTTTCCATTCTATTAAGGAGTATTAACAACTTTTTGCGCTCATTCGTGTGAAAAAGCTATCAATAACGGCTTAACATAAATTTAATTTAGATAAGAATTGAAGCAATTAAATACAAACTCAACTCTATAGGGGCTTAACGAGTTAAATAGAGGCAAACATTTATTTTCGGGTAATCGCTTTTGATTGGAAAAGCCGAAATGTTTTTTATTGCTTTTTGATAGCTTTGACCGATATTTGAAAATGTTATTGAAATGTTTGGGTAAACTGATTTTATATTTATAAATACTCGCTGTTGACAAATAAAAGCCAAATTGTTATTGTTTTCAGAATTGTTTTAATTGCTTGAATTGAATTTTATTTTGACCATAAAGTGCACACACACGTATGGACGTCATTAATGTTTGTTGTTTAGTTTTCGAGCATATGTCCAATGGTGTATGTGTGTGCGGGCTAAATGTTTTGAAAATAATTCCAAACTCTTTGTATCTAATTGAGCGTAATAGAAAACGTGAGGGCTAAATAAAATATGGAGGAAAAAAATAAAATTTTGTGTAAACAAAGCGAGAGTGAAAACGGTAGAAAATTCATAAAAACAGCAAACAGTTGGTAAACAACATAAATGAAATGTGCTAGCTATTAAATATATATAAACAAACGTACAGACATATGTGTGGTAAAATAGAGAACAAATGATAAGCCACAAAATTGAAATTGAAATCGTTTTATAAAATTTAAAATAAAGTGAGGGGGAAAATAAAATAACATAAAATAAAATAAAATAAAATAAAATAAAATAAAATAAAATAAAATAAAATAAAATAAAATAAAATAAAATAAAATAAAATAAAATAAAATAAAATAAAATAAAATAAAATAAAATAAAATAAAATAAAATAAAATAAAATAAAATAAAATAAAATAAAATAAAGTAAAATAAAATAAAATAAAATAAAATAAAATAATAATAAAAATAAAAAAAGGAAAAATAAAATAAAAATGAAATACAATAAAATTTAAAAAAATTAAATTAATATGCCTGCAATCGAAATGCAACTAACTGCAAGAATGTGTCAGCAACTGCACCCAGCAGCTGTCAGCCTTGCAAGCACTCATTGTTGTTGAACGCTGGGGTTTGCTGTCACTCAAGCTAGATCAGCATAGTAGAGAACTCTTTTTTGTGTTGTTTTTTTGTTGTGTCAACAAGAAACAAAAGTACACGCACGCCGAAAAATATTCCAAAACAACGCATACACAATAAAGCTTCACATGCACCGAGCCTTTCAAGTGGCCAGTTGCATTCATCCATCAAACACAAATGTTGCGACGGTGTTTATGAATGTGAAATGTGCGCCCCGCGCTTGCTGTTGAATGGCTTTTCGTTGCTGTTGTTGCTGCTTAATGTTGTTTGTTGTTGTTGTTATGACCGCTTTATGTGCATACGTGGCGTATACGTGATATGATTTTTGCTATCATAAAACATACTTGCTTGCTGGGCTTTATTGTTATTGTTGTTTCAATTGTTTTAGTTTCTGTTGTAGTTGTAGTTTTTGTTTTTCTTTCGCTTTATTGTTGGTTTATGTTTCTTTATTTGTATTTTTCTTCATGCTTTTTTTTATTGCATGTTATACTTTTTGTTGTTACTGTCGTTGTCATTCTTGCGCTCTTTCTCCGCATAGTAGCTCGTGATGGATTGATTTTGTAGCCGTAAAACGCAGCTGAAGCTTGATGGAAAGCAGACATGCATAGAGAGGGGGGGACATGCATGTGACTTTGATTTGCATTTTCTTACACTTACGATGATTGATCTGCAAAATAAAATTTCTATGAAGAGTTAACAGGCAAATGACACAGGTAAATGGGAGCACGTTTGTCAAGTGATTTACATTAGGGTGGGTTGAACAAGAAGAAAACAGATTATTTATTTTACTCAATTGTTTTTTTCCGCTTTGTGATGTTCTTAAATTCGCCTAGGTATTCATGAATAATCAAAAATTGTTTGACAATTGAAGTCCTCTTTTAAACGTTTTTTTTACTCGTCCTTTTCTGCATTGAATTGCAGCCATTTTGGCAACCTCAAATGCGGTAAAGTTCTTGGCTTGCCAAATCCACACTCACCTGGGTGCCAAGTTAAGCTATTTAATGTGAGTTTATGTCGCTGATTTCATACCAATATTCTGTCATACTTTTTCATTTATTTTTTCTTCATTTTTGACCACTTTTTGTTCATCTTTTAGAATTGAAAGGAACATAAAAATAAAAAAGCAGAAGAAACTAAAGGCGTTCACCACTTGACGATCAGTTATTTTGAGAGAAAGGCGAGGTAGATTAGGAGAAAGCAAATATTTTTTTAATTTTATTTTGTTGTAGTTTGTTTTATTTTATTTTAATTTATTTTATTGAGATTTTTACACAAACAACAAGCTTGTGTTTTTGGTCTTTATATTTGAAGTATCCTGGTTCGGTACGAGCTATAGACCTATAATAATTTTTTCTGCAGCGAAAAATTATTGTTGTTTTTGGGTTTCTTAATAATCTTTTTATTAATTATTAAAAGTTTTGTTGAGTTGAACAGGAAAAATTTAGAGACAACCGCCATAGCTTTTCTTATAGATCCATTTCGGAAGTTGCTAACTTCACTCATCAGAGAAATTTTGGCACGCATTGCTAACTATTAAGCTAACAATACGCTGGGTTTTTTGCCTTCTAAACGCCCTGTTCAATCAACTTTTTACCAATTCATGTACCAACAACGCCATTTGACGTTTTTAGATTTGGTATCATGATGGATTTTTTTGCAAGTCTGCTTTGGTGTCACAGTTTGCCAAAAATGTGCTCTTGGTTTTTGTTATTGAGATTTTTACACAAACAACAAGCTTGTGTTTGAGCAACTCAACAAAACTTTTAATAATTAATAAAAAAATTATTAAGAAACCCAAAAACAACAATAATTTTTCGCTGCAGAAAAAATTATTATAGGTCTATAGCTCGTACCGAACCAGGATACTTAATTTATTTTATTTTATTTTATTTTATTTTATTTTATTTTATTTTATTTTATTTTATTTTATTTTGTTTTATTTTATTTTATTTTATTTTGTTTTATTTTATTTTATTTTATTTTTATTTTATTTTATTTTATTTTATTTTATTTTATTTTATTTTATTTTATTTTATTTTATTTTATTTGTTGGTCGGTGCTTCACTTCACTTTCACATCAAGTCTTCCGCTTCTTTACTGCATATTTGTCGCACATGTGTCGCAGTGTCATAAGGGATTCTCACTAATGTTTGCAATAAATTTAAATTATTGTCCATTCTGCTTTTACTTTTAAGTTGGAATTTTTTTGTTTAAGTGCCTTCAATACATACATATCTACATATGTACATAAATATTTTATAGTGACACATTGTAATGTTTTGTCCTTGTGTCCTTTATAAATACCCAACAACAACGTAGTCATTTAACAGCCAACGGGCTGGGCTGGGTTGGTTGAGTTGAAAGGCAAACTTTGTCAGTGAATTTTCAGTTGAAGCTTATTTACTTGCAATAACAGGATATGCATGCGTAATTGTTATATGTACATATGTTTACACAACGGGCATGTGTGTGTGTGTGTGTGTTGTGCAGCATTGTCTATTCACATACATATGTATATAAAAACATTTCGACGAAATATTGCTGGCTATTTTGTTTCTGTATTTTTTTTACTCAGCCTTTGAATGAACAGCGCGCAATTATTTTCTTTGTTGTTGTTTTAGTTGTTGGTGGCAAACATTGCGCATCGAATGTTATAAATTTTAAAATTGCCTCTCACACCCACAAAAACGTTTTAATTATTCATTTGTTAGCAGTTTAAGCGCAATTTGTTGCTGTACCGACCAAAAATTGCCATCGAAAAAATAAATATGAAAACAACAGTGTCACATAGTCAGCCTTATTTTTGATGCCAATGGGTATTGAGTTGCTTTGACGCATTTACGTGTTTTTTGATGGCATATCGCTTAATTGGATTTTGTGTTGGGTAGGTGGGGGATGCGTGTCAGTGAAGATAGCATTCCATGAACTGTCTGAGTAGGTACTCTAGATCACTAAAACAAAAATGTTCATCCTCTTGGAACCATACTCAAACATTTCGTTGAGAGGCAAAAACGTGGCTGCTACTTTTATTCAAATTTAATGCTCTACAAAAAAGTCTAAAATATAAAATTAAATACACATTTCTGTAGTCTCTCAAATTTATTTTAAAGTGCTTTTAAAGGCGCCCTGAATTTTTAAAAAATTTTGTACCCCAATTTTCTTCAGGCTTGGGCCTTAGCTACTGTTTTATCGAGACTATGCATAAAACCTTCGGGAAAAAAAATTTAGAACGATCTTCAGAACACTTTAGAGCTGTACTTTGTGGGGCTTAAATGTAACACTCTTCTAAAGTATGTTTTCAAAAATATTTTGTTTTGAAATTTTTTTTAAAAATATGGAATTTTAATTTCAAAAAATCATAAAAAAAATAGTTTCCAGGCCTACTAGTTCTACTCAACGTATATTACAGGTATACAAATTACTTATAACCTATTTATGACTAAAATTCTACGATATTAATTAAAACTAGTATATCCCGTGGTCGAAATTCGACCACCTTAAATTAGTTTAACTTATTAAATCCTCTGTTCGCATTTTTCTCCAGTACCTTATGCCTAGAGGCATAAATATTGGAGACATTTTTATTGCTGAAAATAATTATTTATAGTTGAGTTATTGAGAGTCGATTTCATAAAAGCTGGTTTACTCTAAAGACGGGTAATTTGACAACTAACCAAAAAAAATCCGGCCATTAAAGACCAGTAATCATTAACAGGAGATGGCAAAAACGGTACTTATTAATGTTTGAAAGTCCACCATCAGACCCACCACTCCTTTCATATTCCGTCAATATTTCAATAAACAAAATTAAATTTCATTGGCATATACCAACAACATAGTTAGACTTATAATATATATAATGGTCACATAGAATGATGCCATATCGAACAAAATTGGCGATATGGATTGAAACGAATGAAAGTTCATTTTGAGATTCCGTTAACTTCTTAACATTTGCCGGTTTCCAAATTGTGTTTTTTTTTTGGTATACAGACAGTTTTCTCAATTTTTCTTTTAGTTGTATATTTTTTGAAGTCCGTATAGCGGGAGAATATTACAACTTAGACATATGATGGTTTCCTGGTTTTTTTCGTCAAATTCAACTCGGAAATATTGAAAACACATAACCTAACTGGCCCAATTTAATATTGGGGTATATGTCGACTCTTTTACAAATAAAAATTTTTATGAAGAAAATAGTTGATGTCTTTAGGAAAATTAACGCAATTTCAAACTATTTCGTGAATATAAAATTGAAGAAGCTACAAACTGCGTTTTTACTTTTTGTAGGTATATTAAATATGATATATTTCTTAAAAAATATATACTGATAAATTGAAATAATTTTTTATCTTTTTTTTTTCAAACAATTCGGTTTTTTCACTCGAAAAAAGATGTCATAAACCGAAAAATATTGAAATATTGGGTTATATGTCGACTCTTTTACAAATGAAAAGTTTTAGGAAGGAAATAGTTGATGTCTTTAGGAAAACTAACGCAATTTCAAACTATTTCGTGAATATAAAATTGAAGAACTACAAACTGCGTTTTTACTTTTTATATATTAAATATGATATATTTCTTAAAAAATATATATTGAAAAATTGAAATAATTTTTTAGCTTTTTTTTACAAAAAATTTGGTTTTTTCAGTCGAAGATGGATGTCAGAAACAGAAAAATATTGAAATATTGGGTTATATGTCGACTCTTTTACAAATAAAAATTTTTAGGAAGAAAATAGTTGATGTCTTTAGGAAAATTAACGCAATTTCAAACTATTTCGTGAATATAAAATTGAAGAACTACAAACTGCGTTTTTACTTTTTCCATATTAAATATGATAGATTTCTTAAAAAATATAAATTTATAAATATTGATAAATTGGAATAATTTTTTAGATTTTATTCAAAAAATTTGAGTTTTTCACTCCAAGATCGATGTCATAAACATAATAAACAGAAAAATATTGGATTACAAATATAATAAATTAAAGAAAAAAAATATAATAAAAAGTTTTCGTATATTCTAAGGCAAATTCAATTTAGTAAAAAAAAAAAAACTTTACCTGCCCTGAACACGTTCTTGAACATAAGAACGCACGCATCATAGCCGGCACGCTCACCACCTGCGCCACTGCTGTATGTGCAACAAAAAAGTCAAATACTGTACTTAACAGCTTTGGGTTTTGGTGAAAACTTTGGTGAATTATTACAAATTAATGAAGCATTTTTTGTTAAATATAATATGCCTATGCAAAGCTCCTGGCCCATGAAAACATATCAAAATATATAATAATTGGAGTTATGCATTGTTTTATGAGATACACTCTGGCAATTGATTGTATGGAAAAAATGTTAGCCTATTAATATAAAGATTCTTCAAAAAAAAAAAATAAGAAAAAAAAAACTATTGCCACACATCAAAAATGTTTTTGTTCAAAACTAAATTTTAAACCGGAAAAACTGAGTGTCAGATCACTCCAAAAACGCCCCATTTCAGAATAAGGTTGAAGAACGCCCTATCTCAAATTTTTTTTTTTTCAATAATATATGAAGTTTTCGTTCAGATAGGTCGTTTTTGTAACTGATTTTGAGATAGAGCGTCTTTCAAGCAAATTCTTTGAAAAGCCGTTTTTGAAAATATTTCGAAATAGTGTGATCTTCAACTCAGCAGTCGAGCTGAAGTGATATTTTCTTTTCTTTTTTGTCAAATTCTCAAACATGCATTTACTTGTCGTAATCATCGAAATTTTGACACAAATTTTTGCTATAAATATTTAAGTCTATATTTTTGCGAACAGCTGTTTAAAAAAAGTAATAATGATAATTTTTAAATAACATACTTAAAAAAAATTTAATTGGGTTATTGTATTCCTTCACGAAAGCCCGCACATGCACTCACTTCAATGAAAGTTTTCCCATTTTAGCAATTTTTCCGTTTGCCATTTTTAGCTTGTGTATGTGGTGTTAATAAAGAAGTGCTTTATGGTTTATGAGCTATAAAATTGGAAAAAAAATTGATAAATAAAAAGCCAATAAGTCAGTTTTTTAAATAATTTTTTTTTTTCGAGCTCTCATATCTCTGCTACTTTGTTTCTTTCGATGACTTTCTTCCTTTCTGCATACTTTGTGTTTAACCTCAGCTTTGTTTCGGGCACAGCTGTTAACCGCTGCCACGCTCTTGTCTTGTTGCCCTCTTTATCTTATGACATTATCATTTCACCCGTTAGATGTCAAAACATGCAGCTAGCCAAGTGTCCCGGCAAACAATGAAAACTTAATGGCAAAGTCGGTGCCCACCTGTGCACCGCCGACTCGCACTTGAGTGTGTGTGAGCGCCTAGTTAGTGAGCGCAACATTTGTTTAACAGCGCTTCACTCATGCCCTGTTAGTTAACAGCTTCGCTCAATTTTATTTTTAGTGCAACTTTGTGGCATATTTTTAGGCGCTTCAAATGCGACTTTTGCTCACTAACGTTTTGTAGTGAAATTTTAAAGTTTCTCTATTGCTCGTTTTATTTCAATCTATCATTTCGTTATTCGTCAATGTCTGTTGATTTGTGAGTTATCTCTTTCGCTGTTATTTTTTGCATTTATCCTTTGCTTTACACATTTTCTTTTGCGCTTTGGTTTTGTAATTTTTTTTTGTATTATTTTTCTTTGTTGTACAGTGGAAATGTACGAATTATTGTTTTTATTTTTTTCACATATTTTTTTCATATTTTTTTCAACCACTCACATGTATTTATTATGCTCATGTAAGTATTTGTATGTTGGCGTATGTGTGTAATTCCTTTTGGCATTTGTTTATTTTGTCTTCTAGAGTGACTTTCACTGGACCAGATTTGTTTGAGATTTGCTGCTACGTCTGGGACTGTTTTCAAGTCAGAGTGGTCTCTGCATTTAAATATTTACTTTCGACAAATATTTAATTAATTTGCTTTTTCAAATGTTTGCTTTAAAAGTAGATCTCCTTTAGGGAATATTTTAAATAATAAAGAGTTATGTAGGTATATATTAGAGTGGGTTATTTCATTTGAACGAAGTATTAAATTCTGACTTGATTCGACATTGGCTCTTTCCGCTTATTGTCACAGATTTGATAGCCATGATTTTTGGAAAAAAACACCCAAACACTAAATTTTATTCATTAACTTCAAAAAATATTAATTTTATTTTCAAAAAAAAAAAAAAAATTGAAATTTTGCCGCTCAAAAGCTACGCAATTTGCAGAACCCTGTGTAAATATTGTGCAAGGCGCGATAGTGAAAATAATTTTTAATTACCGACCCCGAGCACTTTCCTCTCTATTTATATTTAATGAATTCGTGGTAATCGAATATGGTGGTAATATGCATAAATTATTGCTGAAGAGTTTTTTTTGATGCTGCGCATTTGCATAATTTTTATTAAAGCGTTCCATTTTTTTCTTCAATTAAGGCTTACACAGAAAGCGAATAAAAAACGCATAATTAATATGAAGTGACAGCAAAGAAATAATTGTCTGCATTCACTTACGTTTGAGAATGAAAAATATCTTTACTCATTAAGCTTGCGAGGGTCGTCAGTTAAAGCAGAGTTTTTCTTTGCAAGTTTTGTGGCACTTCAACTAGTCTAGTAAGCTGGAGCGCCGTTTTGACTGAATGTCACTTACTCATTTATAAATTTCTTATACGAATAGCTCATATCGGCCGCAGTACTTCTCCATTGTAACGTTAGTATTCGAGCTTGATTTGTAACAAATGCGCTTCACGACATTGAACTCAACCTTAAATCTGGAGGTAAATATTTAAAGTTGATCCAAAATGCTTCAAACACAAACATAGCTAAACATGACATCCATAGTATTTTATTATTCACATTGCCGCATTTGTGTAAACTCAAATATATCTACGTAGGTATGTCTGTCTAGTCATCAATCCATTGATTGGCGTCACTTCGTTGGTTCCGGAATGCTAGGCCATAACACAAATTTTAAATTCATCTAATGGTTGCTTGAACGACTTTGTCGATTTGTTGAGTGGCAAATACAAATGACCTTGACCTGCATAAACCCTCCAATAAAAAAATAAAAAAATAAATAAACATCTACTCTTGTACCCATAATGGTAATACTGGCATAACGTGCGCCGTTTAAACGCTGCCAACTCAAAGTACTTGACCACGTTTTGCGTAATTTTTGCTACCTTCACACACTTCATTTCGCGCTTTCATATCCAGCATTATTAAGTATTAGTCGGTAAGCGATTGGCATTCAATTCATTATTAATAACATAGAATGCTCCATTTTAGTAACAGCCATTTGCGTTGGTCTATTTTATTCATTTGTAGCAAGAGGAAGACGAATAGAAGATTAACTAAAAATATACTTAATAGAGAAATACTCACAATCAACAGCTGCAATTAGTCAAGAAGTCACTAATTCAAAATTGATTTAATCGATTAATCACACATCGCTAATAACTCAACAAATCTGACTAGTCGAAAACGGATAATTAAAAATGTCTTTAATCGACTAATCTTTCATTCCTAATAAGCAAAAGTCTGGTTATACTTTCTTTATTTCGATTGAACTTCCACAAAACTAGATGTGGAACATTCGGGTTCGAGTTCGGCCTAGCTAAAGCCACTTTCGTTACATTTCTAGCATGCAGACTATAATAAAAACATGACCAGGAGAAAAAAGCAAATTCACCACAGCCCTAGTGGGCGTATTAGTAAATACATCAAAAATTCATTACCAACTAACTATAATGGTTTTTCTATTTTTAATGCGTTTAATAAATTATTTATGTGACACTATTTTGTGCTGACCTATAAGCTACTAATACATGTTGATAAATTCTTAAATTGTTAATGTGTGGAAAATATCTATAAATAAAATATTACTACATACATACTTGCTAGCTTTCTGCAAATTTGATGACGTGCGATAAATAAATATAATTTAGTTGACAGCATGATAGTAATCAGCTGATGACTTTTGCTATCCAACATGATGTTGCTGTTTCGTTTTTTTGTGTGATTTTTGGTTTTCACAATGAAAGTAAAAAAATTTGTTGGTGTGAGTTGGTGAGTAAAATAAAAAATAAAAAAAAAAAAAAACAAAGTAAAATAAAATAAAATAAAATGAAATAAAATGAAATGAAATAAAATAAATTAAAACAAAATAAAATAAAACAAAATAAAATAAAATAAAATAAAATAAAATAAAATAAAATAAAATAAAATAAAATAAAATAAAATAAAATAAAATAAAATAAAATAAAATAAAATAAAATAAAATAAAATAAAATAAAATAAAATAAAATAAAATAAAATAAAATAAAATAAAATAAAATAAAATAAAATAAAATAAAATAAAATAAAATAAAATAAAATAAAATAAAATAAAATAAAATAAAATAAAATAAAATAAAATAAAATAAAATAAAATAAAATAAAATACAATAAAATGAAATAAAATAAATTAAAACAAAATAAAATAAAACAAAATAAAATAAAATAAAATAAAATGAAATAAAATAAATTAAAACAAAAGAAAATAAAACAAAATAAAATAAAATAAAATAAAATAAAATAAAATGAAATAAAATAAATTAAAACAAAATAAAATAAAATAAAATAAAATTAAATATTTCCCTGATAAATTCTTTCTAGTGTAGCCCAGCATTTAGGTTACGTATACGCCGTGTCTTACACATCCACAACCACCCACAAACTTTCACAAAACTTTAGCAGCAATTCGATTTAAGAGCTTCATAATCTCTTGTTGCTCACTTGTTTTACCGCAAAATGCCTGTTTTACTATTTGGTTTTGTTTTTATTCTTATTGTTTTGCTTCCTTATATGTTTTTACAGCTGCTTTTGTCCACATTATTGCGTTTTGGTGTCAGCTGTAACTGCAGCATTCTTGGCAAACGTTCAAAGTTTAAAGGGCTACCATAGTGTTTTAGCAGTATTGAGCATTTTAAATGTTCGAATTGCTTCTTACTTTGACCAAACTATTTGCACTTTGTGAACTTATGTGTGTGTGTATGTGTGCGTATATGTGAAACTATGTCAACATATGTTTTTGTAGTGTTATTATAAGCTTTCGGTAAGTTGGTTAATGTTTTGTTTAGCTTAGGTTTTGAGGCAAATTGAAAGACGTGCGGGGAATTTTGAAAACTTAAAGATCAGGCAGAATTGTAGAGTTGATTATTTGGCTAGCATGTAATGGCTCGAGTTTGAAGTTCCACTATTACTAAGGTAATAAAATAAATAAAGCTTAGCATTTTCGCAAAATTCGTTGATAACAAGCTTAAAGTACTTGAAAGTGGTTTCTTGATAGCTTAGTGAACTTTCTGTGAACTAAAAACTTTTTCCCAAAAAAACTGACAATTAAATTCATTACGAATTATTGTTTTCTCTGGTCTCGAGCTTGCCAAACTTACAAATATGTAAAAACAAGAAAGACCGAAAAAACCAACAACAAACAAAAACCAACAACAAACTAAAAACTTTAATTTAATGCACAATTTGAACAAATTTTGAAAGTAACTTCTTAATAGTAAAATTTTGAATTTTTTTTTGTTGTAGAATGACATTTTTGATTGATGCAACGGAGACAGAAATTTGTATATATATGTATGGCTAATTATAGGAGAATCAGACGGGTCACAGATAGTTTTTGAATAATTTCTGAATTATTTCCGGATAATTTTAAGTTACTTTTCGGGACCATTTTTTTAAATTTTAGGCACTCTTCCGGAATTTTATATTCGACTGGAAGGACCCGGCAGACGTTGTTCTGCCCAAATTTAGGGAAAAAATCGCAAGATAAATAAAAAAGTTTGGAATATTTCGGTCCCTGATCCAATTCCCGGAAAAAAAGAAAACCCGAATTTTAACAAAAGTAGAGTGGTACCTTTGTACCAAATTTGAAGAAAATCGCACCATAAATAAAAAAGTTCGGAAAATTTCGGTCTCTGGTCCGCTTCCCGGAAAAAAAGAAAGCCCGAATTTTAACAAAAGTAGAGTGGTACCTTTGTACCAAATTTGAAGAAAATCGCACCATAAATAAAAAAGTTTGGAAAATTTCGGTCCCTGGTCCGCTTCCCGGAAAAAAAGAAAGCCCGAATTTTAACAAAAGTAGAGTGGTACCTTTGTACCAAATTTGAAGAAAATCGCACCATAAATAAAAAAGTTTGGAAAATTTCGGTCCCTGGTCCACTTCCCGGAAAAAAAGAAACCCCGAATTTTAACAAAAGTAGAGTGGTACCTTTGTACCAAATTTGAAGGAAATCGCACCATAAACAGAAAAGTTTGCAATATTTCGGTCCCTGGTCCACTTCCCAGAATAATGAAAAATAGATTGTGGTCGATTCTCAGACCTACTCAATATGCTCACAAAATTTCATGAGAATCGGTCAAGCCGTTTCGGAGGAGTATGGTTTCAAAAACTGTGACACGAGAATTTTATATATAAGATTTATTCAAATTCATTTCGAGATTGTTTTCTTTACTATACTTTTTCGGAATCATCACAGGATCATTCCGGTACTTTTTTGGGGACTTTTTCGGGATTATTTCAGGACTATTTTCAGTACAAGTTTGGCGTTTTTCGGGATCAATTCGAAAACTATTTTCGGTACTATTTTTAGGATTTTGGTATCGATTCGGGATTATTTTCGGGTCTCATTCGGAATTATTTTCGAAGCCATTTTGGGAAAATTTCTTCATAATTTCGATAACTTTTTTGGTGATTTTTCAATTTTTATCAAAAACCATGATTTAGCCAAAACTCGCGTTTTTGATAAAAAGTAAATTTTAAGCTATAACTTTCTATAAAAGTCAAGTTTATATAAAAGCCTCCTTTTTACGCAAGTGAAGCATTATCAAAATTTTTCTAATTGTTTTTAAAAAAAAAGCCAAAATATAAGAGTCGACTTTTTACAAAAGTCAGGTTTTAACAAAAGTCGACTTTTTGAAAAATCCGTCCATTTACAAAAGTCGACTTGTTACAAAATCCGGCTCTTTACAATAGTCAGAATTTTACAAAAGTCACATTTTTACTGACTGTCTAGAAAATTAATTTGTTACCAAACTGTAGTCCTTCTTGTTTTTGAAATTAAATAATTGAAGCCAGGTTTTAACAAAAATTAATATTTAACTTAAATTTTCCAATTTTGTTAAAATTTTTTTAATAAAAGACATGTTTAAAAAATTAAAATGATATTTTTTTTTGGTTTTGATTTTCCGCCAAATTCGGAAGTAAAATTATATTCGAGCGACATTTGCCATCTATGCCAAATTTGGAAAGACGAAATTTCGTTCCAATAGGGATGACGTTTATTGCTTGGAAATAAAGTAAAATTTTAACTTATATTAAATTATTATAATAACCCAAAAGTTTTACTTGAAATACTTTAGCAAACACTAATTTCCGGCATTAAAATATGAATTTTCTCAATATGCGTATTTGAATTGAAGTTTCAAAATTAAGTCATTGCTTAAACAATTTTACTATTTATTTCTAAATCCTTTTCATACTCACACATACACAACGTCCATAAGCAAACGTACATACATCTAAATAGTTTCAATTTGATTGCCTCTAACTAGATACGCATATAATTTCTACTCCATTACCTCACATCACAGCTGGTGCGTTATAATAATATTAAACGCATCGCTGACTTTCTTGCCAGCCCAGATGATTGACAGAATGACTTGAGAGATTTATAAATGTGGATGTGGATGTAGATGTGTGGGTGACTAAGCATTTTACTATGCGCTGACGACGACGCACTGCTGGCATAGCTTTTGGCGTTGGCGTGCATGTCACTTGTATATCGAATTGTTGTTGTTTTGTAGAGGATATATATTCATACATGCACTCACACACATGCTTACTTGGTGCTTGTTACAAACTTGTGTGGCTTGCGGTTGGCTCTAACAAAAACAAATAGTTCGCAACCATGACAGCGCGCTTCCATAGCAGTTGAGTATTTGCTGTGTGGTAATGGATGTGTGTATTAGACTGGGGAAAGGAAAAAATTTTTATTTTATTTTTAATTAAATTGATACTAAAAAAATCTGAACCCCTTAATATTCGTTTTTATTGCTAGTTTCGGACTTTTGGTCTAATCTCTCCTAAAGTAAATCGCACAAAAAGTCTATTGATAGGAAATACCAGCCTCTAATCAACTTATCTGTGTAAGAGTCAGTTGATGAAGGAATTTACTAGTCTAAGCGGTTGTATGTGCATATAATGCGCATTGATCGCATGTCAGAAAACTTGTCGAGTTTATATCTACACATACTTGGGTTAAATAATGTGTTGGGGGGGGGGGGGTCGATTGATGATAATCATACGTAGAAACTAGCACACTTGGTAGAGTCAACCTTGTACTTTATCAGCATACTGCCACTCAAACTAAAAGTGGCTTAACGCGTGCAAACTCTTAAATTTATAGTGGGATCACTGTTGGCGAAGCCACTCTCTTAAGAAAAATTAATTGAAGCAGTGAATCTTTCCGTTCATTCCATGTGTTACAACCTCCTTTTACTTCTTGGTACTTAATCCACAGACTCACACACACTCATACATCCATAGGCACACACATGCAAGTAATCTTATAATAGCGAGAAGCTTATTATGTTGAGATTAAATAGGCATTTAATTTGATTAATTGCCACCTATTGATAACCATTTGGAGATTTGCATGAACAAAGTCATTGTGGGAAATTAATACAACAAAAGAGCGTGCTGCCTTTATAAACGAAATGAAAATATAGAACTGAAATTTTAGCGTACCAGATAAATGCAAATTATCGTTCCTTGGGACAAATTTGTTCTAGAGAAAATTATTTGCATGGAGTTCTCACTGTAAATAAGCATTTTTTGGTTCTACGATTTAAAAAAATATACCCTATATCACTCCCAAGGGTTCTATTTATCTTTTAGTGAAAACTAGGCTAAAATTCATTAAGTAGTTTTGGAGTTATGCTTGTACAAACAGAAAAACAAATAGACAACAAATTAAAAAATGAACGAAACAACCGCCTCAACATCTGCCCCCTTTAAAAAATAAATCATCAAACTACAAACTCGACTTTTCTAGCGCTCTTTTATATTACAGTTAGATTAGTAATATCTTTGTTTAGCCATTTATTTCACACATGCTCTCTCTCTCTCTTTTTTCCATTTTACAGAGAGCCTACAAGCCCTTCATATATGCCAGACAATTAAGGAGATACGCTTGCTTGTGGTTATGTCAAAGTGTCACACAAAAAGTGGTGAGAAGAGAAATCAATCGAAGTGGTGAATAATGGAATTGAAGTGACATTTAAGTGAAGACTTACAGCTGGAGTGACATAAATAACTTACACATACATACATATAAATTCATATGAAGCGCAGCGTAATAAATCACTTTTCGAAAACTGAGCAAATTCTTAAAATATTTGTAAACGAATGACATTCCAATGCAACACAAAAAGCAAATAAAAAGGGAAAAGCGAAAGGAAGAGGAACACAACAATTTAAATGCTGGATAGATATAAAACAAAAGCAACAAAAATAATAACAACAAACAAAGACTCAATACTGAGCGTCACAGTTGAATCGTTGTCAACGAACAATTGAAAATCTTTGTGTCTTTGCTGATGCCACATGAGAAGATAATTGAATTTCAAAACAAAAACAATAAATTACAACAAAAATTGTAATAATTAATTTTAAGCATAGCAGCTGCAAGATAGTTGCCATATAAGCGATAAAACAATGTCAAAGAGTAGAAAATATCGAATTGATTATTTATAGTATCGAGCCATAAATGAAAGGCTTTTACGATGGAGGAAGTGAAGATTGAAGAGGGAAAGCATGAAGATAGCAAAATACTTGCTAAGGATGCGACAAAAGTTTGGAGTAGTCAGGAGAGAGGAGAGGACCAACTGACAGGTATGGAGCTTCCACTACAAGCGGTGGGCAACGACGATGAAGACAAACCGCCCGATGACGAATTTGGAGAAACAAGAACGACAGAAATGCAAGACGAGTTGAGAGTTTACGCAGCGCAACAGCACTTGGAGACGTTGCACGACGCTGATGACGCATCCATACCGCGCACGCTAATGAAAGTTGACAAATCGGTTAGCACCAATGATACGCTCGAAGACTTGCAGCGTGCGCTCACCTATGAGGTGATCTTCAGCACGCTGCTCGAAAAGAAAGTGTTGGCGATTAAACGAGAATGCGAAGAGCGTAAGCGCGCCAAACGTTTGAAGCGCAAATCAATTGGACGTATATTCTTTAGTCGTAAACTCTTTGGTGGCTCACGCAAGTCGCGTGGTGTTAGCGAACCCGATGTGTTCATGCGTGGTGAACTTGGTGCTGTCATAGCTTCACCACCTGGCAGCGGTGTGCAGCGAAGCGTCAAGAAAACGACGAGTAGTCGTGATGGCGATGAAATCGAAATTGTATCAGGCTCGGCATCGTATGGTAGTCAGCGCTCACAGCTAAAGCATGGCGCACGCATGCAAAAGGCTACCACGCGCGCAAGCACAGCACAAAGCGCGACTGCTGGCTCCGCCGCTGATGACAGCATAACCAGCACGCTAAGCAATTCCACGGAGAAAAATGGTGGTGTGGGTGCTACAGGCGTGGGCGCGCAGGCGGTGATGAAGCGCAGCTTGTTGGTGCGCGCACAAACGCACACACCCGCTGAGGTGATGACATCAAGTTCGGGTTCGGGTGATTCGCGCGCGCTCACGCATAGACGTTCCATGTCGGTAACTAATGGTAATGGCAATGGCGCTGGATTGCCCCTTTCGCTGTTGGAGCGCACTTACGACACCACTTCGTTGGCCAGCGGCTATGATAATGGCACGTGCGCACGTTTGCATACCTCAACAATGGCCGATGATAGTCTCACTTCGTTGCGTGATAGTATCGAGAGTTTATCATTTGCCAGTTCACGTTGCGCGGTAAGTTTTGGTGGCGCTGAGATTATACCAGAGGAGACCGCCTCTTTGTTGTACGAGCGCGCACGTTTGGCCAAGCGTTTACGCATTTTAGAAGCAAAATCGATTAGCGCGCAATGTAGTCCTATACTGCCAAGACATCTGATCAACGCAATTGTGGCACCGCCGGAGCTTATCTCACCACTAGCAAAAGCAGCGCCCAGTAATGAGGCTAGCGCAATGACAGCTGCTACGTCTGCTGCCAACAATATAATCATACCCACCACTGCCGTTCCTTATAGCGCAGCGTCCAGAGTTGCCAACATCATCACCACCACCATGGGAAGCGCCGCCCCCGTACCCACCAGCAATAAGGTCACCCAAACCAAACAGCATATCTTTCGACATCAAGTGTCTTATACGGATAGCAGTTATGGCGGTGCTGGCGACTTTGGCGATGCGTCCGCCTATTCGCGTTACATTTCACGTCAAAATACTTCGGAGGATAGCGCCAATTTGACTGTTAGCACATTTTTGAATCAAAGCGATTCGCTATCGTTACACGCACCCATCTATTCACCAACTGGTTCGGCCACCGGCGAAAGCGGTGGTGTGCCTGGTATGCCTGGTGCCTTCATGTTGGGCGATCGTTACAAATCGAAGAGCACAAGTCTGTTAGTTGTTAGTGGTTATGGACGTACACGTCCACCACCGCAAGCACAAATTCTGCGCGCTCCTATTGTAGCGCCAATGCGTTTGACTGATGGCGTTCAACCCACCACAGTTAGTGGGACAATGCCGTGCAATATTAGAGATAATCAACAATTAGTAGATAGTTTCAATACAAATACAACATTCACTTCCGCTGGCAGCGCACAGCCAGCTCAAACGTTTAACGCACCGAAGCGCATTACTAAGCAATCCACAATTGATGGCGCCACGCCTATTACAGCTACAAGCGCCAGCTATGCTCAACACATCTCATCATTGCCGCATGCCGCTATCATATATGAGCATAGCGGTGCTCTGGGTCTAAGTGGCACTACGCCAGCTGTTATCGCATTGAACGGCACTGGGTTTCGGAATGGCAATGTTAATGGCGTTATTGTGAGCGGTTCGGCCTTGCCAGCTGATACGGCCAAGTTGAATCGCATGACTTCGACATCGACTGGTTCCAGCGTAGCACCGACTGGTTGTTGTACCACAACAAAGTCCTCCTCGCGCGATCGGGAGAAAGAGAAGCAGCGCTTCATACCCAGTTGGCCGTCAGGGCAGAGCGGCAGTGATGACGAGTACAGACGGCGTAAACGAAAATACAGTAAGATAATCATGAGAATTATTTTTATTATTTGGGTGGGTTGAAAAGTTTTTTATTTATCATAGAATCAAATTATTTGAACATATTTTTAAATACCTCAGCATTTGAAGTTTAAAAAATTAAATATAATTTTTTTTTTATAAAGCTACGCAGAATTGCATCTTTAAAAAAGAAAATAAAGAAAAAGAAAATGCTAAAAATTTCGAGTTTGCTTTTTATAAAATTAAAATTTTATTAAATATTATGTTATATTTTTTAAAATTTGACAAGAGTATAGTTCTAACCCAGGTAGAAAAAAAATCTTCAAATTTCGACTTTGAAATGAAAAAAAAAAAAAACTTTTTTCGCCAAAATTTTGTTTTTTTTTTCAGTTTTTCAAAAGTACAATTCTACATCCAGGTGGAAAAAAAATTATAATTTCGGATTTTAATTAAATAAAAATTTGTTGGGTCTAAAAAATTAAAAACAAAAAAAATTAAAAGGAAAAAAATTACTTAACTTTTCGAGATTTAAATCAATAAAAAAAATTTTTTTGGCCACATTTTTTTATTTTTAACACCGAGTAGAACATAGAAAAAAATTAAGTCAAAATTTCTAGTTTTAACTAAATAAAAAAGTTTTTGACCAACATTTTTTATTTTTCCAAAATAATAAAGAATAAACAAATTAATTATCATTTCGAGATTTAAGTAAACAAAAAATGGTTCGGTCAAAAGTGTTGTATTTTTTTTTTTATTTTTACAAGAAATGTAAGCAAATATGAAAAAAAAAACCAAATTAACGAAAAAAAAATTGCTTAAAATTTCGAACATATTTAAATAAAAAATTTTTTTTTTTCAATTTTTTTTTTATTTTGACAAAACTCCAATTAGAACCATCAAAAAAAAAAATTGTTAAAATGTCTCGTTTTAACTAAATTAAAGAACTTTTTGGCGAAATTTTTTAAATTTTTTTTTAAGTTTTCCAAAAGTACCATTTTGTCTCAAAATAGAGCAAAAAGAAAAAAAATTAAATAATCTAAAATACAATTTTTTTAAAGTTTTGAATTTTAAGAAATAAAAATCTTTTTTTTAGTCCAAAATTTAAATTTTTTCTCTTTTTTTTTTACAAAAAAATTATAATCCAAAAAAAAACTCAATCCACCCTAGTGTAGATTCATTTTCAACGCCTAACTTCTTTTATCTAAATTTTTACTTTTCTTAATTAGAACGCCACCATAGATGTTCAGATCCAGTTTTGGTCTATCCGACGCCGAGTGGACTACAGCACTGCATACTCAGCATGCCACCCGATGAGCCGGTGTAAGTTGAACGGATGCACCTCCTTGCATCCCCCAAAACCTCTACCCTATTTATTTGCTAAATTTTCAATTTAATTCATTAATTCACAGTCAACTTCAGTACAATGATGATTTCGTTTACGACATGCAAATTGAAATGGATTCGGATAAAAACGACGACGACCTTGAAGAAATAGTTCCAAGCAGCCATCAACGACATCGAAGACATCGGTAAGTGCGACAGACAAACAAACATACAAATAAACAGATAAATCTCTTTGGGTATTAAGATTAAATTATGGGTTAAATGTGATAAATGTTTTCTATGCTCAATGAACAAAAGCTGGCTGTGCTGGCGTAGCTAGTGAGGAGGACGACGATGGATAGCAGGCCATAAATGCGAATGAGAGAACAAGTTAATTAATAAACTGCAAAGGGCTGTGTCATAGAGAGATTAGGAAAATATAATTAAATGATAAAATATTTGCGAAAATGGAAGAAGGAGGAGGTGGAAGGTGGAAACAAAAGTAGCTTACTAAGTTTAGACATAATCACCATTCATTAGTGCTTAACGGTCTGAGCGTTTTTGTCAATTGCGTTCCACTGAAACCGAATTCGGTTGTCAATAGAAAAACCGTAAGACCCTCGATGTGGATTATTGTTACCCAGATTTGAAGCTCTATGGGATACCCTTCGCTAGTGGCTGAGTTGGAGTGAATGCGACTGCCAACGCACCCTCAATTAAGCTCAGCAAGCAATTGGAGCATGAGCAATTAGAGCCAATCATTGTTTTGCATACTCCCTCAACGTCGACCTTCCACCTTTGCAACGAACGAAGCAATAACCGAATGCAGCGAGATAGCGTTACCAATTAATTCGGAATAATTTGCAAAACAAAAAAGCAAAAGTTTGGTGCGCTGAAGGGCAGAAGATGGTGTGCGACATTTCAAGTGTAAATGGATGAAATGTGAGAACAATAGACGTGTATTGAGCCTAAAGTTGAGACGTAGCAATTGAGCTAGAAGCAATTTGTGGGTACGAATGTTACACGAGGCAAGTTGCGATTCAGCTGCGTGGTCTTTGGCTGTTTACGCGGTCCTTGGCTCTTTGGAACGTCAATTTGGCAGACGGCGCTGCAATTAGTTGCTGTGCCTCGATGATCATCCCAGCTGATGAGTGTGAATGTTTGTGCTTTCAATGGCTTTATTGGAAAAAGAAAATTTCAATTTTTATACCCAAATGCGCATGTATACAGGGAACTTATCTTTGTTAAATTGATGAAGACTTGTAAGGACTTGCAGTAAAGGAGCTGCGAGTAAGTCTTGGGACCCCATACCAAACTAATTTAAAAGAAAAAAATATTTGTTTTTGACAAACTCTAATGTGCTTTACTAGCATAAAAATTTCTCTAAACGCACAGCTGGGTATATAATATGCGCTTGCACATGCACTCATTCCCGCTACACATTTCAACTTTTCAGTTCGCAATTTCACTCATCTCAAGTTTCGTCATGCAATATAAAACGACGCATAAGCATTCGCTACTATTCAACAGCTGACTACCGGCCTACAAATATTCACTCCACACTCACACTCTCGCCATGTTGCTTGAAACACTCTCTCGCTGCCTTGCGCCTCTTAGTGCTTTGCATTTGCATTGCCGCCGTTCGTTGTTGAAGCTGCCAGCATGTTTTGCGCTTCGCCTGAAATTTAGGTCAAGGCCCACCAAGGAGTTCACTCTTGTGAGAGGTGGATAGCAAAAGAAGGAATACGAGAGAGAAGGGTAAAGGCTAAAAGTTGCTGATGAACAGTGGTCGGTAGTGCATTGTTGTTGCTTGGCTCACCAAAATCTACCTTCATTCCGCTTCTCTGTTGTTATTGGCGAGTACATTGTTTTTGATTATTAATGGTTTATTTGTTGCTTTGTTTACTTGTTGTTGTTAATATATTTGGCTAGCACATGCTGAGCTATGCAAAACGGCACTGTTGCTTTTCACCGAAATTGGGATTTTTTGTGTGAGAGCAATTTCACCAAATTTCTTTTTCGAACGTTAGTGTTTTTGATTTTTGGTTCGTATTGTATACATACATATGTGGGCGATGGGAGGTTAAAGGATTTAAATTTCGCTATGGGAAGGCATAGAAATAGAATATTGCTTACTTAATTGAAACTTAATTTTTCTATTTAATTTAGTTTTATGTTACTTTATTTTATTTTATTTTATTTTATTTTATTTTATTTTATTTTATTTTATTTTATTTTATTTTATTTTATTTTATTTTATATTGTTTTATTTGATTTTATTTTATTTTATTTTGTTTTAATATTTACTTTCGCTGGCTCGAGGTCTATGTTTTTCCTTGCAAAAACTAATTAAAAAACACACGTTTTTCGTTTTGCCAGTGTGTTTTTTAATTAGTTTTTGCAAGGAAAAACATAGACCTCGAGCCAGCGAAAGTAAATATTAAGAAGTAAAGGTCGACAAAACATAAATCTTATTTTGTTTTATTTTATTTTATTTTACTTTATTTTATTTTATTTAATTTAATTTAATTTAATTTAATTTTATTTTAATTTAATTTAATTTTATTTTATTTTATTTTATTTTATTTCATTAATTATTTTATTTTATTTTATTTTATTTTATTTTATTGAGATTTTACACAAACAACAAGCTTGTGTTTTTGGTCTTTATATTTCAAGTATCCTGGTTCGAAACGAGCTATAGACCTATTAATAATTTTTTCTGCAGCGAAAAATTATTGTTGTTTTTGGGTTTCTTAATAATTTTTATTAATTATTAAAAGTTTTTTGTTGAGTTGAACAGGAAAAATTTAGAGACAACCGCCATAGCTTTTCTTATAGATCCATTTCGGAAGTTGCTAACTTCACTCATCAGAGAAATTTTGGCACGCATTGCTAACTATTAAGCTAACAATACGCTGGGTTTTTTGCCTTCCCAGCGTATTGTTAGCTTAATAGTTAGCAATGCGTGCCAAAATTTCTCTGATGAGTGAAGTTAGCAACTTCCGAAATGGATCTATAAGAAAAGCTATGGCGGTTGTCTCTAAATTTTTCCTGTTCAACTCAACAAAAAACTTTTAATAATTAATAAAAATTATTAAGAAACCCAAAAACAACAATAATTTTTCGCTGCAGAAAAAATTATTAATAGGTCTATAGCTCGTTTCGAACCAGGATACTTATTTTATTTTATTTCATTTTATTTCATTTTATTTTATTTTATTTTATTTTATTTTATTTTATTTTATTTTATTTTATTTTATTTTATTTTATTTTATTTTATTTTATTTTATTTTATTTTATTTTATTTTATTTTATTTTATTTTATTTTATTTTATTTTATTTTATTTTATTTTATTTTATTTTATTTTATTTTATTTTATTTTATTTGATTTTATTTTATTTTATTTTATTTTATTTTATTTTATGTTATTTTATTTTATTTTATTTTATTTTATTTTATTTCATTTTATTTTATTTTGTTTTATTTTATTTTATTTTATTTTATTTTATTTTATTTTATTTTATTTTATTTTATTTTATTTTATTTTATTTTATTTTATTTTATTTTATTTTATATTGTTTTATTTGATTTTATTTTATTTTATTTTGTTTTGTTTTATTTTATTTTATTTTACTTTATTTTATTTTATTTTATTTAATTTATTTTAATTTTATTTTATTTTATTTTATTTTAATTTAACTTAATTTTATTTTATTTTATTTTATTTCATTAATTATTTTATTTTATTTTATTTTATTTTATTTTATTTTATTTTATTTTATTTTATTTTATTTTATTTTATTTTATTTTATTTTATTTTATTTTATTTTATTTTATTTTATTTTATTTTATTTTATTTTATTTTATTTTATTTTATTTTATTTTATTTTATTTTATTTTATTTTATTTTATTTCATTTTATTTCATTTTATTTTATTTTATTTTATTTTATTTTATTTTATTTTATTTTATTTTATTTTATTTTATTTTATTTTATTGTATTTTATTTTATTTTATTTTATTTTATTTTATTTTATTTTATGTTATTTTATTTTATTTTATTTTATTTCATTTTATTTTATTTCATTTTATTTTATTTTGTTTTATTTTATTTTATTTTATTTTATTTTATTTTATTTTATTTTATTTTATTTTATTTTATTTTATTTTATTTTATTTTATTTTATTTTATTTTATTTTATTTTATTTTATTTTATTTTATTTTATTTTATTTTATTTTATTTTATTTATTATTCGTATAAAACCATATGACATTTATTGCTAATTTCTTCTTCTTACAGTCATCATCGTCACAAAAAGCGACATCGTCATAAAAAACCAAAAATTCTTGTGCAGGATTTGGAAACACGCGTGGTTAAGGTAATTCTTTGTAGTTTATCCACATCAAAAAAATTAAATCCATTAAAAAACTTTTTCATTTCATTTCTTCCTATTGCTTTTCTGCTGCCCAATCGATCCACATATATCTCGCTTGCTTCTGTTGTAAAGGTCGTGGATCCCGATGACCTATCGCAGCGGGCGCGCTGGACAATCATTGTAACGGCGTGCCTGCTGCTTATTATGTGCCTCATGTTAGTGGGCATAACGTTACGTATGGCGCCCCTAATCGATGATATGGGTAAGTGAGAAGTTTTAATATACAATTTTGAATATTTCTGAAAAAAAAAAAGAAATCCTTTGATACCGTTACAATTTCTATTACTATTTTTAATTTATTTATATGTGTATGTATATGTATGAACAACTTCTCTTCTACTGCTACCCCTGTGTTGGCTTTTGTGATTACTCTTTTTATTATATTATATATAGTGTTATGTTTAAGAATTAATAATTTTTAAGTCAAACAAATCTTACGCATTCGAGCCAAGTACATTTGAGTATGTACTTGCAAATAATAACAAGGAAAAATAAATTAATTTGAAAATAAAACCGTCTACGCGTGGAATTCTAGTCAGACAAAACCCGATAAATTTATATGTTTTAAGTATAGATCCTGACTTCGAGCAGTGTGTCAGGCACTCTACATGGCTGATGACTTTTGTGTTGTACACTTTCGTTAGATGAACAGCTGCTACTTCCGCTATCTAATTTATACTTAAGAGCTTATTATGTAAAATGCTTCGGAACTCAAAGTGCACTTTCTAAAAAGCATATTCATGAATTATTTGATATTATGCATATCGAAGGTGTTGACAGATAATGTGGGTGAGTTCAAAGGGGCGGTTTACATAATAAGGAACTTAAAAAATTATGGAAATATTTTAGAAAATTTAAGCGTATCCCTTTCTACAAGAATGCGTTTTAAACCAATATTTTACCATTCAAATTGAGTGTTGTTATATTACGAAAAATATGTATCGCCCCCCTCATCCGTCCTTTTTCCCCTTTCAAGAATTCATACCCATATGCTTCTTCCTGGACATATGCTATCTTTTCAATCATTTGCTTGCTATTTACATAGTTGAATTTTTTTAAATTAGTTTTTGTTCATTTTTTTAAAACTTTAGAATTCAAAATCAACACATTTGTAAAAAAAAACATATTTCAATGTATCACCCCTTTAACGTAGCTTTAGTGCAACCAACAAAATTATTGAGCTCGGTTAAATTTCACAAACACAAAAAAAGAATAGTACTGAAATCTCCAAATTGGTTGCGAAAATGTCACAAAACCCATTCAAAATGATCCCGATAACATTACAATAACAATCTTGAATCGATCCCGAAACAATTCCGAAATAATCTAAAAAAAACCAAAAATATTCTTAAAATAGCAAAAAATTCTCGAACTATTCCCGAAAAAACCCAAAAAATTATCGCGAAATGATTGTGAAAGAGTCCATGAGAATCCCGAGTTGATATCGAAAACAATTCCAAAAAATCCCATGTTCAAATATTCTAAAATTATCTCGAAATGATCCTGAAAGGGTCCTGTAACTATCCCGAAAACCCTACTTATTTATGCTAGAACAAGCAATATCCCCTGCTAAAGTTTTTTGCTGTGCATCAATTTAAAAAAAACTTACAATTTTGAATCGCCACCTTAGAAGATAACTTCAAAAAGCTCCGAAAGCTCAAAACTTGCGAACTTTTGTTTTTCCAATACTTAACTTAATGTAAGCCGAAAAGGAAGCGGAAATAATATTAATAACTAAGCTTTTGTGCTGCCTGGGTCAGGCTATATGTGAGAAAGTTCAATAAAGCTCTAAAAATGTGCTTTTCCTGCAATGAACTTTATTGGTTACACTAAGGCTACTGTTAAGGAGCTTTTTAAAACTTTTAAACATTTACAATTCTACAACCACGCTCTGTCTCTTACCAACTAAACTATTTAAACTAGTTTTTATTAGCAAAACAAACCCAAAAAAAAGCTCACATACATATTGCTAATAATGTGCTTTTAAGAATCTAATTTCATGTTTGTTGTTTTGATTTGTTTTGTGTATATTCTCGAACTTAGACCATACGAACAAAAAAACAAACTACAAATTCAAACTAAACATGCAAAATAACTGTAAGTACACAAAATTAGTTTTTAAGCTTTTTTGCAATTTTCTATAACAAAAATATAAACTCACACAAAATAAGCACATTTTAACATATCTTAAAAAAGGTATGTATGTATATTATGTGTGTTAAAAAGCTATGGGGATGTACACTTTGCACTACGAGAACCTTAAAGCTTTATCTCAGCGTGGAACCACAAGCTCACAAACTTTAAATTTTAAGCTTTTAAATATGTGTTCTGTTAAAAAAGCGTATGATGTAGGGTAATAAGCTCTTAAAAAAATATTTGTGTTAAACTTTAAGCTTTGTGTTATAGTCATATTTAAGGCTTTATTAAAGAGCTTGAATAACTTTTTTATGTATAACGGCAGCTGAAATGTAAAAGACCGTAACTAAGCTGGTCTATCATTTTTTAAGGTATGCTCTCAAGCAATCCACCTAAAAGCTCACTTTTAAAAACTTTAATTGCAACAAAAGCGTTCGCTCCAACCGCCCAGCAAGCTTTTTAAACTTTCAGAGCTTCAATGGCTTTCCCTCTCCGCATATTCATTGCCAACTGTGCTACAAAGTTAATCGCAACTGCAACTCTTTTGAAAGCTTTCACGTACCCGTATTATTGAGTGAAAGCACATAGCTTTGACTTGAGTGATATCCGGCATAAAAACTAGGACAACAAGTCACATGTTGCGCGCCTTTGCTTATGCTTTGGTATTTGTTTTGAGTACAAACATATTTATATCATATCATTATAAATGATATGAGCTTACATACGCGCTCTACATACAAACAGCAACACATACACAGCTACGTACGATTGTATGTATGTAAATGACCAGCGTTGCTATCAAAGAGAACCGCATACGTTTGATAAAAGAGCGCGAGCCCTGCTTGCATGCACTGTTGTTGTTCGTATTACAAAGTGCAGCTTGCGTCACTTTGGCGTCAATTAGGCGCTTTTGTGGTGATTTGTTGTTTTGTTTTCACAGAAATAAGTGTGTTGTTGGTAAAGCTCTGCAACTCAATTGGTATGTTCAGCGATAGTGAATCAAATGACCAGCGTACAAATGCGTGCGAGCATTTGGTGGTTATTGTTTTCCAACTTGTCAATCGTTTTTATACCCAGCGATGGCAGGAAGCATTTTGCATACTGTGCTATGACTTTGGGAGCTTTTCCGAAAAAAAGACACTGAAGATGGCATTATAGCGCAACTTTGTACAAACACTGTCAGAAGCATCAGAACTCAAAAGAAGAATTGGTATCAAGATATTTGAATTTTAGCTTAAATAAAAAAACTGGAAGGTCTTACACAAAATCTATAGAAACACTGGGTATATGATATCTTGTACTGCTCGATTCTAACTTACTTATTTTTTATATTTATTTCATACAATTTCTGTTGTCTACTCGAACGAATTGGCCATAGACGGTTGTGGTAAAGGGCGTTCGTCAGGTAATTACCGAGCAATTTCTGCAATTGATAACGGCATTTATAATAAATAGATAAATAAATTCATATACTTATGAGTGGAATAAATTCGACAAAATCCTATCGCTTATCTCTTACTTATTTCAGTGCTATGACTGTTTCTCTCAATTACCTTAGAAAGCTTTTCGGTGTTAGTATGAAATGTCAAAATTAAATCAAATACCCGCATAAACATATGCACATGAATATAAAACAAAACTATATAATCATACCTGCATATGTATGTAGGTGCTCGCTCTTACAATCTAGCATTCACTTACCATGCATTATGCATAATTTTCAAAGTCATAATAAGCCCTCATCGAGTAAAGTGAAAAACGGCGAAAGCACAAAATGACAATGACAACTTTTCTCAACGGCACACGTGTATGGTAGTTTTGCTCTTAGTAAGGGTGAAATAAATAAGTATACGAAAGTTCTATACGACGAATCAGAGAACCGCATTAGCCGCTGCTTTCGATTACTCAAGTGTCAAAATAAAATAAAATAAAATAAAATAAAATAAAATAAAATAAAATAAAATAAAATAAAATAAAATAAAATAAAATAAAATAAAATAAAATAAAATAAAATAAAATAAAATAAAATAAAATAAAATAAAATAAAATAAAATAAAATAAAATAAAATAAAATAAAATAAAATAAAATAAAATAAAATAAAATAAAATAAAATAAAATAAAATAAAATAAAATAAAATAAAATAAAATAAAATAAAATAAAATAAAATAAAATAAAATAAAATAAAATAAAATAAAATAAAATAAAATAAAATAAAATAAAATAAAATAAAATGAAATAAAATAACATAAAATAAAATATAAAAAAATAAAATAAAATAAAATAAAATAAAATAAAATAAAATAAAATAAAATAATATAAAATAAAATAAAATAAAATAAAATAAAATAAAATAAAATAAAATAAAATAAAATAAAATAAAATAAAATAAAATAAAATAAAATAAAATAAAATAAAATATAACAGCATAGAAGGAACAAAAATAAAATAAAATTAAAATAAATAAAACAAAAAAAAAAGAAAAATTTAAATGAAAAATAAATAAAAATAGTCACGCTTTTTTTTGCAGCTTTGTAGAGTGAATACTTTTGCATTTCTCTGACATTAACATGCCATCATAGTGAAGAGTTGTTGACGACATGTGTGTAGTTTGAGAAAATGAAATGCTATTAGTGTGAGCGCGAACCTTTGTTTAGATATGCAAGCTAATTTTATATGCAGCTTGCAAATTATTGAAGGGTGGGTAAGGGCTGGTATAATTGGTTGTATATATTTAGATGTTTATATGTTTTACTTTAAACATGGCTATAATATAATAAGGGAAGCGTACAAAAAGGACGGCGGGGTGGACTGAAATTTTTTCAAGAAAGATAATATATGTATATAAACGCGCCACGTCTTCTATAATAGTGGACCCGCTGCTATTCTTTCGTATTCAAAACAAAACAACAGTCCAAGACATCAATCTGTAGAGATCCGCTCTTCTATACAGTGCCATATCTCGTACCTAAAATTCCCATTTAATCGAAAACTAAACCTTCCCATCTACTCTCACTCATCGGTACAACTCATATAAGTTCAACAAGCGCAACTGATCACTTTTAGTTAGTTGACCTAGCATTCATGAGTTTCTACACAGTCTATAATTAGCTGAGCTTGTTAGCTATTCTAAAGCTCTTCGACAAACATGGTAGAGTTTGAATTTGGGTTTGTATTATTTCCTGTGTTAATGATATTTGCATTGCTTTTGTGTGAAATTCCTCTACTATTTGCTGTTACATTCGCGAATTTATCAACCGAAAAAAAAGGCCAAACTTAGCACAGCACTCATACACGTTTAACCGCATGTTCGTGTTTGAGTGAATGGCCTTTGTGAGTTTAATTTGCCAACAATGCTCATCAGTGATAGTGGCGTCCAAACTTTGAATGCTGGGCTGACAGCTGTTGTGTGGTTTTTCGAGTGTAATGATAATTTTGGCAGTTTTGTTTGTCTATCACTTTGTGTGGAAGTTTTGCGGCTTTTGCTTGTTATGTACTTTGTGATTTGCAATTTTGCCAGTTTTCACCCATTTTTACATTGTCAATCAATTTAATTTTTTTTTTATTTTGCAGTTAAATAAATAGTTTTGTTATTATTTTGAAATTTGAGAAAAAAGGATATGATTAATATTGGGTTGTATGTTAAATGTTGGGTGTAATCTCATATGTATGTATACACAAAATAAATTAAAATAAAAAAATAGGAAAAAAACTAAAAGAAAAAAATTAATATAAGAAATGAAGTAAAAAAAAAATTAAATAGATACAAAGTAAAAAATAATAAAGTAAACTGAAATAAAAAAATAGAAAAATTTAAATAAAAAAAAAAATTTTAAAATAAACTAAACAAAAATTTAAACAAAATAAAATAAGTAACGAAAAATAAAAAAAGGGAAAAAAATAATATTGAATTAAAATAAAACAAAAAAAAAAGAATGAAATAATAAAATAAAAATTAAAAAAATGTATTCAAACAAAAATAAAATAAATGTAAAGAAAATAAAATAAAATTATATTAAAAAAAAAAAAATAAATATTATGAAAAACACAAAATAAAAATAAAAAAGTAAAAAAAATAATACAAAAAAATAATAATCATAAAGTTTTGTAATTAAATTCAACCACGGATCAATCTCAAGGCTGAAAATGTTCACACATTAAAATTGACGAGTACCTGGTACTCACTTCTTTTTCTTGTAGAAAATGTATTTTTCATTTTAGAAAGCAAATGAATTACCTTCTAACTTATTTTAATATGCCAAAATGAGGGCATATTCTTATGAGCTCACTAAAATAGATTTAATTGCGTTCCTTTTCCACAAGTGCAGAATTGCTGTGCGATGCAGGCTTAGCAGCCCAAAATAAAAGCTAAGAAACGCCAGATGATGAAATGTAGAAGAAGGAGTGCAACTACATCAAAAGGGTGAAAGGTGAAAGTAATTACGTTAACGAGTCACGAAACAATGAGCGAACAACAGCAAAGTGCAAGAAAATGCAGGCACGGATAAGTAAATTAAGTTTATTATTATAATAATAATTAAAATGAATCGTTGTACAACAACAAAAAAAAATTTAGCAAAACAAAGTCATAGAGAAAAATAAAAAAAAAAGGAAAATATTGAAAAGACAACAAAATTGAGGATGCCACAATATGAAAGTAATAATAAATAAACTTAGGACAAGTTAAAGCGTTAAAAGGAGGAAACAAAATTGAATTGAAAAGTGAGCAATGCTGGTTGTGCTGAGTATAACCGGTAAGAAGTTGTAAATAACAGTTAAGCCAAGTGCAAATAAGTTAGACGAAACAAAGGAGATTTCGGTTTTTTTTTGTTTTTAAAGGGAAGATGAAGAATATAATGTTTAGCTAATGCTAAGTAGATTGCAGGAGGGGTTTCCGGCATATGCATGGTGTAGCAGGAATGACCGACTGAGCTACGGCAGGCTAAACGAAGTAAAGAAAAACGCTTTGTTTAACTATAGAACAACAATGCAACAGACAACAAATTGTTATTAAAAAAAAAAAACGAAGACTGTTTTAAAACAGATAAAAGCAACAAAATATTAGAAAAGTCACTGCGCATAGAAAACTTGCGGGTAGTGCCCGTTTAGCAAGCAAGAAAGACAACAGAAAGCAGGTGCGGAAAGGGCTTGCTTTGGCTGAGAAGGCTACTATGGCAGAAATACAATCGAAGGGTTAGCAAAACACTACCGAAGGAAGAGCCTGTATACCACTTTTGCTGTTCCCTCTCCCAGCTACGCGCTACTCTCAACATGGTCAAACATTTCTAGCACCAACAAAAAAAAAAATTCTACCTCAAACAGCAAATTTGACAATTATTTTTGTACGTAAGCAACTTGATATGTCTGCCTGCGTTTTGGAGATCTTCATTGCCCAACACACACACACACACACACATATGCGCATCTGCTTCATAAAATCTTGCTGTTGTAATTTTATCGCGCGTGCCGTTGGCTTGAATGTTTGTCATTTCTATGGAAAAAATGCAGGTTGCGGGTTGCGTATACGCCGTGTGATAATCTTTATGGCTGTTTTTACACCACATCTTTGTTTTATCTACTAGTTATCTTTCTTTCTACGTGTTTTTGTTGTTTGTTTTTTGTCTTTCTTTATTATCAAACTACTGTGCGGGTTCTTTGTGTTTTTTTTTTGATTTTGCTTGTGGCGAATATTAGATTGGTATGAGCTTAGTGGTTTTTGTTTTTCCAGGGCATTGTAAAAAATTGAAAAACAAAAAAAAAAATTGAAAAAAAATTTTATTTGAAAAAAAAAAAAAAATTTTGTTTGTATAAACTATGGTTTTATGAGCAAAAATTGCAGTAATTAATTAAAGCTAACTTTTTTTTTTGTTGCTTTTTTTTTTTAATTTTAACCGACTTTAGCTAACAAGAGGCGGTTTTTTTTCGCAGGCACTAAGTAAAAAAGGCCTATTACCTTTGAATATAAAAAGTAAGCACTTATACATTTTTTTTACTTTCTAATTTTTTTCTTCATTTCAAACATTTTTTTCGCAAGCACTTAGCGACTTGTAAATAAAATAACGAAATTAAATTTTTTTAATTTGAAAGTCCATTGCATTCAAATGTGAACTTGTCGCTTGTGTGATAGCAACAAAAAAATTATGAGTTAGTATTTAAATTTGTGTTGCTAGTCTATTTTTTTGTTACTTTAAATTTGAAGATTAAGCGAGCAGGAAAAATTGAAATGACGAATAAAAAACAACCTTTGTTTTATGTGGCTGAGTGCTTATGCTGAAAAAGAGTTTATATCAAAGTAAATTATTTGAGAAATGAGAGGATAGACAAGCCAATTTTTATTGGTAAGCACTAAGCGCCTTGTGAATAAAATAATTTTAAAAAAAATTTTTTTTCTTTTGCATTTTTTTTTAAATTATCTTTTTCCAGTTTTCTTATCCAACCTAAAAAATACTAGTCTATAAAGCGAGTTGTGAGCTCCCATACAAATTTTGCACTTTACTCATTGCGCTTTAGTTTAAGATTAATCCCACGAAATGCTGTAGCTTTTTTAGATATTTTTTTTTTTTTTTTTTACGTTACTTTTACAGTAAATTAATTTTATTTTAGCTGGCATTTCTTGCAGCGCCCATACCATAGAATGCGAAAAAAGAAGGACGCGTTTCGCTTGCGGCAAATTGTGGAATGACATAAAGGCAACCATAACAAAAAAAAAAAATTAAAAAAAAATGTGCTCAGCTATGTATGTATGTACGAAGTGGGGAGCCTAAAGTGAAATTCAGTAGAAAAAGCAAGCGACATATAAGTTATTTCAAAGATAAGTAAATAAAAACAATAGGAAATGCTATGTAAAGCAACAATAACAACAATAAACAGAACGACATACAAAGTGAAACCAAACAAATAATGAAAGAAAAATATTTGACAAATATATGAATGTATAGGCTTACATATATATCTATATATATATATATATATACATGTGTATGTATGTGCATAGATGGGAAGTAATATATATTCGCGAAATGATAGCCGTTATAAAAACAATAAAAAAATGCGAGTGGAAGAAGTAAGACTGGTGCTGTGCTCGGCTATGATGTAGGCCTTGTACCTTGTATGGATGTGATTGAACTGAAAACAAATCAAATAAACACTGGACGTAGTCTTGATTACTAAGTAGTTTAGTTTAGGGAAATCTTTAAATTTGTAGCTTTAATTTGACAGCAACAGCAGTGTTTTTTTAGGAATTTTAGGAAACATGATGTTTTTATTTTCACTACGGCAAGAAATCATAATATTTGAACAATATACATATTTATACTGGCATGATTTTCCGTCATCGCTTGTTCTCTGAGAACGAAAACTTGCAGTTGTCTTTATTTTTCTTTTTCTTTTTCGTTTTCCTTTTTACTTTTCTTTTTCTTTTATTTCTGGCTTTCTGTTTCTCGTCCGTTTCCTTTGTTTTGCCCTTCACTTTTTGCTTTCGTTTTTCTTCTTTTTTTAAACTTTTTGCCTCTGTTTTTGTTTTTGTTTTTTATTTTTTCCTTTGCTTTTGTTTCTGTTTTTGTTTTTGTTGTTGTTTTTATTTTTATTTTTCATTTCGTGTTATTTTCCTTTTCTTCCTCCTTTTATTTTTCTTGTTCTTTTATTTTATCCTCTTTTTTTATTTTTCTTCTTCTTTTTTTCTTTTACTATTTTTCTTCTTGTTCTATTATCTTCTTCTTTTTGGTTTTATTTTTATTCTTTTCTTCTCCTTTTCCTTCTTTTCTTTTTTCTTTCGTTTTTTTTCTTATCTTTTTTTCAACTTTTGTCTTTATTTTTCTCTTTCTTTTCCTTTTCCATATCTGTTTACTTTTTCCCCTTCTTTTACTTTTTTTCTTTTTTTTTACTTTTTCTCTTTCTGTTTCCTCAACTTCTGGTTTTATCTAATTTTTTTTTTACTTTTTCTTTTTTTTCTGCTGATTATTTCTGCGTACTTATTGATGTGTTAAGAACAAGCGCCTCTTGCCTACAAACATTCGCCAGCGCGAAAAGTTAAAATACTATTTGGTATTCAAGAAAGGCATACAAACTTACAAAATATGGCGTAGTAATCAACTAAAAGCCACAAGTGGTGCGCTGCACACAATAGATTTCATAAGTATAGCTTGTAAGTGTTTGAAAATCGCGCTGGAATTTCAAAATTTTTTTCAACTTATTGTGTATTTAGTTTAGAATAAAATTTATTTACTTCTCTTATACAAATTTTTCCGCAAAAATGTTCAAATTTTGAACTTAAAAAAAAAAATCAATTCCTTGTGTGTTATAATTATGAAACGCAACGTACGAAAATTGTTGCGACCGAACGCGACTGTGACATTTTAATCTCTCCTGCGGCAACTGACAGCTGAGAGCTGATAGCTGATGGCAGCGCGCTTTTGGTAGCGCGAAATAAATAAAATAATGAAAATATGACGATTGCTTTTTGGTGGTTGGCGATTGCTTACTACCGTTGGCTGCATAAGCCATCATTGTTTTCTGTGTATTCTTTTTGTCACTTAAAAATGCACCAAAGAAATTAAAAATGTGATGATTTTTTGTATGAATATGATATCACATTTGCATGAATGCTAGCGATGCAAGTTTATCGATAGTTGTGACTAGAGTTATTTATCGATATTTTTATGTTTTTTCAATAGATCGATACTATCGATAGTTAGGTAGAGAAAACCATTATAAGCTTGAAGAAAGTTTGGTCTATGTCTTTTAAAATGTTATTGTTTTCGGACTCTTTAGGAATCGTTACTTTTTGATATTTTTTCCTCCAATATAACTACTTTCGATAGCATTAAATATCAAAAGACATAGGGATGACGAGAAATAATCGATACATGCTGTATATAGTTTTCTATCTCTAAAAAAATAATTTTGTTTTGCCTTCCATCAAATGGAATAAGGATTATGTCAAACTCGCAACAAGTAAAAATATGAAATTAAATAAAACCGCAAATATTGCCGCTGCTTTGAGATTTCTTTTCTTATTCGCATTAAGTTTAAATATATATTGTGATCTTCGCAGCCTAATAATCATTTGTGTATGTATTAGTACCATTAAAATAAAATAAAAACTACAAATGCCTGTAAGCGAAGGCAAATCTTTGGTTAGCCTTGCGTGCTGCAGTTGAGCAGATATGTCGCTGCAAATGACAATTGGAGGGCTGACTACCGCAAATAGCCACACATGTGTTATGGACAGCATCCCCGCAGTGAAAAACTAAACGACTAAAGTCGCGCCACTAGTACAAAGCTACAATTTTCTGACTGACGTCGAACTAGTCTCGGGAGCATGATCTAAAAAAAACTCAAATTTCACGCTCAGTTAAAACTTTGCATTGTCGCTTAAGAATTTACTTTAAAAATTCTGACTTAAAGGATTGCCTAAATGATTTTTGTATATAGAGAATAGTTCTGCTGGAAAAATTTTAAATCCTTAATTATTTTTCATCTCTCTCTGCAAACCCCTTAAATCCATTTGCGCTACGAATCGTCCCTTACTCCCTTAGCTCCCTAAGCTTTCTAGCAGCGCTTTGCTATTGAACATTGGCACTTTTTAATTTTTATTTCGTTTTTCATTTCGTACTGAAATCAATAAACTTGTATAGAGGCACTGTCCTTGAATATTGGAAAATACCAAAAAAAAAAAAAAAAAAACTGAAAAAACAACAACGTGTATTCAATTCAGCGCAAATATCGAAATTCAAAGACTGATTAAATAACAACAAAGAGAATATTACTGAAAGAAATGTTTTCTAATAAAGCAGCACAACTCTGAAAGCAGATAATGTGACAGAAAGCAGTTCTCGCAGCGGCAGCAGCAGCAGCAGAAAGAGCAAAAGCAACAACACAAATCAAGCAAAGAAACACACCAACACCCGCACCTAACAATTTTTCGTAGAAATTTACACAAATTTAGAGACGAGCATTGTGTTTGGCAGAATTTGATTTAAATTTTTTGTCTGTTTCATAATTTTGCATGTTTATAGATTCTCTTTGTCACTTTAGTTATTGCAAGTTAATATTTGGAAGCGCCTAATAAGGTAGGGTAGGATAACGAGAAGGCTAACAAAAAATTGACAAAATACGCACAGCACAAAGGTTGTCATTGGGAACGCCCATCAAGGGATACAGAGTCAGCACCTCTTTCATGTTGTTGTGCAAAACTTTCAAATTTTCGGGATTACAAATATTTTACAAAAAAGGAAATACAAATTATTTATTAACGAAACGTTTCAAAAATAGTACTTAAACTGTCAAATGGTCCATCGTTCTGATAGCCTAGTGATTAACAGAACATGATAGAACTTCTCCCATGAAGAAGATGAAGAAATGGAACTCTCTCTAATATTTTATTTTTTATTCGAATAAAAAAGTTTATTAATTAACACAAAAAAGAAAAACATTCATACAAGTTATAATTCTTGACCTAGAACTCTCATAAATATTACCAAAAAAAAATTTTTTAAATTAAGTTCAAATAGGTTCACAAAGGATTTTTTAAATGTTTTTCGGGTTTTACTTCGACATCCCGGTATTGTAAAATCGAATACAGAAAATCAGGGTATATTTAAAATTCAAAAGAAAAAACCAAAAATTGCCAGTTCTCATATAGTGAAGTGTCTTATTTCACTTGTTTGGTTGTGTGCTTATGCTCATACTTTGTGCTAACAATATGCTTATTATGAATTCGGTTTTAGCACTAATACGATTATAACTCATTTTGAGCTTAACATTTTCTTCAGACGTCGCTCTGTCAGTTCGAATTAATTAGTTAATGTAGTTCGTGGAAAATGTTATCAAAAAATATTGTTCTTGGCATTATGGGTTCACTGAATGAGGATTATAAAATTAATATTTATTTTATTTAACTTCATTTCATTTTATTTCATTTCATTTCATTTTATTTTATTTTATTTTATTTGTAAGTTTTTGCAAGCTCGAGACCAAATAAACAATAATTCGTAATGAATTTAATTGTCAGTTTTTTGGGAAAAATTGATAATTGGAGAAAAATTACAAAGGAAAAAATCAACAGCGATGGATAGGATTACATGTTTCAGAGTTTCCAGGCTCATCATCAGATCCCTTTTCGGACACGGATTCGAACTCGTGTCTGCACCAAAGCCGCTGTTAGAAAATTCCAACACTAAGCAATGATGCCCTGTGACGTCACAATGCACTTATCTCCACTTCTATTAATTCCCTTTTGTTTGTTTGTTCTTGCCAACTGTATACACAAAATTTCTTAAGACATGCAGCCTTTATGTTATGATGTGTGTTGGACTTGTTGTTTGTACATATGTATATACATATGTACGTAAACCCGTGCTATGGTTTTAATGTATTTTTGTTGTTGGATTTTTGCGGTCTATTTTGTTTACATATTTGTAAGTTTTTGCAAGCTCGAGACCAAATAAACAATAATTCGTAATGAATTTAATTGTCAGTTTTTTGGGAAAAATTGATAATTGGAGAAAAATTACAAAGGAAAAAATCAACAGCGATGGATAGGATTACATGTTTCAGAGTTTCCAGGCTCATCATCAGATCCCTTTTCGGACACGGATTCGAACTCGTGTCTGCACCAAAGCCGCTGTTAGAAAATTCCAACACTAAGCAATGATGCCCTGTGACGTCACAATGCACTTATCTCCACTTCTATTAATTCCCTTTTGTTTGTTTGTTCTTGCCAACTGTATACACAAAATTTCTTAAGACATGCAGCCTTTATGTTATGATGTGTGTTGGACTTGTTGTTTGTACATATGTATATACATATGTACGTAAACCCGTGCTATGGTTTTAATGTATTTTTGTTGTTGGATTTTTGCGGTCTATTTTGTTTACATATTTGTAAGTTTTTGCAAGCTCGAGACCAAATAAACAATAATTCGTAATGAATTTAATTGTCAGTTTTTTGGGAAAAATTGATAATTGGAGAAAAATTACAAAGGAAAAAATCAACAGCGATGGATAGGATTACATGTTTCAGAGTTTCCAGGCTCATCATCAGATCCCTTTTCGGACACGGATTCGAACTCGTGTCTGCACCAAAGCCGCTGTTAGAAAATTCCAACACTAAGCAATGATGCCCTGTGACGTCACAATGCACTTATCTCCACTTCTATTAATTCCCTTTTGTTTGTTTGTTCTTGCCAACTGTATACACAAAATTTCTTAAGACATGCAGCCTTTATGTTATGATGTGTGTTGGACTTGTTGTTTGTACATATGTATATACATATGTACGTAAACCCGTGCTATGGTTTTAATGTATTTTTGTTGTTGGATTTTTTTATTTTATTTTATGTTATTTTATTTTATTTTATTATATTTTAATTTATTTTATTTTACTTTATTTTATTTTAATTCATTTTATTTTATTTTATTTTATTTTATTTTATTTTATTTTATTTTATTTTATTTTATTTTATTTTATTTTATTTTATTTTATTTTATTTTATTTTACTTTATTTTATTTGAATTCATTTTATTTTATTTTATTTTATTTTATTTTATTTTATTTTATTTTATTTTATTTTATTTTATTTTATTTTATTTTATTTTATTTTATTTTATTTTATTTTATTTCATTTCATTTCATTTTATTTTATTTCATTTCATTTCATTTATTTTATTTTACTTTATTTTATTTTATTACATTTTTTTTTAATGTTATTTCCTTTTTTTTGCCACCGCATACGTTCACTTCATCAACTCGCTCGCATTTCAAATTCCTATCGTTGTTTACAAACTTCCAACTTGCTTTGCTGCTTCTTGTCTACTTTTTTGTAATACTTTCAGTTGTTAGTTGTTGTTGTGTTACATCTTTTCTTACATGAGCTGTCCTTTTTCAAATTTTAAATTATTTAACTATTTATTTTCACTTGTCTCGCTTACACGCTATACCCGATCAGCTTTGGGCTTCTTTCTTCAACATTAATTTCGTTTGTTGTTCTCCAAATGGTCTTTTGTCTTTGTCGCAGAAGAAAGTTGTAAAGTTTGTTTGTGCGAATTTTCTTGCATTTGCCGAGTTTGGCTTGTTGTTCTATGATTTTTTTTTTCTTTTTTGTTTTTGTATTTTTTCTGTTTCTTGCTTTGTTTTTGTTTACGCTAAAATTTTTTTCATTTTGTACAAGTTTTGCAATTAATGAATTCCATGCGGCAACACAACAACAACAACAACAATGGTCAACATCGACAATTGCATTGACAGCTAAGCACAGTTACTTGAGTTCCGTTACGTGCGCAAATTCCTCCATAGCAACAACAACAGCAGGGTTTTAAGCTTTTCACATGAACATCTTCCCGCTTATTGTAGTGTAAATTGAGCTACTTTGCGATTAAGTGACCTTTAGCTTTTGGTAATCTACTACTATTTGACGCCGTCATTCTAACGATACCTGAGCGTGCATTTCATTCTCTTTAAAATGCTGCGAGTGTATTTGAAGTTTGAGTTTGTTTATATGGACTTTGTTTTGTTGGTTTCATATTTCATTTCGGACAACATTTTATTGCATTGAAATTTGAGTTTTGAGTATTTAAACAAGTTTCTTTGACTTATTGCTGTCATGAAATATTTATTTTCTTGTTCATTTTGAAAAAGTTATATTGAGTTCACTTTGAAACAAACTAAAAAATTTTTAAAGACATACGTAAATATTTATAGTCGAAATTTTGTGAAACTAAAAAGTTTTTATGCTTCGGAAACATTTTTGAAGTATTTTCGAGACATGCTCGGGACCACTTTCGGTACTTATGGGGATTGTTTCAGGATTATTTCAGTATCGCTTCAGAATCATTTGTGGACTGTTTTGGACCTTTTATGGAACCTTTTAGGAATTTTTTGGATCATTTTGGGACTGGTTAGGAGGTTTTTTGAAACCATATTCGGGTCTTTAGAATCAATATGAAGTTTTATGAATTTGTAAGGATTTTCGCCATTCATTTGGGATTGTTTTCGATACTTTTTTCGGTACTTTTTCAGGATCATATAGTGAGCTCTTCGGGATAATTATGGTATCCTTTCGAGACTCGTTTTGAGTATTTCGCCCTCCCCACCATATCAACACTTCCACGCTCCATATATCGACTGCCGGCGCTCAAATAGTATGATGCAACAACATAAAATTTATGATTCAAAGAGGCAAAACATCTGTGCAACAAAAACATATTTTTACAGAAGAATGTGCCAAAGCAGCAGGAAATAAATTGAAAACCAAGCGGCACGACGAATATCTCTTTTGTCTCGCTGCTGCATACTCTCAACCGTCGAACTCAGCAACATTTTCACGTTGTTTAAAGTATGTAAATTCATTAAATTCATATTGTAAAATATGTTTTGTTGTTGTTGTTGTTGTTTTTATTGTTGTGAAAGGTAGCTGCTTTTTTGTTGTTATGTAAACGAGAGTTATTTAACATATTTTACATGTTGTTTGTTTATTTTTGTTTTTAGGTGTTTTTGTTGTTGTTTGTTTGTTTTGTTTTGTTTGTGCTTTTGTAACATGGAATGCGTGTTTCTTTGATGGCACATCAACTGTGGATGCGCTGAACTTTACTGAGATGAAGTCAACAAGTTCTAATGTTTTGTGTTGTGTAGCTGCAGGTGTATGTGTGTATGTGTGCGTGAGAGTGTAAATGATGCTGATGAATACGCAATGGCACGAGACGACTCTTGTCTGTTGGTGCTCGCTTACTTACTTAGATAAACTTATTTAGCTTTTCACATATACATATACATATTTGCTTGTGTGTATAAATTCATTGCTTTTAAAAATTTTCCAGATTTTTACCTTAAACTTTCTCCACCCTTTGCCCTGTCAAATCTCAGACATATTTTTGCCTGCATGAAACAGTTTGTTTGCTGTTTAACCAAGTTGGTAACGCATTCACATTTTAGCTTTGTGCCACATTTTGTGGCATGACAAATTTGTTTTTGTTTTCTAATTTTTTATTTCGGTTTTTTTTTATTTTATTTGTATAATTTGATATTTTAGCAAGGAAGAAGGTTGCATAAAATATTTGTGATGCGTCAAATAATTACTGACCATATTTTCAGCGTTTTAATTCTTTTTTTTTTGGCAATGACTCGTTGAGTATTTTCTGGCTGAAATTCCATTAAGAGAATCAAGTAAATGGAAAATATTTTTGGTTTTTATTGTTAATTATTTTTTGTAAGCGGAATTTTTGAAATTGGGAAAATCTGCAGCGATTCAAGTGCATGAAAATAAAATCTGTTCAGTTAGATATTTAACAGTTAAAAAAAAAAATTGTAAAAATTTACAAATTTTTAATAAAAAAAAAAAACTGTACCATGATGGGAATATATGAAGCGACTTAAGATATTTGAGAGTTAAAAAAAATGTTTTTAAAATTTCTAAAATTTAAAAAAAAAAATTTGTAAAAATTTCTAAATTTTAAAAAATGTCTTTTTGAAAAAAATGAACTGTGTGCAAGTATTGAAAAACGTCTTTGCAAGAAAACCTGTTTGACAACTGAAAAAATTTTTTTTTATTTTTTTTTGTGAAAAACTGAAACAGTAATCAAACTCCCAAACAGGAGTTATGAAGACTTAAAAAGTTTAAACTGAAAAAGGTTTTTGAAAAAGCTATATTTTCTTTTACTCTTTCGATTGAAAAAATGTCGTTCAAAATTCACAAATTCGATTAAACGATTTTTATAAAAAAAATTTCTTCAAACATTTATTAAAATTTGTATTTTCTGTGATTGTAAATAGAGGCAAAACATCAAACATTTTTCTATCTTTCAGTAAAAGAAAGCTTCATCACTCTCTTTCTGTCGTATATAAGTAGGCAAATATTCTTGCATCGTAAATAAAATAACAATATTTGTTTGTTTATGCAAGCAGTTCATTTAAATTCAATTTCGTGGCACGTCTGCACTTGAAAATTTACTTCACTTAAAAACAAAATATTCTAAAATTCCCACTGCATGCCACTCACTTTTCTCCACTTGGGCACCCTTTTCATATTGGCTCTGCGTTTAATTTCATGTAGCGCTCACAAAGCAAAACCTTTGGACTCAGCACTTCAGTTGTACACTAAATTTGTTGTAGATGAGGACCTTTTGCTACAACAAAATTTGCTTCACTCTTCTTTGACTGGTATTGGCCTTCCAAAAATGTTTGCTACATTTTCGAAAGTTATGTATGCGTCTATGTGTGTGTGTTCAAATTTATATATCATATGAAATGTGTTGAATTGCATTCTAAAATAATACGAAATATAATGCGCAGTTGGACGAAGGAAACGGAATTTACAATAACTCGGAGTGGAATTCTTGAAAATTTTGAAATTATGTGTTGCAGTGCAGGACTCATGATTATTTGGTATCTAAAGCAAGATGCTGTTGGTTTTCATTTCTAATTGTAAGAAATTTGAAAGTTTTCGGGGACAGAAGAGAATAAAAAATGAGACTAGCCCTACAGGAGTGCTTGTTATTTTGTTATTTTATTCATAAGTCGCTAATGCACTTACGAAAAAAAAAAAACATAAGCGAGTTATAAAATAAAAAATTTTTTCTGCTTGGTAAAAAAATTCGATATTACAAAAATTTATTTTGTTATTTTATTCATAAGTCGCTAATGCACTTACGAAAAAAAAAAAACATAAGCGAGTTATAAAATAAAAAATTTTTTCTGCTTGGTAAAAAAATTCGATATTACAAAAATTTATTTTGTTATTTTATTCATAACTCGCTAAAAAAAATATACCATAAGCGAGCTGTAAAATAAAATTTGTTTCTGCTTGATGAAAAAAAAGTCAGATTTTGTAAAAAAAAATTTGTTTGTTATTTTATTCATAAGTCGCTAATATACTTACCAATAAAAATTGCTATAAGCGAGTTATGAATATATCTAATTAGTTACCACAAATTTGAAAATCAAAATAACCATAACAAATTAAGTTATTTTAAGCGATAATCGTTTATTAAGCTGCTGACCAATCCGTTTCATAAGATGCTAAGCTAAAAAAACCCAAATCTGCAATAAAGCATACTTCCGAAATAGGTGGCAACCTCTTTCATAAAGTTATAGTTCTTATCTTTTGCCAATAAAGAAAAATCAAAAAAATAAAAAGGAAATTATTCGAAACTGTCAGAAATTCTAGAGCCTTCGTTGGTATCGCTACAATATTGAATATTTATTTGTAAACATGTGGCAACACTTGAAAAATTAAAAGCAGTAAAAACTTGTGTTTTCGAAAGCCGCATGTCTACTTTAAGAACCCAGCAGATATTCACTGATCGCTACCCCTCGCGTAACAACAAATTAATACAAACTCTTGTCATCTCTCTCTCTCTCTCTTTGTTCTTCTCACTGCGCTTTGACTAAAAAGCAACTATTAATAACATTTGTAAACCTCAAAGAGTTTTCTTATTATGTAAATTAAATATTGGCTTGTCGTATAAGTTGTTCTACAAAGTTCTCGAAGTTACATAAATGGCTTATGAATTAATTATTTATAAGTGATTTTAGCGCTTTGTAGCTAAATTTGGCGACACACTCTACCAACTTACCATAACCCGATACAGTCAAAGTGAAGGTCTCAATGTACGTCATCTTTGTGACATTCTGGGGAAATTCATTAGCTTGTTTAAACATCTTTGAAAGTACATATTTTCTGCTTAAGGATACAACTAACTACTTTTGTCTATAGAAGAAACAAGAAATATTTGGTGAATAAAACAAACTCAATACATGCATATGCACAAGTCTCTATGTATGAGTATGAGTGTAAGTGCATGCAAACTACAATATATTACGATATTTCACCTATGCCAATATGACTCTAAAGCAGTGGTGGGCAAAGGGCGCTCTCGTACATAGTTTTTAATGAAAAACACACTGAAAACTCAAATAAAACGAAAACTATAGAGAAATTAAAAAATGTTTTTTTAATACTTTTATGATTTATTTTTATTTTTTTCTTGATTTTTTTGGCGCTATTTCAATTTAAATTTTTTTTAATTTTTTAATTTTTTATTTTTATTTTTATTTTTTTCTTGTTTTTTTGCGGTATGTATTTTGAAGAAATGTATTTTGAATGAAAAACACACTGAAAGCTCAAATCTTAGCGAGTACGTAAAAACATGGTTATTAAAAAATTTATATCTTTTTTTTAAAATTTTTTTTTTCAACTTTTTTGAATTAATACTATTTTCTCTTGGAAATAAAACTTTTCATAATTTTTTTTTCCAAAAAAATTGCAGTTATTTGCGTATTTTTTTGTAAACGAATAGTGACTTATGAATAAAAAAACTAAAATAATTTTTTTTCAAAATTTTAAATTTCCTCCAAACTCAAAACTTAACTTTGTTAGCGCTTATATTTAGTTCTACGAGCTTATTTTTTTGTTTACATAAATTAACAAAGAATTTTTTTTTAAAAAAATTTAACGAGTATGGAAATGCCGAATAAAATCAGCCATTTCTGTAATGTTGTTGTTGAGCTCATAAATTTTCTATATAAGAAAGGGAAGTTTAAAAAAATTTGATTTGAATTGCGAAGTAATTTTTTTAGTTTTATATATGCATTTAGCACTTTTATATGAAATTTTGAATGCATGTTTAAAAAAAATTTTTTTTATTTTATTTTTAATTATTTTTTTTTTTAAATTAAAAAAAATTATTTTCTATTCTTTTATATTTTATTTTTTTTTTATATTTTATTTTCTATATTTGTTTTTATATATTATATAGTTTTTTATTTTTTTTAATTATAGTTTTTTAATTTTTTTATTTATGGTTTTTAAATAATTATTTTTTAATTTTTTCAAAATAATTTTTGTTGTTTAAAATTTTTACTAAGCCCACTTTCCAAATATTCATTAATCCTCGAGCTCTAACCACACCGTATTACTTGGTTTTACGTTTACCTCTTTCAAAATACTCCATAGCACATTTGCCCATCACTGCACTAACCGGTAAGACATCGTGGCATTACTGCACCGCGTAATATTTTCGCTTTTTCCGCGAGTTTTTTATAATATTTTCTACTGTAAAAGAGCAAAACACCCAAGGCGATGAATAAAAGTCAAGTAAACCATAAAATATGTAAGCATCAAACAAAAATGGAAACAACAAGGATAAGGACAAGAAAAGGTATATAAGTACTGAAGACGCATAGTACGAGGGGTGGCGTTGAAATGGAGACACATCGAATGAGCGTAAAAGCAAGTCAAAGAGTAAAATAGTTACTACGAAATTTAAAGTCATCCATTTTTTTTATGGATAGATTTTTTTAGCTCAAAAAAATGTTCTACCCTAAAAAGTTACGAAATGGCTACTCGTTATTATTTAAATTTCGGAGGCTAAATTTGGCTGGCTTCCTAGTTTGAGCTAGCTGACCACTTTCGCTCTTATCAAAAGTCTTCCGCAATGAATTCGTCAAAACAATTCAACCAATTTGTACTGTCAGCAAAGCAATAAAAATATAAATAATGAATGACATTTAATTTAATTCTTTATTTAACTTTATTTCCTTTGTGTGGCGCAGTAATCCCTTTATCTGACTGTATGAGCAGGACAGGCAATCCGTCGCTTAGATGTCGCCATTACTCTGCGTAGTCGCACTATTTGCATTACATTTTTCAAATTCACGCTAATGAATGGACTTCATGCTTGTTACTTACTCACTTGGCTGTGCGTTGCTGTTAATCCTTTATTGAAATTAATTTTTAATTTCCGCTGAAAATGTGGTTGCTTGTTGACTGGCGAAGGGTATTCTTACAACGATTTTGATTGAGTTGGTTGTGGTGCTCAAGGTCAGATGGCAATGCAAGTACAAGTTTGGCGTTGGAACCAGGGGCCATTCATATAATCAGCTCCTTTTTATAATGTCAAAAACTTCTTGAAGAAAGTAGAATTTTGACTCTAGGAACAATGAGTGAAAGTCGGGACAAGGTGAAGTTTTTGTCTTCTATCTTCCCTCTTTTTGAGGTTAATATCTTAAGCGGGGATGCAAAATTTTGACTGAATTTCGGTATGGTTTTCTTCTTAGGATGATTTCAAAAAATATCAGGATTTTTTGATTATTTTCGGGATTATTTCGATATTTTTTCTAGAGCGCTTGGGTGGATGATTTGGGAATATTTTCGGGATTATTTGACTATTTTCGGTACTATTTCGGGATTGTTTTCAGGTATTTTCGGGATTATTATTTCAATATTTTTTCTAGATCACTTCGGCGGTTTCTTCATTTTCAAATTTTCCTCGAAATTATTTTTCTGGAGTTATTCCACAATTTTTCAGGACCATTATTGGGTAGTTTCCGGTATAGTTTCGGGACCAATTTCAGATTGCTTTTTAACGTTAGTATACTTGGCGCATGATTTCAGACTAACTTGACTTTTTCGAGGTTTTATCACTTTTTCTGTATTTTTTCGAGATTGATTCTGTTGTGATATTATCGGGATCATTAAGAATTTTCCTTAGGAACTTTTGGGGACCATTTAAAGACTTTTACTTGATCATTTTCGAACTTGTACGGTTTTGTTTCTAAATGACCTAAGTTCGTTTCCAGTCAATTGGGAATAAGTCACAGTATCCTCGGGAGTAAACAAATTGTTGAAAATAAAAATTGAAATTGGAAACCAAGCTCCGCCTTAATCTTTTTAGGAGCTATCTCGCTTTAAATTATTATTATTAGTATCCCAAAATAATAGCCGAGATTGTGCGTCTTAAAATATTTACAAAACAATTAAAACCTCCAACGTCCATTCTAACTTGCAACTCATCCGTACTACGCACAATTATAATACCATCAAACTTTACGAGCCTCGCCAAAACGGCAAACATGCAATCTAAAGCAGCTCACACGAGGTACTCTTGCACATAAACTTCAACTTGGGAATATGAAAAAAGGGCGAAATACACCACTACATACAAACACAGCCATGCAGATTACGCTATGTGCAGCAACACACCCACTTACCACACCTTAAACAACAACAACAATAACAGCAACATTAAACCCTTAAACAATAAAAAACCCTTGCAACAGCAACAAAGAAAACTGATGACAACGACGAGAATAGGGAAAGCGAAGCGACAGCAACAGCAGCTAACGAAGGCCATCGCCACCGCCCCTATCAGTGTTATCAGCTTTGTAGAAAGCAAAAACAAAACAAAGCACAACAATAACAGAAACAAGCATTTACGTAGAATACTGTGGAGGACGAATCGAATAAAGCTTTCACTCAAAAAGGCATGCAACACGTGACTGCTTGATGAAATTGAGCGCAAAAACTTGAATTTGTAGCGAGCGATTAATTGAGTGAAATTCCAAATAGCGCGTAAATAAAGCATTGCCAACACAAAAAAAAAAGAAAAATAGAGAAACTATGTGAGAACTATTTCGCAAGAGAAAGAGAGCTCAAAAGTTTAAAAGCTCAAAGCTTTTGAGGCGCTCACGCTCATACGCTTTCAACGTGTTGCATCTTGAGGCAAAGCCGAACATGCACGAATCCCACACGACTTACATGGTGATAACAAACAGCAGGACAACATGTGGTATGAGCGTCAGGAAGCTGGATGCTGAGTGTGCTCTCGTTGAGGGGTGAACTGGGATTGCACGAACTGTATTAAGTAATGTGTTGTTGTTGCTGCGCTGCGCTACTGAACATTACAACACCGAAGTAGCAGCAGCAGCAGCGCCATGGAAGCCACTGAAGATTTACTAAACCAACGAGGATTCAGTTTGTAATTTCCCACGCAGCGGTGTAGTTGATGGCGCTTATGAACTGAGCAGAGCAAATAAACGCACACTAAATTGAGAGAAAAAAAAAAAAAACAAAAAAAAGAGTAATACAATAACACAAGAAACAAAGGATTAATTTACAAAAACAAATAGTGAAATTTTGAAAGTAAACTTAAAATTGTGGGCGTTTTGTTTTTGGAAATCAAAAATTGAATTTAATCGAACAATTTCGTAGAAATGTTTGTGGTTGGAGTTAAAACTGCAAAATTCAAAAAAAAAAAAATATTAAAATTAATAGTGACCATTCTGAAATAAGAAAATTCTAGTGAATAGCAGCTTTTTTGTTTAAAAAATAGTAGTTAGTTCAAATAAGCTCAAAAATGTGTGTGGCGATTTACAAAAAAAAAATTAAAAATTGAAATAGAAGAAATATGCTAAAAATTCTAAAAGTTGAAAAACCAAATCAAAATTTCAAAATTGTGTGAAAAGTCGAAAAAAGAAGTTTGAGAAAGTAAACAATTTAGCACAATTTTTTTGGAGTCATTTCACGAGATACTTTGAAAAAAAAAAAAGCTTTCAGAATGCTTGAAAAAACTCCATTAAAATCGACACACCTATAAAAAAAACTCCTAAAAATCTATGAATCTAATGAAGTTATTTACGAAAAAAATTTAAAACTTTTAAATCAAAATTTACCAATAACAAAAATTTGTTTCTAAATAATTTTAAGAACTGCATCAAACTAAACATGTATAAACTAAAAAAATTTACCTAAAAAAAATTCTGTCTAAACAATTTCAAAACCTACACCAAAAAGAAATATATACAAAACAATATTTTTGAAAGTGTTTGTATTTAATAGTATTTTGGCGAGCTTCAAAATTAATTAAAAAAAAAATTTTAAGAAAAAAAATTTCACAAAAAAATATTTTTTCTTAATAGTTTTGAAAACGACATTGAAATAAAAGTGCTCAAAGACTTCAAATTTTTTTTGTACCTTTTTTGAACAAAAAAAATATTTATTCAGAAAAAGAATTAAATAATTTCTAAACAAACAAACATCTACATAATAGAATTTATTTTAAAAGTGTTTATATGACTTGAAAATATTTTTTTTAGTATTTAAAAAATAAGAAGAAAAATTTAAATTAAACTTCTGCAAACTAAAATTCAAAACGTGTAAAATGCAATAACTTATATAATGAAACGCGCAATCTATATTTAGACACATTATCAAAAAATTAAACTAACAAATTTCAGAAACTTATTTTTTTAAATGTACGCATTATACTAAAAAAAAAAAACTTGAAAAATCCGCCCACTTGCATTACATTTCATTGGTTGTGCATACGCGCTATTTAGGCGTCATACTGAAGAGGGCGCGGTATACACAAATACGCAAGCACCAACACTCCAACACACATTGCTCACGCATACGAGCACACATACATGCCAGGCAGCGCAAGCAATCGTTTCGTGTGCGTTTCGTTGCACCTCATTCGGCTGGCTAGTCGTGTTTGTGTGTGGCACAATTGCTTGACGACCTATTAAGCGGCACAACATTTACGGCGGGTGTACGAACCCAACCCACAAATCTTACAATTCAACAATTGTTGTTGTTGTTACACCACACCTGCTTCAAAGGCCGAATTCGCAAATGTTTTGCTTATCGGTAACGCCATAAATTGTCATCTCCAAAACACGACTACATTTCCGATGCCGCCAATTTTGTAATACTCCGAAATACGAAGTCGGAAGTTAAACACGACGTTGTCATGCGCTGCCACAATGATCTTACTCGTTGCACATGGGCGTAGTATTTTGAGTCGGGGTCTGCTATGAGTTTAGAAGTGTTGTACATATAGTTGTGTGTGTGTATGTATAAACGATTGAGTAATTGTTGTGTCGGGTCATGGCGTGCCTAGTTGTAGCTTAGCAGCTGCATCAGCTGGACAATGTGGATCAGAACAGTTTTTCATTCATTTGCAACAACACTGAAACGCTTATAGCGCGCGCACACATTACTCTATCTCTTGGCATTCTAAATGCGTGAACCTTTTTTTTTTGTTTTTGAAATACACAAGTTTTGCTATTTTATAAAAATTATATACTTTTTTTTCTCAACGAACTAAAACAACAAATATACTAAATTACTATATATTTATTGCGACTAAATATAATTTTAATAAACTATTAGTAGTAATAATAATCCACCAACAAACATTAATTTTAGTGTAGAAGAAAAAAACGCTAACAAGTTAACGGTTTCGCGTAAAGCATACAAGAATCAATAAAAATTGAAAAAAAAAAGTTTAAAGAAGAAATATTAAAAAAAAAATTGTTTTGTAAATAACGTATAAGAGTTCAAAATTGGCGCAGAAACTTGGATAATCTAAAATGTGGCAGCTTAGCTAACTAATAACTTTATTAACTTAAATTATAATTTTAATAATTTCGAAAACTAAAATTTAACAAAGGGTAAGCTAAGGAAGTGTGAAAAGTGTTTCAAGAAATATTTAAAATAACAAACAAAAAATTTAAATATTAAACTGACAAATTAATTAAGAAACTAAACTTAATAATTTTATTAAAAATTGCATAGTACATAAATTATAACGATTAATAAAAATATATAATAATAAATAATAAAAAAAAAATTAAATAAAAATAAATAGAAAATGTCCGCTTTTGAAGCAAATAAACAAACGCGCTCAGTTGGCCAAGTGTTCGAAAAGCGGCGCTAAGCTTTCATTGGTTTTCGAAAGTAATTTCCGAGCTCAGGGCATCTCCTTTATTTAAGCGGACTATTTTCTGAGTTGCCCATCTCAAAATCTTTCACAATAAGTAGCTTCGATCCGTTTTCGAAAATCTTGCACTACGATTCCACGAAACAAATGAATTAGTTATTTGGTCCCTTGATAGAACCTTGGATTTATACAAAAACGAAATAGTTTAGATAATATTTTTTTTTTATTAAAACCTACAAAAGCTTCTATTTTCAAGAAACTGTAGCTACAAAAATAACAACTTAAAAAAAAAATAATTTTTCTGAAATAAATTAAGCAGAGAATGTTAAATAAACGGAAATGTAAAAGAAACAAGAATAATAAAACCCAACTAGCAGGGCATATGAGGTATATTTATTTAAATGTCCAACTCAATATCTAGCAGGATACACATAGCATGGTATAAATATAACTTACAAAACCCAGAAAAAAACTAACAAAAACAAAACCAAAACGCTTGGCAACTCTAAGTTAACAACACAAAAACAAAAGACCATGAGAAGTAACAGAAACCAAGTATAAGCCAACACAAAAAATAATAAACGAAGAAGCAATTCTAAAACCTTGAACAAACTAATCTCTTCCCTAACACGAACTTTATGAACAAAAACTGAAAATAAAAATAAAGAAAAACAACAAAAACGAGAAACTAACTAAAATCAACTTGCAATTAACACTTCCAACCAACCAAATGCAACTCTGCTGGCATAACAGCTGTTAAGCAAAAACACAAAAAACTGCATGGCTATGTGTGCGTGTGTGTGTAAAACCAAAAATTAAGCAAATAACAACCACAAAAAAAAAACAAAAAGAAAGTGAGTGAATGAGTGGCAGCAAACGCAAAAAAAAAAAATGCAAAAAACTAAATGACTTGCCAAACCGACAAAAACACAAAACCAACCAAAACAAAATAACTAAAATCAACACACAAACTACTTGCTAAATCTCAATCTAATCTGCATACAAATACAACAACATATTTAGATGTGTGCAACGGTGTGAATGTTGGCAGCACGCACACAGCGCACGTTTGCAATGGAATGCCGCAAAGCGTTAAAGAAAGGATTCCTTACAAAATCACTCAACAATCAAGATCTACGCACAATTCAACGCTGAAACGCAAGTTTTGTGGCTTTTTTGATGAAATGTTGTTGCTTTCACGATTTCTAACAATTTTACGAATGTTGAATTCAATGCAATGTAAGATGAAATCTTTATACATATTTACTTCTATATAAAAGAGCACATAAACTATGTATATACTTACGAACTGATTAATAGCAAAGCATGAAATTAACTCACAAAATTCACAAATCACATTCATAAGCACTGCATATTTCTTTAACTTCAAAATGCAAATAAAACAATTTCATCTATTTAAAGAATTTTTATTTCGATTTCATAAATAGTCTACATACATACCTAACACATTACTGAAAATTAAAGTATGCAGCTTTTAAGAGCATTTTATGTTTTTTTTTTCGTTCTATTTCATCTCAATATACATACACTAAATAAATGCCGGTCTTGTCATATTAATTTCATTAACTTTTTAATTCCAAAAAAGCAAATAAGTTCTGGTTCTTTCAAAGGACCACTCTGGTTTATAATTTAGCAATTCTTCGCAACACCTGAATTTAAAAAAAATTGTTTCAGTTTAAGCCACAATATTACATATATTTAACATCGACAACTAAATACAAATATATATGAAATATATTAAACAATTTTTTTTTAACTTGGAAAGTGCAAACTAAACCAAATAACTACGTTCAAATCAACTATATTAATCACATCTAAAAAAAAATTAAAAATTAAAGTTCCAATTTGCTTGAAAAACATAACAAGTTACAAAATTCAAACATAATAAAATTATTTTATCCATAAACTAACTACAAGTCAACATTTTGTAGTTAGTTGGCAAACAATTTCGAGTGCTGAGTGGAAAAACACACCATAGCAAAAATTTGTTTAATTCAAAAAAAAAAAATAAAAAAATATTTCGAAGCTCAGTGTAAGAATGTGCTCTCTCAGGAACGACCTATGTATTCCAGCTGAAAATATGTTGAATTGTTTTCAACTACAATTTTAAAATAGGATGTCACTGAAAGAGGTTTTCATCAAATTCTGAACTACGCTGTGTTTAAAAAAATATTTTTCTGCAATTTAAGAAAAAAAATTTTTGTATCGCAAGGTAACAATGGAGGCAATTTTTTGAAATTTTTTCATCAAATTTTCTTGAGTGTTTTTTCCAAGATAGTTAATCTTTATGCTGATCAAAACTACTCTATATTCTTTTTTGCTATTTTTTCATTGCCAATTTTTTCAAACATATGCTTAGAGAGATAAAAGATACTTCACTCAAAAGACTTTCCATAAGGCGCGTGTATTTATTTTTCGACGGTCCACTTGGAAACAGTCTGAAAACTTGAAAACTGCTGTTGACTAACTAAATTTACTTACGTAATTGGTTGTTAACTTACAACTAAATGAATATTCATTGTTGTCTACATAAAATTAAAAACAAATGTTTGACTTGTAGTACAAATAATAGGCTTCGCACTTTTCTTACTAAAGTAAACTAAAGATGGAAAAAAAAAATATATATATATTGAGAGCGAAAGAAAAACACCAAAAATTACGGGATTGATTTCTAGGAAATAATGAAATTTTTCTCAACTTCAAAATAAATGTCAACATTTTTACAATAACAATAAAAACAAAACAAACATATGTACTTACTAATTATGCAAACTGAAAGCCTGGACTGACCCTTCATCTCATCGATCTTCTCCTGTAAGCAGAATTAAATTTTGCAAAAGTAGTTAAGTTAAAATTTATTACGGAAATTGTTTTTGAATTATAAATAAATTTCATTAAAACTGAAATAGCTGAATAATTAATACAATACCATCCATAAAGCAAACAAAGACACGTACAAATATTACACAAAAACAAAATAAATTTGAAAAAAAAGCCAATCAACTCTACACGATTTGACTTCATGTGTAAGGCATGAAAGCTTCATGATATTCATATGTACATAGAAACTATTATTTTTTAGGACTACAGTATTTCAAAATTTTTCCGCCGGCTTCACTTTTTAAGCGCTTAATTTAAAACTTGCTGGATATAACCAATGATATCGCTTGGCCCATCGGCGTTGAAAAGAGATTCAAATTAGATTTGCAGGAAAAATTAAACCAGGGTGGAACCGAAGTTTAGAAATTCCCTCAAATAAAAGTCATGAAAAGAATTTCAGCGTTCATAAGGTTTTTTTTTCGTAAGCACTTAACGAGCTGTGAATAAAAGAGCAAGATGAATTTTTCGTCGGGCAGAGCTATGGAAATAAAAGCTAGCTAAAACTCTAAGTTAGACATCAAGTAATACAACGGTGAAAACTGCACTCAATTATATTTAGCAGTTTTTGACTGATGCGCGCACAAACATATAGGAAGACAGACAAGAATTCTAAAAAGTGTTGCTTTCAATTTTATAGGCTCAATAATGATCACTGTTAAACAAATTTCAAACATAACTGCTATGTTAGCACATCGGGAGTGTTTTGCCATTTTATTATAGGTAGCGATAAATGTGCCACCAATCACTATGGAATTACCCAACCGTAATTACAACCGTTTTCTGTTAAATAAAGTGTAAATTGTAAAATTGATTAAATTACATATTTCAGATAGCAACATACATATGTATGTAACAAAAAAAAATGAATTTAATTAAAATTAAAATATTTAAATTAGCAATTAATAAAATAATGAAAAAATAATGATATTTCAGGTTTTTCGTATGGCAGGTAGCGCTCGTCAATGTGCGGGAATGCGCTTCACTTTGTTTATCGTTTGGCTTGAACAAATCATTTTTTAACCACAATTAACTGTTACATGCAATTATGAAATCAATGAAGTATGTGACAGCATATTAACTATGGTTTTAAGTGACATTAGGCCTTACCATTGTAGACGAAAAAAAAAAATCAATTTACATTTCATTGTTGGAGGGGTTGCCTCAGTCGTTTATAACTGATAACTCAGCTGTGCAAATATGTTTGCAGAACACAAGTACAGCTTTCTCCAGCTAAATATCAAATATATAATATATACATATGTATATTTTCAACATAACTTGAGTATTGTGAATAAATATTTTGTAAACATAGGCTTAAATTGGCTGACATTGACGTAAGCACAAATAGAAACGACTAAATGGAGCGAGCGGCCGTCTACCAGCAGATAATTTCACTGGTTTTCCAATTCAAATTTTCAAAAAAATTTGGCATTTAATTTTATTAAGTAGTCATTCTGTTCAGTGATTACACCTGAACTCCTTAGTACTAATACACAAAGTACTCATGCGAGAGCATAAAACTGCCTAGCGTTGAAGGTAAAAGTACTTATGTTTATGCTTACATTTTGAATCAAAAGTGCTTATATTTTCACTTCTCAGTAAAATGGGTTTATTTTAGAAATGCGCATGTATTTTTGTGTTCTTTAGAAAAAAATTTACAATTTCATCCCAAATACGCCCTAATGTATATGTATGTACATGCAAATGAAGCTTCACTGAAAAAAAAAAAACAGAAAATATGCTGAAAATATTTAGCAGGTCAAGCAGAATATATCAATAAGAGCTATGAATAATATCAGCTCTTGTTGTTTTTTGTTTGAATATCACATTTAAATAACTCAACTGAAATTTTGTTGTGATGAAGGTAACGATTATGCTTTTTTGATATTTTGTCGTTAAATTATAAATTCAATTGGAATTAAAAAAAAAAAAAAACAGTAGCATAACTTATATTACGTATTCATTTGTTATATAGACAAAAGATATGCTATTTTTTAAATTTAGGTTACAAAAGATTAATTAGTTTACAAAGGTATTGTAATAATTTTAATATAGCCTTAAATGAAATGAACTAAATCACATCAATTATAACAAGCGAATAACAAATATTTTACTTTGAGGCAGCTAATTATATAGACCGTTTTTTATTCTTCATTTTGATGCTGGATACATTTTTTTGCTTGCTCAAAAAATTTTTGAAGTTAAATAATTAGCAAAATTGAAACTAAAAAACGTTCATAACTTGTATTGCTATCTTGAGATCTATTTACTGAGTTTCAAAGCAAATTTAGAAATTAAAAAAAAAAGTTTATTATTTTTATTCACAAGTCGCTTAATGATTGCGAATAAAAAAAACAAGTTATAATTAACTTAGTTACGTAGAAGAGTGAGTTGCAAAGCAAATTTTAGATTTTGAAAAAAAAAAATAATTTTAATTTTTTTATTCACAAGTCGCTTAATGACTGCGTATAAAAAAACCAGCTTTAATTAACTTAGTTGCGTAGCAGAATAATTGGTTGGAGGCAATTAAGAGGAGGGAAGAGGAAGTGAGCTAGCAAAGAGTTATTCGTGCGTACCCAATGTCATTTAGTGCCATAAATCATTTCCAAGTTTCATTAGCTACGACACTTAAAGTTCGTCTGTGGTTTTTCCAAACTATAGTAGGTTTGAAACACTTTACAAAAGCACTTGCAAATGCTTCAAAGTTACGTGGCTGCAACATTTTGCTATTTGTTTTTATCTCTCTTTTTCCCACAAACCCACTACAGATAAACTATCTTACCAACAAATGTGTCAGCGCAACAAGTCAAAGAGTCACTACATTATGCTCACTACGGCGTTAGTTGTAAGGCAAATACCACCTGTCTTGTACTGGCGCAACCATCCATCATCAATGTCAGCGCAACATCAGCAGCGCCATCACCAGCATCATCAACATCATTCACATCATCACAGTCGCGAACAACGCCCTTGTCATACTACAGTCGAGCCATGCGCATTGTGCTGCTAAATGTCGCTGTCCGTTGTGCTCATGCCAATGTATGTTGATTCAGTTGGTCGGTATAGTATTTCGATGTTGCGTCGACAATGAAAAATACTTATCTGTTGTCAAAAATGCATAAAATGAATAATCGCAGCAAGAACACAAAAAATATTATTTCCAACCGGACTTCTTTGCAAGTCATTGCGCCACCAGCATACAGCCGCACAGAGGATGGCGCATACAAATATTCTACCTCGCGATCTGTCAAAGCTTTGCAAATACCATTGGAGACTATGCGTGCAATGTCACAAGCGCAATGCATGTGTTGGCTACCTGCATAGCTGTGCTGCATGGTTACCAGTTCCAGTGTCCTAAAGTGTTGTTCCAATTTTTTTGTTGAATAAAGTTTTTTTGGTGTTTGATTATATTCAGCTTTAGGTATTTAAATTTTTTTCTTTTTATTAAAAACTCAATACTTGAAAAAATATTGTTTTAAAAATTATTTCAATACATAAAAGTTCCAAATAAACGCCAAGAAAAACAGTTGGAAGATCAATAAGGAGCGCTTGAAAGACGTAACAGCCCTGAAACAACCATGCACGTCACTATGCTCTGCTACAATTTCATTTCTGTTTAATTATTTTAAAATGCTGGAACCATGGAAAGTTGATTACATAAATTCCAGCACGATATGACAAATATTGACTTGCGAGCGTAGAAAGCACAAAGCCCAGCTCCACAGTTTTTTTCCGAGAGTAAACATTAACCAATTATTGAAATAAAAAATTGTTTTGCTATAAACCTGAAAACAAAAACGAATAACCCGGAATAGCTGGAATATCGATCCCCGCTATTGTATAAATATAGTCAAATAATTTCTTATTTTTTTTTAAACCAACAACAAAATATAGTCAAATAAAATAAAATAAAGTAAAACAAAAACAAAATAAAATAAAATAAAATAAAATAAAATAAAATAAAATAAAATAAAATAAAATCAAATCAAATGAAATAAAATAAAATAAAATAAAATAAAATAAAATAAAATAAAATAAAATAAAATAAAATAAAGTAAAATAAAATAAAATAAAATAAAATAAAATAAAATAAAATAAAATAAAATAAAATAAAATAAAGTAAAATAAAATAAAATAAATCAAAACTAAATTAAATTAAACAGTTAAAGTAAAAAAATTAAACTAAATTAAAATTGAAAAAGAAATTAAAATATTTCTTAAAAAATTTAATAATTTTGAATGTCTTTTTTAAGAAAATATATCTATCATCTTATAAGAAAAATGGAACATAATCCCTTTTGCCGCTAGCTAGATGCCTACAATACCCAAGCATACATACATATGTATAAGTTCTTCGAAATATAAAGTCAACAAACTCTACTCAGCTTAAAAAAAACTATTGTCTGATTAACTATTTGTTTTACATATCACCTTGCTCCCTACAAATTCGGGCCTATAAAAAGCGTAAATTTCTCTACAAACTTACTTAGTTGTACCATAACAGTCCAGTAATCCATATATCATGGGGATCAACGCACGCCTAACCTTCATATTCTTCCTCAGCTGCGTTTGTAGTTTGACATTGGCGCAAGATCGTATCGTCGGTGGACAAATAAGTCAAATTGAAGATACTCCTTACGTGGTCTCCTTACACAACAACAACGTGTACTATTGCGCTGGCGCTTTACTTTCCATGCAACATGTGATCACAGCAGCAAGATGTGTTGTCGGTGTGCCAATTCAACAGATCCTCGTTAAAGCTGGACGCGTCAATATATTTGAGAATGGACGTCAAAGTCGCAGAGTTTTACAAATATTCTATCCACAAAATTACAATGCAGTAACTAGATTCATGGATGTTGGTGGTATGAAGTTGGAAATACCTTTCAATCCAACACCGAGAGTAGGTTTTGCGCCACGTTGTAGCACACCGATGGCGCCAGGCCTACAAATGGAAGTTAGCGGTTGGGGTTCATTGAGTGAATCGAGTACAACCAATGTGCCCAATTTGCATTCGGTTACTGTGCCAGTTGTTAATTGGCAAACATGTGCAAATCAATACCAAAGTATATCGATTGCTATAACAAGAACATCGGTTTGTGCTGGCAATGGAGCTGGTGATGCGTGCAGTATGGATACCGGTGGTCCGGGTACTGTGAATGGTCAAGTGTGTGGCGTAGTGTCCTTCGGCAGAGGTTGCAATCGTCCAAACTTCCCTGGTGTCTATACTAATCTCAATAATGCACAAGTGGCAAGATTCGTTACAAATCTTCTTAGTAAATAGATTCAAAAAAAAAAGTGAAAATATTTAAACGAAAAGTTTAGTTCTAAAAAACAAACAAAAAAAAAATGAACCAATAAATTTACAAAGTTTTTAAAAATTGTGTTAAATGGATAACGATGTATGAGCAAAAAAATAAATAAAAATTAGTTTTTCCAGTTTTCCGTGTTAAAACTAAAAAAAAAATTGTTGTTTGTAGTTTTTTTTAATCAACGTGTTTCGCACCAGAGTCGACTGCTCCTCCCTACGATTTGATTTGAAAAAAAAAAACAGCAAGAGCTTTTTCTGCAGAATTCTTCAAATTTTGGGTTGCAAATTAAAATTTCAAAATTTTTTATTTAGATTCTAGTCGGTAGTTGCAGCGTTTCGAATTTAAAACAGTCAATAAATTCAATATTGGCTTGGCTTTCAAAATATTTCTTGTCTTAATCAGATGAATATTTTCAAATTTATTAAACCTGAGCTGCATAGATTGACTTGACCGTTTCTAATCCTTCCGCAAAATCAATTTTTTTAGATCAGCTACTGAGGCTAACTGCTTTGATTTGGAAAACCTTAAAGGAAATACAGTGGCGAGCATAGTTATTGCCACAGTCTTTTGCTGTGATTTTCAACGAAATTATTCTAGTCTAAATATACGTACAATTTTACACAAAATTCGCGAAAATACAAATCAAAATCAAAATTTTTTTTTACAGTTTTTACATTTTTTAAATAAATTCTAGTCCAATAAAATTTTCCGATTTTTAGCATTTTTTGAGGAGTATTTTCTTTCATAAAAAAAAAATTGCGTTCATAAACTTGAATAGAGAAGCAAACACAAAACTCCTAAAAGTAGGCAGAAATTCACAATAAAAAAATAAAAAAATTTAGAATAATTTTTTTCTCTTTTTTTTTTTTGAGCAACCAAGCAAATTTTGCCTCATATATATAAATCTATTTCAAAAGAAATTGTTCCATAGGCAAAGTGTTTAAATACGCAAAGCTTTTTTTATTTATGAGGAGCTTTTGACTCTTCAGAAAAAAAGCATTTCGCAGCTTCCGTAATCCAAAAAACAAAAATTCCAAAAGTAGTTGGATGAACTCTAAAACATTTGTTATGTCACCTTCATTCATTCAAAGAAATATACAAAAAAAAGAACTATGAGTTCAATTACTAATTACTATTGAGAGCGAGTGAGAGCGAGAGAGAGCGAGAGAAAGCGACAGAGAGTGACAACTTTCGCTGCAAACATAACACGTTCCAGCTTGACCTCCAATTCTACGCGCACACAAACTTTTCAAGGTCCATATTTCACTTCATGCGCCAGTTCATAATCTTTCTAGGTATTTCACTTTTTTGAACTTTTCTATTTTTGTAAGCAAATAGCAATTACTAACCACCAACAATTCTCTACAAAATACCACACTACTAACATATTCAAGTTTCTTATGCAGCTACACAAACAATTTTATTGATACAACTGTTTCAATGAATTCGGCAACTCACTACATTTCTAACAAAATTCTCTTCCCTATATAAAGCCACAAAGAAAGCGTGAAAGTATTATTTCAAATTCATAATTCAATAAAAATTCGCAAAAATTTAACTAAAGACAGAGAATGACTAAAGCAAACGCTTGTCTAACGCTAATATGCGCACTCAGCTACTTTTGTGGTTTGACGTTGGCGCAAGATCGTATCGTCGGTGGACAAATAAGTCAAATTGAAGATAGTCCTTACGTGGTCTCCTTACACAACAACAACGTGTACTATTGCACAGGCACACTCATCTCATTGCAACATGTTATCACAGCAGCAGCATGTGTGGTTGATGTGCCAATTAGACAGATCGTCGTTAAAGCGGCGCGCGTTAATTTGAACGAGGAGAATCGTCAGAGTCGTACTGTGGCACAATTGTTTTATCCAGGCGCTTATGATCCAATCACTCGATTTATGGATATTGGCGGTATGAAGTTGGATACACCTTTCCAACGTACGGCACGTGTTGGTGTTGCGCCACGTTGTAGGGCTCAGTTGGTTGCAGGCACGCAGTTGGTTGTGAGCGGTTGGGGTTCATTGAGTGAATCGAGCACAACGAATGTGCCCAATTTACACGACGTTACAGTGCCAATTGTGAATTTCCAAAGATGTGCGACTGCATACCAAAGTATAGGGATTGATATAACAGACACGTCACTATGCGCTGGCACTGGCAATGGTGATGCCTGTAGTTTGGACACCGGCGGTCCGGGTATTGTGAATGGTCAACTGTGCGCAGTGGTGTCTTTTGGTAGGGGTTGCAATCGTCCCAACTTCCCTGGTGTCTATACGGATACGACTAACCCAAGGGTGGCTCAATTTATCACAAATACTCTCGCTAAGTAAGGCGTGAAGAAATGAAAAAAGGTGTAATATAAATAAATACAAATACAAATAAAATAGTAAATAATGCTAAAAATTAAATTTTTATAAAACAGAAAAATTTCCGTAGTTTTTTCTAGCGTAATTGTAGCACTTATTTAAATCAAAAAATTTTGCTAAGACATTCTGAACTTTTTTAGCTTTGACACTTATGAAATACAGTATGTTTCATAACTATAGCTCTTGCAGATATGAATATGAAAAGTTGAAAAAATCTTTCAAAAAACTCCCCAGAAATAAAGTAAAATAAAGCTGAAAGTTTTAAAAAAAATTTGTAATTAAAAGGTTTTTATAATTTTGTTTTATAAAAAAATTTATACTTAAAAGGTTTTTATAATTTTGTTATATAAATGCATTTCTTATTCTATGTTATAAAATCGCCAACCCAGCAAACATTTCATTCCAAACTTGTTTCTACACAATTTTCAAAAATTTGTTGCCTCTTCTCTTTGTGGCCGAATTTACTAATGTATGAAAAAATTTCAAAATTTTTAGTTGAAAAAAAAATTAAAATTTTTGATTTAAATTTTTTGTAAACATTTTTGGCTGCTTGTTTATATGTTTGTACGCGCATCACTCAAAAATTGCTAAATATTTATGCACTTTACTTTCAGCATTGGTTTGCTAGACCCCTAACTTAAAATATAAGCTATCATTTATTTCGATAACTCCACCAGCTTCAAAGTTATCGAAAAATATGTGTATGTACAAAATAGCTGAATAAATTTAATATAACAAACGATAGCAGCTAATGAGAAGCGTGACCTTGTTTTCGATTTTAGATCCATTTATAGTGTTGTTTGTTTAAAAATAACAAAAGCTTCGAGTTCCGCCATTTTTAATCCAACTAATAGAAGCAAAAATAAGATGACATGACTAAATTGCCTCAAAGTGAACTCCTCTCATACTTGCATACATGCACACAGTTTAATAAATATATTTGAGAGACTCATGTTGTCAAGCGTTATAATTAAGTCGAAAGTGTTCTATGCGCTACCTCAAACTACCGCTAGATGTCGCCTGGTTCGAGTAAGCCGCTAATGTGGCCAGATCGCTAAAGTTTGTAGCATCGAATTCGAGAAAAATTTATAATTTCAAATCGATTTTCAACTAACTCATTAGTATGTTGGAGCGAATAAACTCAAATTGTCACAAAATTTCCAGCTTGCTTGATAAGCTTTAAACAGCTTTAGCGGTTATAGAAAGTTTTAGTAAAAAGCGCTGAGATAGTTGCATATACAGTTGAGAGCCAAGCTCTGAGAGTGTTTACTAGTTATGAACGACAAGCCGCGCACTAAAGTTCGAAAAAAGCTTACACACAGACCACCTTGTAGCTGCTTGATAAAGAGTAGGCAAGCAATGTTCTGGGCTACAATTTTTACAGTCTCTGACGGCTGCCGTAGTGTGGCGCTAGTGTTGCTGGCCTAGTACACCAAAGGTCCAAGGTCGCCATTGGGAGTCGGAAAAAATTTCTAAACAAAATTAGAACCAACAAACGCGAAATTGATACAAAAGATCGGCTTCAATTTACCCGTTGGTATATTCAATTATATTTTAATTGTTCTATAAAGCCTCTTATTTGCCAACTCAGTACACTCAACCCCTGTGAGAACTCCATATATATATATATATATTTTACATACTTATATACATATATAGGTCTATGGCCGCTTATTGCCGTGTTTATTTAACCGCTTAAACGATTTTAACCTTAATACAAAGCCTGCGCCAGTTGACATTAATGATCATTCTCCACTTGGTCTTTACAAAGGAAGCGGTTTCGACTAGAATACCTTCCGGGTCGTAGCATTTTCTTTCACTCGAATTACACAACCGAGCCTACGTAGCTGCTAGGTACCTACAACTCATCATTTCTGCGGTAAACTGCGTCGCCATGACGTAGAGGCTTATATAGATTTTCCTTTCTCCAAAGTTTCGGCATTAAAAAGGTTCCAACTGCTATCGACTCAACTCATCTCATTTCCGACAGGCTATTAATACGTACGTCAATGTGTCGCTTTAGAGCGTTTTTGTTTCTTCAAAGACCTCTAACTTATCAAAAGATCGAATGCGCATTTTACTTTGCATAACAGAACAGTGGCGCACATAAAAGGGGTTTGACAGAAGATACACTACCTCTCAATTTCAACGTCATCATTCCACACAGTTCACTGATAATTCAACGGATTGGGTTTTAGAGCTTAACAAACAGACTGGCGTGGCACAAACATTTTATTTCGCTGCTATCTCAAATACTACCCACGGTTGGGCCAATAAAAGTAAGATACGCCAAGAGCTATATGCAGCTCTAATTTGACTACGCCTCTGTCTCAAACCTTAAGTACAACGCTGTCCCAAATACTGAAAAGTAATGCGTCAAGACCGAAACAATATTTTATTCAACCAATTTCACCAAGAAAAAATATTTGCACAATTGTCTTTAACAATGACATTGACACCAGAGAACATATGTATAAATAGGCTCAAACTCAATCTACTACATAACATTCTTCTATCAATAGCTTTAGAGGTAAAACCACGTCATGTTAAAGTTAACACTTTTTTTGACTCTCAGCCTTTTTGCTTGCTCCAATGCACAAGATCGCATTGTTAACGGTATTGTAACCGAAATAACGAGCAGTCCATACTTGGTTGCATTATATTTGAATGGAAATTATTATTGTGCTGGTACGATTGTTTCCGAATACCACATAGTGACAGCGGCACATTGCGTACAAGGACGTAACCCAGCACAAATTGAAGCCGTTGTTGGTATTAGCACCTTGCAGGAACAGGGTCAACGTCATGTTCCAGACAAAATTTGGTATCCCAGTGTCTACACTATTGCGACAATGAATATGGATGTTGCTGTCATTAAGGTCAAGAAACCCTTTATATTTAGCGATAAAGTTGCAAAGATCCCACTTTGTAGTAAACCTTTGGCCATGGATATGCCAGTGCGTTTGGGCGGCTGGGGTAAAATTAATGAACTGAGCAATGTCGCTTCAAATGAATTACGCACCGTCAGTGTGCCGGTGGTGTCACGTAACACTTGTGCTGCTAGTTATGCTCGCAGTGGTGTCAACTTAACTCCATCCATGGTTTGTGCTGGACGTGGTGAGCGCGATGCATGCAGCGGTGATTCAGGTGGCCCAGGCGTCATTGATCAAGAACTTTGCGGTGTTGTATCATTTGGTATGGGTTGTGCACGTGCCGATTACCCCGGCGTTTACACCAATGTTAATAATCCTCAAGTAAGGAAATTCTTGGAAGATTGCATGCGACTTTAAATAAATAAATAATTGTTTTTTCTTGTTGTAATAAAGATTTATTTGAAACAGTATACATATTTTCTGTTCATACCATTTGTAGTTAAAGTCTAACTGTTGGATAGATCTTATATAAAATGCAATACAACACAAAAAAAAATAAAAAATAAAAAATGTAATAAAACTAAATAAAATAAAATAAAATAAAATAAAATAAGATAAAATAAAATAAAATAACATAAAATAAAATAAAATAAAATAAAATAAAATAAAATAAAATAAAATAAAAAAACATAAAATAAAATAAAATAAAATAAAATAAAATAAAATAAAATAAAATAAAATAAAATAAAATAAAATAAAATAAAATAAAATAAAATAAAATAAAATAAAATAAAATAAAATAAAATAAAATAAAATAAAATAAAGTAAAATAAAATAAAATAAAATAAAATAAAATAAAATAAAATAAAATAAAATAAAATAAAATAAAATAAAATAAAATAAAATAAAATAAAATAAAATAAAATAAAATAAAATAAAATAAAATAAAATAAAATAAAATAAAATCAAGTAAAATAGTATGGAATAAAAGTTGTCATCGAAGTCTAGCAGTGGAAACAAATGTTTCGATGTATCTCTGACCGGCTACCCTTTGCGGGGAACGACAAGCCTATCAAGACTCAGGGTTTAAATATTAAAACGTGTAGGAGAGAGTGGAAAACGTCTTATAAACAAGCAGAGATTTTCCTAGATAAACTCAAAGGAGGGAGTAAGGCGTCTATTCGGTAATTTAAACTCTCGTCGCATTGACGGCATCTCGATGTAAATTTATATCAAATGACCGACCTCTACTAAGCCAAATCTTGCCATTGGCACTTATCTTCAACTCTGTTTATTTTATAAGAAGACACAAACCTTTCAAGGGTCATTTTCCACCCGCATAGAATGCCCCTGAACTTCTTGCACAGTGACATAGAAAACACATTTCGCATTTCTTTATTTTGACATCAAGAAAAAAAACGTTTTGCATTAAATACAAAAAATAATATTATTTCTTTTCCCACACTGGTCACGTCTCTATTCCTTCATGGCATCCGTTATGAAACTCCGCACAAGTGGGTTATTCACATTCACAAAGACATCGGGGTACTTAGTGCTGGCACAGGCATACGCAAACGACTCCACACCGCACAATTGACGATTCACCACGCCCGGTGCACCAGAATCTCCATCACAAGAGCTGCGCACACCATTTCCAGCACAAACCATGGCATCTGATATTAATACCGAATCATTCTTAAACTGATTCGCACAATAATCATGAGAAAGTATTGTAATTGTAGCCGTCCTCAGTTCATTCACAGTTGGTTCATTTTTAGCGGTACGTCCCCAACCAGTAACACGCATTTGTATGCCTGGGGACAAAGTCGTGCTGCAGAGTGATATTGTGGCCACTAAGGGATTGGGGTTGAAGGGTGTGCGCACTAAAATAGCACCAATATCCACGTTAGCTGAATATACTTCGTACGAGCTTGAATACCACATGCGTAAGACACGACGACGTTGACCGAGTTGCCGTAGATCGGTAGTACCAGCCAGTATGTTGACATCATTAGCTTTAACCGCAATCAGACAATGGGCAGCCGTGATTACCAGCTTCATGGATAATAACGAACCAGCGCAAAAATACGTGCCTGAGGAGAGCAATGCTACCGTGTAAGGGCTGTTCGTTATATTCTCCGGTCTGCCATTAGAAATTCGATCCTCAGCGCTGGTTGTGGCCAACAGGCAGCTAAGTGCCCAAAGTAGCGCCACGAAATTATTGCATGAGCCCATTGCAGATTGCGACTTCTTAGGCAGTTCTATGCCAACTAGTAATGGTAACTCCCTTTTGGAGCAGTATTTATAAGTATTGTAGCAGTAAAAATAGATGCAGAGAAAGCTCGTGCAAAAACTAAAATCAGGGGCAGCGAATAATTTTTTCTCAATAAAAAAAATCAAATATTTGCGAATATTGGCAGGCAGTTTTTTTAATTTTGGTTAGAAACGTTAAATAAATATTTTTTTAATTTACATTTTTCGGAGCTTTAGGTGAGCTTTTTCACACACAGCCTTTTTTAATTTACATTTTTCGGAGCTTTAGGTGAGCTTTTTCATACACAGCCTCTTACATGCAGTACAAAGCTGCAGAAAAAAGTTATTTCTGGACTTTTATTCTCATCCGGACAAAAATAATCGGACAACTCGGACTTTTATCTTTTCTCGCCAAGAATAAAAGTTATCTTTGTCCTTTTATTTTTTTAAGCACAGAATAAAAGTCCGACCTAAAATCTACCAACCCGCCAATCTAACTTTAGTGAATTTCTTATCATATGAAAGAGGATTGACGGTTTAGTAGATTTTGGCTCGGACTTTTATTTTGTCCTTAAAAAATATAAGGACAAAGATAACTTTTATTCTTGGCGAGAAAAAATAAAAATCCGGGGTTTTAAGTTATTATCGGACTTTTTTCAAAAAAGCCAGGAAAATTAATTGTGGCCAGAATATTGATCCTAGAAGTTCTGCGACAACAGAAAATTTAACAATTTTCCTCCGGGACACTATCTAACCACGGACTTTTATGAGACCGAAAAAAGAATAACTTTTATTTTCCGTCCCTGGCTATAAGTAGTCTCTACCAAAGTTCTTAATTCATTTGAATCAATATACTTATGACAAAGCTATAATGGCAACTGGGAGCTTTATTGAGCTTTGTCAAGTGCAGACGCTTAAAGTCAATACAAAAGCTCTTTGAACAGAGACTTTGTCGCTTGCTGGATTTCTGGCTTAGCGATCAGTGTGTGAAGTTTATTTCGATTGGAGAAATATTATTTTTTTTTATGCCAACTTGAAAGTGAATAAACAAAGCCAACGTTTCCAGCTCAAAGGCAAACATTTAAATTAAGTTTTAAAATTTATTTTAAAAGCAAGAATGAGCTTTTCTTTTCCATGTTCTCTTTAGTGAACACAAAATAGCTCGGCGTTAAAAAATGCACAACTTTTTAATAATTCTTCAACTAGTTAATGAAACAAATTCCGATTACGGTCCCTGCTTTGACTAAAATTGAAACGCTCGTGCAGGCAATTATTGACTTCACAAAGACCAAAAAATTTTATTAATTTTAAATGCATCAGCACTTTTCTATTTGCGCAGTTGTCTGGTAGAATACGTCAAAATAAAAAAAAAATTATAAAAAACATTAAAAAACTTATTTCTTTACCAACACTGGCCACGTCTCTATTGATTCATGGCATCCGTTATAAAACTCCGCACTTTTGGATTATTCACATTCACATAGACACCGGGATACTCCTTGAGTGCACAGCCAATTGCAAAGGACACCACTCCGCACATGCGACGATTCACCACGCAAGGTGCACCAGAATCTCCCTGACAAGAATTTCGTGCACCACGTCCGGCACAAATCATTGCATTTGTTATTACTACATCCGCCAATTTATATTGATTCACACAATGACTCCTGGAAACCATTGTCATCGTAGCCGTCCTCAGTTCATTAACAGTTGGTTCATTTTCACCGGTTCTTCCCCAACCACTAACACGGATTTGGGTGCCCGCCGGCAGAGGCGTATTGCAAAGTCCTATTGTGGCCACTGTTGGACCGGGGTTGAAGGGCCTGCGCACTAAAATAGCACCAATATCCATGTCAATTGTAACTGCATTGTACGAGCTTGAATGCCACATGCGCTCAACTTGACGTCGTTGTCAAACTTGTCGTAGATCGGTAGTACCAGCCAGTACGTTGACATTATTCGCTTTAACCGCAGCCACACAGTGGGCAGCCGTAATCACCAGCTTCATGGAGACGTGCCCGAATCTAATAATGCCACCATGTAAGGGCTGTCCGTTATATTCTCTGGTCTGCCATTAACAACTCGATGCTCAGCGCTGGTAAAGTTCCATAGGAAGCTAAGTGACAAAAGTAGTGCGCCGAAATAATTGCATGAACTCATTGCATATGGGTTACTTCTTGCGGTGCTTAAAATAAAGTGAAATAGATTGAGCGAAAGATCGTGCCAACACTAAAGCCAGGGCTAGTGGAATTTGTTTTTCTTTTCTTCTTCTTTTTTTTAAACAAAAAAAAGCTTTCGAATAATAGTGATGTTTCGGTAAAGAAAGTCTAATAATTAAATATATTTTTATTTCAATTTTGATTTAATATTGCATACGAGTATTTAATTAGAGAACAGTAATGCTCAGCTTTGCGCACGTGAAAGAGCTTAACTGAGCTTTTTCAGATAGCACTGCACATGGAGCACACAAAAGCTCGTTGAACAGAAGCCACGTCGCTTACTACATTTCCTTCTTAGTAGATGATCCGTGTTTGAAGCTGAAAGTTGTGCACTTTTAAACATTATTTTGACTACATGAAAGCTTTTACCTCTTTCTCATTTTGTAAATTTCTGTGAATTGTTTTCACTGATTTTCCGTGATAAATATTTTTTAAAACCAATTATTTTTTATTTTTTTTATTTTTATTTCTAGTATAAAAGTTATGATGGTTTTCAATTATCAAAAAAAAAAAGCTTCAACTAAATAAATAATTTTTTACTTTATAAAAGTCATCACGTTTACGGTCCGTGCTACCACTAAATGGCAAACATTGAAGCAAACAATTATTGAAATTGAAGAAAAAAAGAAAAAAACAAATGTAATTTAATTTAATTGCACCAGTACGTTTATATTTGCACAGTTGACTTGTAGTCAACAAGTAATTTTGCTTGAATTCCAGAAAGACAAAGAGCTTTTTTGAATTAAATAAAATAGTCTTAAATTCAAGGTTATAAATGAAATTATTCTCGACATAGCTGTGGTCTTAGTCTGGAAGCTTCATAGGCAATAACAAGAGATAATCTAAAATTTAAGCATTCTTTAATTCGAGGCTTTATCTCCCATTCTTTGAAAGAGAACACGACCTAATGTGACAATCTTAACTTTTTCTTGTAGTCATGATGATCTATTGGAAAATAAGGATCCTAGTCCAAAAAGACAAGCAAAGCAACAATTAGCCGCCTCCATTTCGAAAACTCTATTATGGTATCCAAAAAAAAAAAAAAAAAAAAAAGTTTTTCAAAAACAAAAACAAAAACTATTGATTCAAGACATTACTTATGAAAAGACGAATGTCTGGGTTATTTACATTTGTATAGACACCGGGATACTCTTTGCGCGCACAACCAATTGCAAATGACACCACTCCGCACATCTGACCATTCACCACACCAGGTGCACCAGAATCACCCCTACAAGAGTCTCGCACACCACGTCCAGCACAAAACATTGCATTTGTTATTACTACATTCGCATTTTCATATTGATTTATACAAGTTCTCCTGGCAACTATTGATACTGTAGCCGTTCTCAGTTCATTCACAGATGGCTCATTTTCACCGGTTCGTCCCCAACCACTAACACGCATTTGTGTGCGCGCCGTCAACCGCGCATTGCAGAGTCCTATTGTTGACACGGTTCGGCCGGGATTGAAGGGTCTGCGCACTAAAATAGCACCAATATCATTGTCCATTGTAGCTGAATCGTAGTTATTTGAGAACCACATGCGATCGACTCGTCGACGTTGACCGACTTGTCGTAGATCGGTAGTACCAGCCAGTACGTCGGTATTATTCGCTTCAAACCCTTTAATACAGTGGGCAGCCGTGATCACCAGCCTCATAGAAATTAACGAACCAGCACAATAATACGAGCCTGAATTTAAGGACTGTCCGTTAGGACTGTCCGTTATATTCTCTGGTCTGCCATTAACAATTTTTTCCTCAGCGCTGGTGTAGATCAACAGGCAGCTGAGCGTCAAAAGTAGCGCAACGAAATTTTTTCCGTAATTCAATTGAGTTTCTGACTTCATTTCGGTTCTGTGTTGGACTTAAAAGTGATAAGCTTTTTTTGAAGCTTTATTTATATGTACTTTACGCACGAAGTGCAATATGCGAGAGTTTTGCAGATGCTAAAGTCAGGGAAGGTGGATAGCATTATTTTCAATAATTATATCTGAATTTTAATTTTTTGGATGAAATATAAAATATTTAATTCATAAAATTCATAACGATCACGGTCCCTGCTACCACAAAAATTTTTAACATTTAAGCAAACATTTACAGATATTTATAAATAGCCAAAAATGCAATTTAACCTGACTGCATTCGCACAGTTTCCAGCTACTTTCACTTGCAGCAACACATACCGGGCCGGTAGGCCTTTCAATGAAGGTCTAAATAATAAAATAAAATAAAATACAAAAAAATAAAATAAAATAAAATAAAATAAAATAAAATAAAATAAAATAAAATAAAATAAAATAAAATAAAATAAAATAAAATAAAACAAAATAAAATAAAATAAAATAAAATAAAATAAAATAAAATAAAATAAAATAAAATAAAATAAAATAAAATAAAATAAAATAAAATAAAATAAAACAAAATAAACTAAACTAAAATAAAATAAAATAAAATAAAATAAAATAAAACAAAATAAAATAAAATAAAATAAAATAAAATAAAACAAAATAAAATAAAATAAAATAAAATAAAATAAAATAAAATAAAATAAAATAAAATAAAATAAAATAAAACAAAATAAAATAAAATAAAATAAAATAAAATAAAATAAAATAAAATAAAATAAAATAAAATAAAATAAAATAAAATAAAATAAAATAAAATAAAATAAAATAAAATAAAATAAAATAAATTAAAATAAAATAAAACAAAATAAAATAAAATAAAATAAAATAAAATAAAATAAAATAAAATAAAATAAAATAAAATAAAATAAAATAAAATAAAATAAAACAAAACAAAACAAAACAAAAGAACAAAACATAACATAACATAAAACAACAAATGAAAACATAACATAACATAACATAACATAATATAACAACATAACATAGCATAACATTACATAATATTACACAACATTACATAACATAATATAACAAAAAATCTGATAAGAGTCGACACAAGAAAAGTTTGCTTCTCTGTAAGCGGAATTTCAGGTCCAGAAGTTTGACTAAGCAGCAGAAGAATAGTAACCTCGCACTGCGAATTTCAGTTTAGGGAACCATTTTGCTAGAACGATACCGAGGGAACAGCTGCAACGACACCAAATGTCGCTCGGAATTAAAAAAAAAGGCGCTACTTGCAGATCGCTCTCGAATGCGAGCAGAACTCTCGTTGAAAGTAGGCGCTTGCATGAGGTGATTAAGGAAAAGATTGCACATTTTCGTATTTTAGGAAAAAAGCCAAATTTTAGATATTCTTTCAAGAACGCTTATCCAATATTTTGATAAATGAAAAATAAGACAATATCACAAATTTATTTCTGAATCATGGTTTAATAACTTCACGGACGATTCATAACATTCGTTATAAATCTGCGTACTCTCGCATTATTCACATTTGTATAGACACCGGGAAAGTCGGCGCGCGCACAACCCAATCCAAACGACACCACCGTACAAAGTTGACCATTCACAACGCCTGGCGCACCAGAATCTCCACTACACGAATCACGTTCACCACGTCCAGCACAAACCATTGTATTTGTTAAAGCTATCGAAGCGGTACGATAACGATTCGCACAATACTGGAACCTCAGCAAAGGCATAGAAGCAGTTCTTAGTAAGTCCACGGCGGTTGTGCTCGCCTCACTCGTTGTACCCCAACCGCTTACACGCATTGGTGTGCCCGGTGTTAATGCAATGCTGCAGAGTGGTATTGTGGCCACTGTTGGACCAGCGACGAAAGGTCTACGCACCCTAACAACACCAACATCCATTGTTCTTGTATTCGAATTATATGCTTTGGGATAGAAAAGGCGCCTTACGCGACGACGTTGTCCTAGTTCGCGTATATCGGTAACACCCGCCAACACATTTATACTACTCGCTTGACGATTTAGAAGACAATGCGCAGCTGTGATCACATATTCCATGCTGACTAACGAACCAGCGCAATAATATTGGCCACCATAGAACATTGCTACCATATAGGGGCTGTTCGTTATATTATCCGGACTGCCATTAACAATGCGCTCCTGTGCGTTGGCGCAGCCGAAAAAGCAACACGCAAGGAACGCAAGCGAGAGCGCAAGATTATTGCTTGACTTTGTGATAGTTTTTGACATTTTCCGGCGACTGCTTAGTACTTAGTAAGGTGTAGAAAGTTGCGCCCACTTTATTTATAAACCGTCGAGATATAAGATAAAATTTCACTGGAAGTGCGTGCCTATTAACAAGTTAAAGGAAAAAGTGGAACCAGTTGAACAAACAGTCGTTCGTTTTGCGACAATAACGACGGCTTTGAGAAATGACGTGATACTGAGTTTTGAGAAAATATTTTTAAAAACGGCTTGACGGTGCTTCTAATATTTGCGCAGTTGAATTGTAGTTTACGGTGACCATATGTTGGAAGGCAAGTTAGTGTAATGAAAAATACTTGGAGGTACTTTGGTTTTTTTTTTTTTTTTTTTTGATACGGCAGCCTAATGAATGCTGTTTCCGAAGTCATCCGAAGATGCAGAGGTTTAACATCAAAAAAAAAAAAAAAAAAAAAAAATTTGGTGCTCTGTTTTTTTTTTGAGGTTGGGATGCAGATGCTTCGACATTAACCTCAAAAAAAAAAGAAGAAATTGAATGCTTTGTTTTACCATGTCACCCACTCATTCTCATTAACAAAGGCGTTTATTGACGAGTTCACCAAAAATGTCAGTTAAAAAAACTGATTACCAAAATGCTTAAATCATTTATCATCATCAATCATCTGTGATATTTAAACTGCTCAGAACACTCACAATCGACTTGGAACTCCAATGCACAAACAACAAATTAGCAAAATTTCAAATGTTGAGCTTGTGTGTCTCATTCGGCGTGCCATGACTTTCCCATTTGGTGTTTGGTATTTTATGAGCCATACACATTTTAAGTGTGCCGCTTAATTCAGCCAGTTAGTGGAACGTTCATTCGCTATCAGCACAATCTCACATTCAATTAACGTATTACATTGAAATGAACGGAAATGCGATAAATTAGGCAGTCACTATCTCTACGGGAGGTGGTAGATGAAGAACCAACAGGTGCAGCCCACATAAACCACGCACCCCTCCCACTTTAGTTCTTTCAGTTCTTTCGTTTTTTTTTGTTTTTCTGCTTCCTTTGATTACATTTTCGCTGGCGCTTTTTTGGTAGCGCAAGGAAGCGTGTAATTTAGCGATTTCCTAATCAGCATGCGAAAGCGGGCGCACAAAGCGTGTTCAGCTATTAGCGGTGCTCCTGCTTCCACTTCTGCATCTGTAAAGGTCCTTCAACTCACTAACACACGCTTTTGAATTGCGTTATGCGCTTTGTTTTTTTTTCTGTGTGTTTTGCTAATTAAATAATGCTTTTGTGTTTTGGGTTCAGTAAAAAAATTCAATGATTTTTGTTGCCTATTGTTCTGGCAATTTTTCCATTGCTTTGCCTGCAAATAGCCAAAGCTCTAGTTTTTGCTTTTTAGATTACTTTCAGAGATGTATATAATCTTTGTAATACAAAAGCTGTAGAAAATAATTGAAAAGCTTAAGAGAAATGCGCATATTTTATACCCAGTTGTGCAATTCATATGTAAAAAATATATGTAGTAAAGATTTTTGAAGTCTAGCGAGTTCTTTAGCAAACGTTCAAAGATAGTTTCTTAAAATCTACTTACAGAGTTGCGAGCTTACGCAGAATTCAAAGGAATTTCTAAATAAGGCTTCTAAATAACTTTTCTAATTAACATTTTTTTAGTTTAGGGTGTCAGCCATTGTTTAAAAAAAAATAATCCTTAAAATTGAGACATCTGTATTAAGTGTTGCCACCCATCCCTAACAGACAATTGCAGTTTTTTCAAGCAGAATAATTTTTAAGTAGTATTGGCGCCCAGCATTAACATAGCGTTCAACGATTCTCTATTTTTAAGTTGAAAGATTTACAAAAAATTTTGGTTAGAGTTGCCACCCAACTTTAACATGAAACGGTTTTTTTTGTTAAGCCTAACAAAAACTTTTAGTTTAGAATCCACAATTTTTCGACGAACAACATCTTCGCTAAGAGATTCTTAGCGTAAAATGCAGGCTTTTTGACACACAGTCATTTTAGTTAGAGTTACCAACCATATTAATTTTAAGTTTCAGTTGACGCCCCAGTTTTAGTTTAAAGTCCAGCATTTTTAAACAAAAAAATCTTTGGTTAGGGATGTCCCTTTATTAGGATAAAAATCATGTTCTTGTGATAAAAAAACATTAGCGTTGCCACGCACAAAACTAAATATTTTTAGGTAGGGTTGCCATATATTCTTAATTTGAAATTCAGGTTTTTTTACAGAATATATTTTTGTATTGCTTGATTCTGCTGTAAATTCCTGATATCAATCCACAGTTTTTGAATTTAAATATTGTAAGCGTTGCCACCCATCCTGAATGCCAAACTAAATATTTTGGGTAGTGTAACCATATATCCTTAATTCCAAATTAATTTGTATTTCTTATACAATTTTTTTATAGTTTCTAAATTAAAATAAATAAATTTAAAATTAATAAAAAAAATTTTTTCGTTAGCGGGGCCTAATTTCCATTATAGAAAACCCATCGTTTTCAATAAAAAATTTAATAAAAAGCTATCTTTAATGTATCTACTATCTTTTATCATTATTGGAGGCATTTTATTCACCACTTTCGCTTTCTAATCAGACATTTACGTATTGAATGAATTGCCCTAACGTGTTTCAATTACTAAACCAGCCATTCCGCAGAATACTAAAGTTGCGTATACGCACCGGTGGCTCATTACATATTGTTTACTTAGAGGCATGCTAACATAGCAAAAGTTGATGTAGGCTTCTGTGGGTGTCTGTACATGCACAAGGCCAATGTCGGTGGTATATGTATGTATATGTATACGCACTCATGGAAATATTTTGTTTATGAACCCAAAGGCTTCTCTGTGCTGTTCTCTGAATTGTAACTAAAGCAAAAACCCCTTCTGCAGCTACCCCCCCACATGTTTTCTTAGCAACAATTTCAACTGTTTCATCTGCTGTTTTGATACTTCAAATATCGCATTTTTTTTTTGTATACATCTCAGCTCTATTGTCATTATCGTTATGTGGCTTCATTATGTTTTCTTTCGCTTGAATTGGCATATTGTGTTTTGTTGTAATTACATTTAAGGGTTTTTCAATAGACTACGCGTAAGCATCTTTACCGCACCTGCCGTCTGGTTTTGTATTTGTTTATGCGTAAACTTTTATAGTGAAATAATGAAACCAAAGTGATGTAGCAGTAAAAGTTTCAAAAATAATCACTAAGGGAGTTGGAAAGGCAATCAAAGTGCGTTGGTAAAGGTGCCTGGATGAAGGTGTTGAGTTCAAAAGGTCGATTTTCGAGTTTACTCTAAAAATATTGCTGTAGTCTTGGAAAGTATTGTACTCATTCTAAGGCGCTACTTAATTTTGTACACGGTGCGCTCACTATAATTAAGTCAGTAGAAGTATAAAAAGCACAACAACAAGGTTTGAAGTGAAAACTTCTTTAGCGTTTCGCATATTTATTTTTAAAAAGCAAACAACGTCCTAAACCGCCTCCTCTGATTAAGCTGTGCTTGATTTATGAATATAAAATAACATAAGAAAGTGTCCTATAGTAAAAGTACAAATTTTTTTGGAAAAAGTGTTGCCACTTATTCAAAAATTTGTTTTTGCTGTACTTAGATACAACTTTAAATAAGCAATTGTTGTATTTTTACAAATTTTTATATTCACAATTATCAGAAGAGCAGCACAGCCTCAGACTTTCTTACCCGATATGCCAATATGGGTATCAAACTAGAGGTATGATACTTACCATTTTAACAAATATATTTCTAGCCGGCCTTGCCACCTATTTTATGTTTTTTTTGTTTTGCATAGCGTTTAACGCAAACACGACCAGACTGCGAATTTCTTTAGGATAATTTTTAAATAGGTTACTAGCTACCAAATAAATCATCTCAATTAAGCGTAGCCACTTTTATTATTTTTACAGAGTTGCCACATAAAAGAAATTTAGCACACAAAATATAGAATTAAGTATGCCAATATGGCTATTAAACGAAAGGTTCTTTAATTCGTATTGCAAGAAAAATATTTCCAGTTAGGTTTTCCAGCTGTAGTTGCCACCTTGTGTAATTATATTTATTTGTTTGGGATCATTTGTTATGTATGTATGTATAGCGAAAACTTATTTTTATGAAGTTTTATAAAAAGGTTCTCTGCTGCGACTTAAGCTCTTTAGCTTCAGCGTTCTGACTTTGAATATTTTTACAGGGTTGCCACCTTAAATAAATTCAAATAAAAATCTTACCAAATATGACACTATGGGCCTTATTCGCTCAACCACTTTTCCACCTGCAAGCCCGCATAAACAAAATTACTAAACTTTTTATTGAAATTTAATTTCCATACAATAATAAATACTTTTCCCAGCACTTTGCTTATGTACCTATGGAAATTAACTGCTTCTGGCACTTCTGACAATTCACCCATGCTACCGACGACTTAATTGAATTCACAAGTTGGATTTGTAACAGCACGCCTCAGCAGTTGTCAAGAGCGTCAAACGGCACACTACTGCAGCAGCGAAGGTAACAAATGGCATTGAGGGGCAAGTCGTTGTCGCCTTTAACCTTTAAGTATGTGTTAAATAATGTCTTTGCTTGACATTGCTGTAAGTTTGCTTCCTACTCGCTTGGCTACCTGCTGTGTGCCCAATGCAAGACAATAACAACATTAATTTGTTATTTGTGAGACTTTCGTTGCGTTGGTGTTGTTTGTGGAGTTGAGGGTGAGTGTGTGTGGGTGACTCGACTCAATGCAACTAATTTATGCTGGCGAAGCTAGAAGGTGTTGTTATGTAGCGCTAGATTTAATAGCCACAAATTGTGAGCGCAAATGAGGATTTAAATGACACCTGGGGTATTCTTAAATGAAAACATGCGTACATACAGGGTGCGAGCTAAATTAATTCATTTTAAAAGTAAGCAGTTCATTTAATTTGTACCAAGCATTACTTGGAATTTAAAACTTGAAGCAGAGTATTGTAGCAGAATTAGACAGTGCTCGGATTACTTCGGAATAGTTTTCGAACATTTTGGAACTTTTTTGGGATGATTTCGGAACTCCTTGGCAAATATTTTCGGAGTTTTCCAGGACTTCTAAGCATCATGTTTGGGATTATTTTGGGACTTTTTCGGTATGATGTCATATTCACAACATTTGTCGATTGTTTTGGAGGCAATTTCTGGACTATTTCGATGTTTTCGGTAATTTTTCGTAATTTCAGAACCATATCAGTGCAGTTTCGGTATGTTTTCGGGATCATTTAACAAGTTTTTGATACTTGTTATGGACCATTTTAGCGATAACTTTGGGACTATTTCATGATAGTCCCGAAAAGTTCCGAAATTAAATATAATGGATATAATGGATCACAAAAAAGTCACCAAATAGTCCCGAAATGATCAAAAAAAAGCGCCGAATAAGTCCCGAAAATCATTTCCATCCGCCCATCAGTCGTATCAGTCTTTAGTATGTTAGCTGTTGGCAACATTTATGTTTAGCAAATTGCGACAATTAAAGCAATACAAAGCATTAAGAATTAATTTGAGCAAATTACTGCATGAACAATGAATTACTGAAATGTAGCAAAAGCAGTTGAAAATAAGGATGAAAAGAGGCAGGAGGAAGGGAGACTAATAAAGGAAGCATATGTACATACATATGTGTTAGGATTCATAATACAGGGACTCTGGTTTTTAGGTGCTCAAAATCCCGTGATGCGTGCAACGCTCTGAAAACCGAAACGATTGGAACAAATTATTTAAAATACTCAAAATTTCAAATTTAAAATAAAAATCTCGACCTACATACATATTTGATTTTTTTTCTATAGAACTTTGCTTTTAAATTGAAGAAATGTCAATATTTAAAAAAAAAATTTTTTAGAGTATTTAATTTATTTTTGTTCTTAAGAAATTCTTTTTTTTATATGAAAAAAATTTAAACTCGATTATTTTTTAATGTTTTCTCTAACCTCAATCGAAATATTTTTCTAAATAAACTTTTTTAAACAATTAGCTGTTTCATAAAAGCTAGCACTACCAATTTAAAATTTTCTAAAGAATTACTTTTTTTTAAATAAGAAAAATTTTACACTCGAAATATTTTATATTGTTTTACTAAACAAAAAATTTCTTATATATCAACAATAAATAATTTTAAAATTCTGATTAAAAATTAAAATTTGAAATAAAAATTTGTTAACCTGCAATTTGATTTATTTCTTAAGAAACACTTTTTTATATGCAAATAAATTTAAACTCGAAAAAATTTTTTTCTCAATATTTTATTTTACTTTAATCGAAATATTTTTTTCAAAATTTCATAAAATCCAATCCTATACAATTTGAAAAATTTGGCTTATAAATTGAAAATTTGCAAAATTCAAAAAAAAGAAATTCATTTTTGTAAAGAAAAAAATATATTATCAAATTATAAAAATGGAAAACGGTCAGAAAGTTTCACAAACAATTTCTTGATTTTTTTTGGGAAAATCCCGAAGCTGTATAAGTTCTTAGATCACGGTATTGTAAGCTTTGATTGCGAAATCTGTAGAAATCACAAAATATAGCATCTCTAACATGTTCCTGATTGTGTAAATAGAAGCAGAGAGTATATAATAAAATTGTAAACAGGTAAAAGGTTGACGTTGTGTTGGTTAAACATAGAAATTACGGTCAATTCTTGTTATTTATATAATTGATATTAGATGTTTTTGTTGTGATGATGCAGTTTATAATTCTGTTTACTACTTTTTGTTGTTATAGCACGCCTTCAGCAAGGTTCGAATATTGTATATCGCTTTTCTCAAGGCCCTGCCATCCCCCCTCTTCAACTCATGTAAAACCCAACATATGCAGCTACAATCATTCTGAAATGCAACTTCACTTCAATTCAAATGCCACATTTCCTGCCTTACCCAAATATGTAACACAAAACTCCCATTAGCTTTCGAATATATATGCAAACATTGCATACTTTTAGGAACATTAAACTCCGAACTGAAGTTAATGTGCGCGTGCAGGACTAGTTTTATCTCGTAAGACCGTAATAAAAACTCGTAGTTTATATGAAAAATAGATTGCTTGCGCTTGCTGCAAATTAAACAAGCAGTAGAAATGTAATATTCATGGGTGTTAGTGGTGAAAGCTTAGCTTGTGGAGTTGGTGGTCAAATGTCAAAAGGACTTTGCTTGCTGCATGGAAAATCATTTTAGTGCAACAATTAATTTGTTTTTGTGCTTTAAAAGTGCTATTTGTTGAGCAATGTTAATGAAATATTTTTGAAGCAGAATTTTATATGCGCCTAAAAGTATGCTATATTTAGTTAAAAGCTTGCCATTAAGCCATGCTGCGCTCTTTGCAGAAATGTTTGCATACTTTTTGGAGCAACCATTTTTTTTTTTTGTTTAAAGATTTTCACCCCAGTGAATTAGAGACTTGTGAGATTTCAATTGCTTACTTGGCTCGGCAGCTTATGTCGTCTTAGGACATAATACTGCTGAACCTTTCAGGAGTAAAGTCTCTGAATACTAAAGAATTTTTTAGATTGCTTAAATCATAGCCGTCTTCTTCGAATCTTCAGGTTTTACTTGAACTAGGGTTTACGTTTTCAATTTCAATAATTACTTGAGCTTAGTTTCACTATCTTTAATATTCATTTACAACTTCTAGTAACTGCAATCTTTTCACAGAAAACTTGAAAGCTTTTCAATGTAAATATGTGACTTAAAAGATTTTTGAATAGCAAAATTGTTTTGTTTTAATTCATTATTGCAATCTTAGTTATTACTTTTCCTTCCGCTTTCCGGTGAAGCGCTCAACACAAGCTATTTGTTTGCTTACTCTCTAAATTTTTTGTTGCATACTTTTTGGCTCAACACAAAAAACAGCCATGCATATTTTACACAGTTATGCCCAAAGTGGAAAAGTTCAACAACGTACAAAGTTGTTAAATTTAAATATTTGTTAAAGTATCCGAAATGTTAGCGATTTGTCAGCAATACATATATTTACTTAAGTGCTATCAAAACTTACAGTGAAGAGCATGTAAATTCAAAAAGACAACAAGCACTTGAACAAGAAGCAGACGAAGATAGCAAGAAAGAAATTTGTAAGTAACCACAAAATGTTACCAGAAATTGCTTGTAAGTGCATAAATATCTGGTAAGAGAAAATCTACCGCAATTTTGAGTGAGAGAGAGGGGGCGTTTATGGAGGTGGCGGGGTCAGAGTAGCCACAGTAAATGGTCAGCAATTGTATATTTAACTGTTATTAAATTAAAAGTTTGTTACTTGGTAAAGAAGTTGGCAACAGTATTTGGATTAGGTCGAAGTTTTTTCTGTTATATAATTCTTCTTTTTACATTACGCATCTTTTTGCCCTTCAAAAAAAAATTTTTATTGGTAGAAAATTTCCTGATAAAAAGTGGCATACTTTTAGGCTGCTAAAAGCAATGCATTGTTTTTTTAATTGCCTTTTTTCGAATTTTATAGCACACATTTTAACACAAATTAATTATGTTATAGCCTATAGCCTTTCTATATTCATATTAAGAAATTTTTTATTACAAAATTGCAGATAAATATTCCTTAGAAAAAGGTGCGTACTTTTAGGCTGCTAAAAATATTTGCTTTAGTTATTATTATTTATTACAAACCAAAAAGTTTTTCTAAATACATATTTTTTTGTCAATTTCATTACAAAGCTTTTTGACAAAAACACAAACATATTGTGCTTTAGGACAGCTACAATATAGATTCTTTAGAAAATATTGCATACTTTTAGGCTGCCAAAAATGGTTTCGTTAGTTATTATTATTTATTAAAAACCAAAAACTTTTCTTAATATATTTTTTTTTGTTAATTTTATTATAAACTTTTTGTGCTTTAGGACAGTGATAATAAATATTCTTAGGACAGCAATAATAAATATTATTTAGCAAACATTGCATACTTTCAGGCTATTAGAAGCATATTTCGTTTTTAAATAAATTGAGATTGATAATATTTCTGTATACAACAAAATTACGAAATTTTTTTTCGTTTTATCTTTTAAGACTTTGCATCACAAATTGTTTGCAAAAACTTTATGTAGAACTAAGCATTAAGCTTTGAAACCAAATTTCATAGTTTCGTAACAGTTATTGAAATGCCATCAATCAATGGCGCCAACAGAACATAACAGTAACAACACAGAAAGTTGCAAAGGGATGGGTGGAGCATTTTGCTTTAACCTAGCATAAACTTTATGACATTTCTATGTAACTTGTAATCAAATGAGTTGTGAAAGGAAAAAAACTTAAGTTTAGTTTAGTATGACTCTCAATAATAGATATCTGATTATATGCAAACAAGCAGGTAAAAGAGCCCAGGAGAAGGAATTAGCGAGACGTTGTGTTGTGTGGTTCGTTTTCGTATTCTAAAATTCTTGTCGGAGTCACTGGAATTTCTAAAGCTATACATATTGATGTTTCCAACTCCATCTTGAATTGAGCAAGAAATGTTAACAATTATCGTATCACTGGATTATACTGGAACATTTTGATGGCACTGGATAAATATTGCAGATGCCAGTAATAGATCAGTTATGTAGCCACTGTTACTGACGGTGTGAAAACAGTTTTCTTGTCACTGGGTGGCGTAAAGTAAGCAGCTGATGCTGAATTTATTAAGAATTAAAATTAAGAAAAAAGTGCACAACAAATGAATTATAACCTCTGTGAACTAAATCTTCATTTGCTTTAAAACTATTCTCATTGAGTCTGCCAAAAATGAACGGCTGTATACTAATTTCATTAGCATTTTAATTTCTTTTAAGCCCACAACTGTTTTATTTTCAATTTATACTCAACTATTTATAACTCCAACATGGCTTATAGTGCAATTTGTATATTAAAGCCGTTATTATTAATGACAACAAATAGCTGTGTCACTACTTTCCGCTCAGCCCAAACATGTTCAATAAGGAGAAAGTAGCAATGGCACCGCTTTGGTTCGTAAAATATCCCAACAGGGAAAATAGAGGTTGTTTTCTACTGGTCAGAATCAAATACCAATGAGGTAACCTCGAAGTGTTAAGATGCCGTTCGGAATCTGAATCAAATTTAGAAATTGGGAGAGAAGCTCGTCCCTAATCACTCGGAAGTTATACCAAAATTTGTGTTATTAGTATTGGCGTCATGTAAAAATATGAACGGCAATAAGGTAAATTGACTTTGTTTCACATCGCATAGGGAAATAATGCCAATAGACGTTATTTCTCTAAAAAAAAATATCATGTAGGCATTGCTCTTTCTCTTTTGAAAAGAGATTTAACATCAATTGACATTATTTCCCTTTTCAAAGTGCAATTAAGTCAATTAACTTTATTTCCGTTGATGTTGTGACCTGTCACCTTTTTATTAACTAAATTTTTGGTACCTTCCAACCGTCCGAATTGCACGTTGTGTCGCGTTTCGTTGCGCCTCCGTCATAATGCACTGCTGGGTTAATCAAGAACCTTGCTGAATTCACTCCAATCGAGAATTTGCATCCAATTACTATCTCGTATCCTTTACGAGCACTGCAAACTGACATTACAGCATAATTTATATGTGCTTCTAAAAAAAAAAACAAATAAAAATAAACTTTAATGCATACTTAGTCCGATTCGTTTCGTATGCGAGACGCTTAGCCAAATATTTATAGCGCATTTATTTACCTAAAATCCGTAGGAGTTTTATGTGTAAACAAAAGTGGACCATGACTAAGCATTGGAAAAAATAAATATATTCGCACATTCCAGTTAAGCAACGAATCTTTAATATGTAGGAGAGTTTGGATATCTTGAGTGAGAAACACTAGTTCAGCATCAGCTGCACATGAAAAACTGAAGGCTCAATAAGCTTCCATGCATTCTTGGCTAGCCGAATGTCGTCAAATAAATGAAAGTGCTGTTGGTGCTTCTTGTATGCACCACACGTTCATAAATGACAAATACGACACTCAGCATTTTGAGGATAACTCGCACAAGGCACGATGGACTGACTGCTGCTTTTTTCAAACTGTCGTGTGACGCACACTAGCACGCGCCAATACGTAGACTCTTATTTAGTTAGCGCGCGCTGACAACAGACAACTGTCGCCAACTAGGATGACTGGCTTATTTTTTTCAGTTTTTTTTTTGTCTTCTTCTTTTTGGCTATCTACTTTTGTGAGTGTTTCCATGGAAACCATCTCGTGTGCGTAGTTACTTGCGCTTGATATTATCTTTTGGTATTTTTAGCTTTGATTGCGCTGTTAGACTTCCAAAACTAATACTCCTACTTCATAGATATGCCGTCTACTGTCGGCTATGAGTGCGCGCTTTCAATGCGTGGGTCGCATATTTGTGAGTGTTTTGCATATAAAACTTTCACGTATGATACGAGTGAAAGACTAGGCCACGTGATTAATGCTGAAAGTTGGCTATTGCGTATGAATATAAAAACTGAATAACAAACATAATGAACAATACCCATATCAAGATGGATGGATACATACCACTGAGTTTGCATTTTCGAGAATTTAGAAACGAAGTAATTTCCGAGGTAGCAGAGCAATCTCCAAGTTTCATTTTTCAAAAAGACAAAACTGGTTTTATTTGATATGAACAATTTTCTACTGAAAGTTTTAATAACACTGACTAGCCACAGTTTGAATAGCCGTGGTGTATCGAGCTGTCACAAACAGTTTGGTGGGCACTGTAGTCGATGTATTCAAACAGCTGTTTCTTAATTGATATATAAAAAAGACTGCCAAATACAACAAAAAGAATAAATAAAAAAAAAGTTAATTTAGAAAATACTTTTTCTACTACTTCTTAGGTCAAATAAAACCGCTTTCAAATTGCACTCTAAAACAATTTATTCATACGCGCATTCTCGGCAAACTATCAGAAGACAAAAACAATATTACGCGCATAAGAAAAGTCAAATAAATGAAAACAAATACAAAAATCCAAACAAGCAAACAACAATTGCTTTATATAAAAGCATTGAAAATGCAATGTTTGCATTCTACGACAAATAAATAGTAATGTAGTAAAAACAAACGTGCTTAAGAAAACACAAATCTTAAGTCGTGTAGTGGCATAAGAAAGAGACTTTAGAATTTCATAAAAGATACATACATACATATGTATCTAAGGCAACAGAGATGCCTAGCAACGAACGTCTTCATTTTCCTCGTTTTTTTTGTTGTGAATTTGTTTGTCATTCTCATTTCCTGCACACAAACACTTTCCTTCTTTACACACAAAAACTCTTTAACAACAAAAGTTGAGAATATGTTATTCCAAAGAGGAAATTAAACCAGTGGCTGCCAACTTTTTCTGCTTTAAATTGAAACATTTTTAGTGTCACAGTGATGTTTCATTTAATGTGAAATTATTTTCGAAGCAGCTAAGCATAGTTTCCAGAATATATAAGAAAAAATTTAGTCGGCCAACGACAATTTTGAATAGAAATATTCTAAAGAAAAAAAAGATATTGATTAAATCAAGTCTAAAAAGAGAGCAGTTTAGGTGTCTCTGGATATGAAAAAATGGCACCTTACTCATGTAAGCCTATTTTAAACATGATTTGCTTACTTAAGAATTCCGACAAGACAAATATTTAACCTTACGAAATTCATTTCATCAACCTTAAAAATTGTTAACATATTTTTTATTAAAGGTCGCCTGAACTTAAAAATTCAAAACCGATCCCAAATTGAAAAGAAAAACTCAAACTGCAGCTAAAAAGGGTGACCATAAGCAATTTCAAATTGGAATTTCATTAATGCTTTAAATCACTAATTCAGCTATTTTCATGTTTTTTTTTTTTTTTTTTTTTAAACCAAGACCCAGATGGGAACACATTCACGGAGCTAGCGTCGTAACAATTTAGAATTTTCTAAAATATGCTGAACAGATGGAGACGACCGCTGAGCTATGCAAATGTGCTTGCGCTCAGGTATTTCGGTACCAAAAGAATTTGCATTTCTATATAGGTGAGTGGTGGGTATGTGTGAGGACGTTAATTACACATACAAATATGAGGTGAAAATTTCGGAAGCACAAACACATGCACAAAGTGCAAATAAAACACATTGCTATCGGTTCCTCGCCTTCTAGCACAGCGAAAAACATTGCTGAAAAGTGAGCTGCTTTGAGTTGGAAATAGTTGACAAATTTCCAAAATTAATATATTCAGGGGTCACTAAGACTATAAGTTGCTTACGTATTTACATAGATGCTACCCGTATTTGTTTTGTTGTTAAGCTTTTTATTTTGGTATTTAGTTACTAATTTCACATTCAATTGCAAACAGATTTTGAATGAAATTGGCAGAAACGGATGTGAATAAATTTTGTAGCAGATATTGGCTATAGGAGTTAGTGAATATAAAATTGCGATTAGTTAAGCTGAAATGGTGCTTATGAAAAAATGTTTGAAATAATTTTAAATGTAAATAATTAAAAATTTTGAAAATGAATGTAAATTTTAATAATTCAAATAATTTCTTGAATTCCAGTTCAGCCTTTTTTTGACCGTACTATAAGTAGTTAAAAAATTATAAATGGCATACACATTTTAAAGCAGAACGATTTGAGCATTAAATTTTGATATAAAAAATATAAATTTTATTTTTGTTATAGAACAACACAACTCTGCCGGACGTAATACACTTATAAATATTTAATTTACAATTTTTTAGTTAGTATGAAAAAATATTTATTTAAAATTATGGAAATAAAAAATTTTTAAATTTAAAATTCAAATATTTATTCTAATGGGCTCTAAAAATTAAAATGAAAAACTGAAAAAAATAATTTTTTAGCTAAACATACTTATATGGATCAAACTCATACAATTTGGGAACCAACTTACGAAATTAAAAAAATAAAAAAAATTCAATATAAGATAAAAAAATAAATAAATAAATACAGTGCAGAAAAAATCAATTTAAAAAGCTTTTATTTTTATTTACATTGATGTATTATTATTTCAAAAACCAACTCGACGAATATTTATTTATTTAGAATTTTAAAAAATTGTTAATTACAAAATTAAAAAAAAAAATATTTATTTTTAATTCAGAAAAAAAAAATTTTTTTTAATTTTTCATTTACAAAATTTTCGAAGAAATATTTATTTTTAAATCAGGTAAATTTTTTTTTTTCTAATTCTTCATTTACAAAATTTTCGATGAAATATTTATTTTTAAATTAGAAAATTTTTTTTATTTTTAATATTGAAAATATTGATTTCCTACAAATTAAAAAAAAATAAATCAACAAAAAAACTCGATTTCAAAATTTTTTGTCTATATGTTTGTTAGCGCATCACTTAAAAACGGTCTAGGAGCATTGAATGAAATTTCTAACACTTTATTAATATATGCCCAACTTAAAGTTTAAGATACGTTTCCTTCCAGCAAATATTGAGAAACATGTACAGTGGTGGCTATAAAAATTGCCTCAACCTTTTAATATACATACATAACATGCAGTTTAAATAAATCGTTAACTTCACATAATACATATTAAGAAAAAATGCACGCGGATAACAATATTCAGATAAACAGAAACCAAAACAGCCAATTTCAGAATTTTTGTCTATCTTTCCATATAATTTGTGCGCGCATCACTGGACCACCGACTACTCGAACTGCATGATATCTTCACTATTGAGTTTATATTTGAAGAGTTTAAAATTTAACCTACATTTTTCTCAAAGAAATGGCAATTATTGCACACAGTGGTGGCAAAAAGAGTTGTATAAAAATATTTTTTAGACCAGATGTGAACAAATTTTTCGGACTATCGGTTTCTAAAGCGTAATTTTTGGCGAAAGCCAAAATTATCTTTAAGAACGTATTTTTTTTTAATAATTGTAATCTTCCACTCAGCCGCATCCACTCACACCCTAGTAAGCAGCTTTGTTTATGAAAGGTACTTAAATATCATAATGCCTTAAAGGTTTCCAAACAACCCGATAAGTATTTAACAAACGACACTCTACACCAGGGGTGGGCAGCTTCGACAGAGCTCTTTGGTAGTATATGTGTAATTAATGTCACTGTGTGAGTGCGAACGAGTCAAAAAGTATGATGCAACAGGTTGCTCAAACGAAATGCTGTGAAGCCTCTATATGGAGTACGTAAACGAAAAGAAACAATGACTTTTAGTATTCATTAGAAGATATTGTTATTTTAGCAAAAACGAATCAAAAAATCTTTTATTTCAATTAATGAAGTAAAAAAATACTAAAACTGCATTCGATTCTGGATTTCAATTTTTTTTGCGTACGTTATTTCTGAAAATAGAAACTATTTCCCATTCTCGTCGAAACATTTTGCGTTGTAAAATTTATTAAATATGTGTCAAAGCAGCAGTTACCTTGTTTATACGTATAAAAACCGCTTGCAGAAATAAAAAGATCAGCCCCGAATTAGTTATTGCGACGATATATCTAGTTTACTTTTTTGGCTTTCAGAGCTCTTTGTGCTGGAGGTTGATAATATTTAGCCGTATTATTTTGAAATCGCTAATCTAAAACTCCCTAAATTATCCGGGGAATACTGTATGTAGCTCAAACAACTAGTTGGTTCGAACATGCATCACTCATTCAGTGCTGCCACACCCTACTAAAAAAAATAGTAATTTATCTTGTAAAGTACCCTACGTACATAATGGTGATTTAAAAAAATTATGTTTTCCGTCTTACTCCTTCAAAAGTTTGATTCATAAAAAATAAACAATATGAAAAATGGAAAGCATATGTAAAGGATGAAGGTGGGGGCGGGAAGGGGGATTCGGAGCTAAAATTGGGGTGGAGAGTAAAATTTTATAAATGCAGACAACTAAATGTTTAGGCAGGACAACGTCAGCCGGGTCTACTAGTTAGATATAAAGAAATAAATTTTTTTTTCGCCATAGGGCCACCCTAACTTTGAGGCCAATGTGCCACGCCCTCACCTTAATATAACTGTCCAAGACTATGGGAATGTCTTATATACACACAAAGGAATAATTTGAGGGGGAGTTACACTCTTTTACAAAACTCTTTTTCCCCATACAAAAAAAATCCACTCTAATATTCACGTTAAAGCTGGTACATTTCTAGGAGCTGTAAGAATCTCGAATATCACTGGCGAAAAATGTATTTTTCCATATTCATAACTTATTATTTTCATATGCATAACTTCTTTTTGCTAAAAATATCCAAACTTATACTGAAATTCGGCGAGGAAAAGTATATTTTTTGATCTGAATCAATACAGACGGCAGCACTGATAAAGTGTGAATCGTGTTTAAAACCATTTGGTAAATGTTCGACACAACTAAAAGAAGCATCGAACATCTGGTATATGTATACACGACGTCGAACCGCGGGCAAAGCTGCCCAGGGCTGCTCTACACACAAATACAAATAAAACTCTGTTTGAAAGTAAGAAGGTCAACAAAAATTAAATAAAAAATTGTTGGTGACCCGTTTAAAACCCAAAATGTTTAACTTTCTGTTCGTATCGCATGCCCAACAGCGGCCGTAATTTGAATACCAAGTTGAAAGATTATAAAGTTTAAAAGCCACCCGTACTTTGTGGGTATCTCACTGCCTTTCCTTGGTATTTTGGGAATATTCGCTATCCCGCCTCTTGTTTGCAACACTTTGACTTTGCTACTTTGTCACTGTCCATTAACTTCTCGTACTTCATTTAAGTAGTCCAACGTAGTACGCTTATGTTCATTAAAATTCAGTAATCTTTGACAAGACCACTCCAGGTCTCTTTTGTCATCATAATTAACATCATCATCTCTAATGCTTATTATCATTGACGTATTATGCCATACACACACACACACACAACCCAAGAGCGGCCACATTAACTCGTTCTACAGCATTTTGCTCATTGTCATTTCATGCTGCCTTGGCAAACAAAGCGTTAAATTTGAGCTGTACCTTTTTTCGAGGAAGCGCCTAAAACGAGTAAGGTTGTTAGGCCAACACTGGAAGAGTTGATTTAATGCGAAAAGCCATTATTAACCATACAAACGCAGTGCGTGCGTGTGTTTGTGTGTGTCGTGCGTCGTGCGTCGTCATCGTGGACTTTATTATTGTTGGGCGTGAAAACGTCGTGACACTCAATGCGCGTTCTCCACAAATTAGATTAAATCACGCTGAAAACCCCTTTGACACTCATTAAAACGTTTTGACGCATTGAAGACTTGCCGAGTGCTCAGCTTGGGACGTGCGTTGTCAAGTCGCTGGGTTGTTGGAGTGCGCGTAAATCTTATACAGCTTTGTGGTGTTTGATACTCGTCGTATGGAAACATGTTCGTGTCGGTTCGGTTTGTTGTTTGTTTGTGAAATATTGAATTTTTCCATGAGGATTAATTAACTTCCATGACGTGAGAACCCAAGCCTATTAATAGAATAAGCTGTCACAGCTCAACAAAACAAGCTGATAACAACGACTTAGTTATTGGGGTATGAGCTGAGGGATGTTGTAAAAGACAAATAAAAGCCATTTATGATTACCCCTCAGCAAGTTGAAAGCAAATAAAATAAATTCAGTGCAGACAAGTTTTTGACTGGTCGGTTGAGTTTTGTTGAGAATTATCAGACTATGTAGACACAATTAGATTGAAAGCATACCATAACGATATTTCTATATTTTTTAATGCAACCCTGATGTATCGAAAATTTTTCGAACTTTTGAAGCTCATGTTTGTTCGCGCATCACTTGAAAGCCTTATACTATAATTCAGTGATATTTCTACCGCTGTTTTTCTAAATGTACAACTTAAAGTTTAAGAAGCCAAAACAGTTACTTTTTGAATTTTTGGCTCATCTGTCTATATGTTTGTTCGCGCATCACTCGGAAACCGTATACTAGAATTGAGTTAAATTCCTACTGCTATATTTTTAAATGTCCAACTTAATGTGTAAGATGCGAAAACAGTTATTTTTTGAGTTTTTGTCCATCTGTCTATATGTTTGTTCACGCATCACTCAAAAACCGAGTAATAGAATTGAATAAAATTTCTAGCACTATATTTCTAGAGGTCCAACTTAAAGTTTAAGACGCCAAAACAATAATTTTTTTTACAGCTGGCTGCCTGCCTATAAGTTTGTTCGTGCATCAGTCAAACACCGACTACTAGAACTGCATGATATCTTCTCCATTTTATTGCCAGCTGTCGAGCTTAAAGATTAGCAGATATTTAGGCGCTTAGACCTTTTCAAATATTTGCACACACTCGTACAAATTAAATATGCAGCACACTTACCTCAGTTGGTGATTTCAAAACTTTTGCTTGCAATGTCAAATTTCAGCGTGGCTACAAAATAGCTATCTTGCGCTTATCGCACAACAACCATACAAAAGCGAAACTTTACTTAAACTTTTTCAACTTTAGCTTTCTGTGGAATATTGAAATTCGACGCGCTACGAAGATCGCTTGCAGCATGTGTAAAATAGAAAAATATAATGGCAATTTAACTACCTGCGGCAGGAACACACTTCTTTCTAAACTTTCCAAAGTTGGAGCTATAAATTGGCACCGCAATTGAAGAAAATGAAAAAATAATAAATGTCAAAATTATGCTCTGATTGTTGTTGTAGTGTGTATAAAATTGTGATAAATATTTGCATCTGCAAGTAGCTGAAACGGAGCTTTGTCTTGGACTCAAAAAAATCAGTTTTAGAATTTTTGTTTTTTGTATGTCTGTTTGTTCGCGCATCACTCGAAAACCGTTTAGCAGAATTGAATGCAAGTCTCACTGAGGTATTGCTAGATATCTAACTTAAAGTTTAGGATAAATATTTGGTCAAGATAATATGCAGCTATACAGTGGTGGCAAGAAAAAATAGAACAATATATTTTTTTTTACATATTATTCCACAGCTTTTCAGCTTAATTCAAGTATTAGTTCTGTGAACCATTTACAACATAAAATCACCTTTGCCATATAAGCTAGGGTTACCGTTTCACCTAAATTTAGACTACCCGACTTGCTTCAATAGAAAATGCCCGGTTTAACGAAAACATCACATTGCTTAAACATTTTCCAACGTGTCACTGGTAAAGTAATGCGCTCATCACTCATGCACTTAGATGAAATGTTTCGTTTGTATTGGATTGGATTTTGAATAACACAGTAGTGGCTTACGTGTGATTAAGTAAATGAGAAAAAGCAAAAATAATTGAGAATACATGGCATTGCAAGAGTTATAATAAAGTTTTCTTTATTGTTGTTTTGCTCGTAACGGTTGACGGATATTAATTTACTGGTTTTTGTGTAAATAAACAGCAAAGCGCAAAACAAAAAAAAAAAAAAAAAAACAACAATGAGTAACTAAATTCACCGCACCTTTTCTACACAATAAACAACAAGAACAAATAGCTAACGCCCGACTGCATACAGCCTCATTAATAAACTTTGTTTACAAGCAAACTGTAATTAACACTCAACACACACACACACGCATACACCCATACATCCACAATAAATATCAGACCACATTTTGTTTATTTTTGGCACAACAAAGTTCTATGCTCCGCTCATTTAGCGTAGATATCAGGATGCTCTGGCTATGTATGTAAGTGCCTGTTTTGCGATTTGCATATTTTCACAACGAATTGCGAATGCAATCTCAGCTAATGAGCAAATTTCTCATTTTCCAAGCAGAGTTGAGGCATGAGGTGTGTGCGTTACTTACAAAAGCACGTTGAAGCATACAGTTAACATAGCATACACGGTGAGAAATTTTAGTGCAAATTCAAATTTTTTTATTTTTTGTATGAAAATTTGGATTAAAATCAAAAAATTGAAACCTGCTGAGAGAATATTGAAATTGATAAAAAAAAAATGTTTGCCAGGACAGGTGGCAACACTTTTTTTCTGATGTCTTGATTAAAATTTTAAGTCAGAATTGTGTCTGATATCTTATGACTTAACAAGAGTCCAAACCGTTTCAAATGCAATTAAAAATTACAAAAAAAAAAAAAAATTGTGCTGAAAAAATTTAACTTCTGTACAGGTGGCAACTCTTTAGATGGTTATAATTTTTATTTTTTACTGATTACACCATTCCAGGTAAAAAAAATTCAGAAACAAAAACGTTGTTAGAAATTGTTATGGCTTTCTTCTGTTAAAAATTGTCTAGCTCTCACATTGAAAATTAACTTATAAACAGGTGGCAACCATTTTTATACTTATCTCCTAACAAACTCAAAGTCGTCATTAAAATTATATAGTGATGAGTTATAAATCGTGCAGCTTTTACATTGAAAATCAAATTTTCAATAGGTGGCAACCCTTTAAACTGACATAATATATTTTTTTTTTGCGTTTTATCATATTATCGATACAGAAAAATCTCAAAACGAAAACGTCATTAAAAAGTTTTGCCTGCATTTTGGGTAGTAAATTGTGCAGCAATATGGTATGCAATTTTGAACAGATGGCAACCTTCTTAAACAAATTCTATCCTCCTACTCAGCTGGAGGGCCTTTCATAAGCCAACTATAATTTGAAAAGCAAACTAACCATATAGTAAATTTTTTAACAAGCGGTAACTCGCTATTTCGCTACTAATTTATTTATTGTTAGGCTGCTATTTTACAATAGGGTGGGTTGAAATTTAAAAAAAATTATTCCAACGTTGGAAAGAAAAAAGTTATCGTGGAAATTAAAAAAAATTAAATCTAAACACTCCACCCAAATTTTTTCCCATGTATGTATCACAAATCATCCACATCGCACACACATACACAACTTTTCATGGCACACATATTGCAAAATCATCTACTAAATACAAAAATATATATCATAGTTGGTGTTGAGCCACAAGCACATCACTCCAGTGCTCAGCCAAGCCTCACATCCTTCTGCTTTAAATTCCAATTTTCTCGCTTTCAAGGTGCCTCATAGAGTGGCTACGTTTTAATTCAAGCATGCTTATTTACCTTAAACACACACACACACACATACACACAAATGCACACACATACTCACATCCACTCAAATTCATATACACACAAAGCAAGTAGGTTGGCAGCACAAAGTATGCACTAAGCGATGAACTAAAGAGGAAGGGAGAGGGCGGGAGAGGGCGCTGTGTGTGTGTGGGTGCTTGTGTTAGTTAGTAGAGACAAGCACCGAGTGCCAATTACCGTGAAAAGACACTAAAACCACATTTTTGCGTGTTTAACTTTGTGTGGCAAATAGAGAATAAGTGATAAGGGTTGGAGGAATTTGAAAATAGTTCCTTCTTCAAGCTTTCATGTTGAGCCATAGGAAATGGTGGCTTAAGCGGATTTGAAATGTAACGAGAGAGAAGGGAGGCTGTGTGGATTTTGTAGTTCGTTTGAAAATTTGAGAAGGTAGAAAGCTTTTTTATAAAAAAAGCCGATTGTAACTTCTTTAGTTCTCTAGAACCGAATTAAAGCAAATTCTCTGTACTCGTATCTGAGCTTTATCTTTTAATTTATGTTACTTTTTGATTTGGCTAAATTGTCACAAATTCAGATTTAGAGATCTTACAGCCGTTGAAGAGTTCTAACTACATTCGCTAACTCATACAGCAAAGGCAGCCGACTAAGATGGCAACAATTTTGAAGTAAACTCTTTCATCTTTGTGTCTATTGAGAGCAACCATCCATTCATTGCCATCTACTCCCATGCTGCTGTTATTTATCACTTTTAGTAAACCAAGCTAAACTACTGTCAACTCTTCGATAACTCACATGATTTATGACATTACTCTGTAAACAATTTTTTTTACTGCATTGGCTTTCAGCTTTGAAAGTAATACAAAATATTTTTCTAAGTTTTACGAAAATTTAGGCGCATTTTCAAAGTATTGCCAAATATTTTTTTTTTTCTTTTTTTTTTGTGATTAATTATTTACAAACTCCAACAATTTGGTCTCGCATTTGGTTCCAAAATTTTTTCTTTGATTTGAGTGTCCAAATTATAACTAATGACTTGCTAAGGGGACATGGATGAACACATCTCAATCACAATCACAACAAAGCAATTTGGTAGAAGGAGCCGGAAGAGCATGGATCTTTCAAATCACATGACTATTGCCCTATTTTCGTTTGTAGTAAATATGTATGACCAAAGTTTCTCTTATAACTAAGTCAATTAGTTTTACGACCACAATCAAACTCAAACGCATTTACATTCTCGCTCACAAAACTTCGTTGTCAGTTTCATCAAATCAACAGAAATTTTGCAATTTGTAATTTCCGCTTATTTGTGTGAGAGAAGAAATTTTATTGCTAATGCGCATAGTACATATGTATATCTATATCTATATATATGTACATATATATATCGTAACTAAAATCTGCACATTACTAACTCGTACTTTTACCAGTAGCAATGCCAATTGTTTGTAGCGAATTTGATTTCAACACAACAATTAAATTCCCACGAAATTAAAAATTCCGCTAGATGGCGCATGTTGGAAACACCGTCACTGGCTAATCTCCTCGCGTAAACTCATACTTGGTTTTCTGGCCGCACAAGAAGCCTATCAGGCAACGCTGTAACTTTGTTAGTTTAAGCGCAACTAGGTAACCCTATTTTTGATTCCTTTTACATATTACTTCCTTTCTTGTAAAATTTTCATCTCTTTGATTACGGCGGAAAAAACGTGCGGTTGGGAAAACCAAATGTGAGTATACTTAAATTTAATAATGAATTCTTAAATACAATTCTAATTGTAACCTTTTTTGAAATAAAGTTTTTAAAGTCGTTTTCGAACTCATAAAATTGGTAGAACCAACAATCTTTAAAAAATTTGACGTACGATTTGCCGACATTGAGGTTAGAACACCTGTTTGCCTGCTGCAATAAAGTCTCAAGTATGGTGCGCACTATAGTAGGAACAGTAAAATGTGCTGTATGTCATGAGCCGGAGAACGAAGAAATGGTCCAGTGCGATGTGTGCGATGAGTGGACACATTTCATCTGTGCAGGAGTTTCTCAAGATATTGCGGACAAAGAATGGAGCTGCAACAAGTGTGCTGTGGCAGCAACGTCAAATGCATCAAAAATACACACTATACCAAACGAGCAATTAAGCGACCATGGAAAGCAAGACCACAATAAGGTAGGTGGAACGGGTGATAGGGCAAGTAAGCAGGGCTCTGCGAAATCGAAACGCAGTATGAATTTTGAATTAGCTCTTTTAGAGGAGCGGAAAAAGGCAGAGCTATTATACTTAGAGCGAAAATACGAAATTATGAGGAGATACGAAAGCTCAGAAGAATCGGACGACGACACCAATCTGGACGCGCTGAAAGTGCATCGCACCACTGAATGGGCGAATGGCAAGGGTCAGGGCGATATAGGTAGGGCTAATGAAGGGCAGCTTGGAACAGGTGCTAGGCACGATAGGGTGGCCATAGGCAGAGGGCGCAACGAGGCGCAAATGCAGGCACGCACAAAGTCAGACGCAAATGCTGGAGGCTTGAACGCACAGCAAATTAGTTCGCGACACGTGGTGCCAAAGGATCTCCCTGTGTTTAGTGGTAAAGCGGAGGAGTGGCCTCTGTTTCTGAGCAGCTTTCAGAATTCCACGCGACTTTGTGGATTTAGTCACGATGAAAACCTGCTTCGTTTGCAACGCGCTTTGAAAGGTAAGGCGCTTGAATACGTTAGTAGTAAACTCATGATTCCCGAACTTGTACCCGAGATAATTTCCACGTTACGGATGGTTTTTGGTAAACCAGAGCACATAATAAACAGTCTCTTGGGAAAGCTGCGCACGTCTGCGCCTGTTAATGTAAATAAACTTGATACTCTCATAACCTTCGCGCTTGAAGTAAAAAATGTAGCCGCCACTATGGAGGCATCAGGGCTCCAGTCGCATATGACAAATCCTGTACTGATACAAGAATTAGTTGAGAAGTTGCCAGCTCAAATGCGCTTACAATGGGCAATGTTTTCTAGACCATCTTCAGACGCTACTCTGAATGCGTTTAGCGATTGGCTTTTCGACTTGGCAGATGCTGCCAGCAACGTTGTATCAGTAGTTTCTGCAAGCAATCCTGAGTCGGAGAAACGCAAAGCTCATCGGGTAAGCGTTCATAATGAAGAGAAGAACGCTAGCAGAGAATTTGTAGAACGGGCTAAGCCCAAATTAGCATGTTATTTATGCAACGAAGCTCATGTAATTTCAAAATGCGATAAGTTCAAAAACTTAATTTATGATGAAAAATGGAATGAGGTTCGCAGGTTGCAACTTTGTAGGTTATGTTTACGAAAGCACGATGCGAGAAGCTGTCGTGAGAGGAAAGCATGCGGCGTGAACGGTTGCACCTACAAGCATCACCCGGTTTTACATAAAACATTCGACGTTCCAACAGCAGTGGTGGCTCATCACAAAGAAGTATGTAACACGCTTTACCGTGTAGTACCGATAACGATTTATGGAAAAGGCACTTCATGCGATGTTTATGCCCTTTTAGACGATGGATCTGGGCCAACTCTAATTGAGAAAAGTGTGTTGCAACGTTTGCGAGTGCAAGGTGGTAAAGCTGATCTATGTCTTAAATGGACAGACGGAACGGTACGTGTACAGCGGGACTCCGATAAAATCGATTTAGATGTATCGCCGCGTGGGAAGCAAAAGAGACTTACTCTGCGTAACGTGCGCTCCGTGGATGCGCTTGATCTTCCACTTCAAACAATGGATATTACGGAGCTTGCAGGAGTACATAAGCATCTAAGGGGAATTCCAGTTGAGTCATACCGCAACGTTGTGCCACAATTGATAATTGGATTAAGCAACAAAAATGTAATGATGCCACTTAAGTTTCGAGAAGGCCAGGCGCATGAACCAGCTGCAACCAAAACCCGCCTTGGGTGGACTGTGTATGGTGTCGTAAATAACGACGAACAACCGAACGTTGACAACATGCAGTTACATGTTTGTGAGTGCGATGACAACGTAGCCCTGCAAAAGTTAGTTACAGAGTACATGTCCCTGGAGAAGAATTGTGAAGCCGGCAAAAATAGTCAGCTACACAATACAGAGTTAAATGATATGCAATGCAACGTTGAGCGTAAGGAAGAACATTTCGTAGCAAAACTGCTATGGAAGTCGGGGTGCACTACTATGCCAGACAACTATCCCATGGCCTTGCGTAGACTCGCATGCTTTGAGAGAAAATTAGAATCGTCTCCTGATCTTAGGATACTTGTAAACGAACATATTCGCTCAATGGAGCAAAAGGGATATATCCGCAAATTAAACAAAAGTGAGATCGCCGCATATCATGCTCGGAAGTGGTATTTGCCGATATTTGCGGTACGAAACCCAAATAAACCACAGAAGGTCAGAATAGTGTGGGATGCTGCGGCGGAATATAAAGGCCTCTCCTTGAATTCATGCTTGGACAAGGGTCCGGACTTATTAACCTCTCTCTTTGATGTTTTACTGAAATTTCGGATAGGGAAAATAGGGTTGTGTGGCGATATCAGCGAAATGTTTCACCGAGTGTACATCGATGAAAAAGACCAGCACTCGCAGCGTTTCCTGTGGAGAAGCTGTGAGGCGGCTCGTCCACCAGATGTATACATGTTGTTAGTAATGAGCTTTGGAGCAAGTTGCTCGCCCTCCTTAGCTCAAGTGGTAAAAAATCAAAACGCTATGGAGTTCGCCGTCACGCACCCAAGAGCAGCTAAAAGTATTTTGGAAAGGCATTACGTCGATGATATGCTTGACAGCGTCGATACGATTCAAGAAGCGGTTCAATTGGCTACGAGTGTTCGTGCGATCCATAAGCACGCAAATTTTCATATTCGAGGTTGGCTATCCAACTCCGAAGAGGTTGTCAAAGCACTAGGAGAAGCAGGCGATGCACGCGAATTTTGTGGCGCTGCCAAACGAGTAGATCAGGTAGTAGAGGCTAGTAAAGTGCTAGGCATGTGGTGGCAGACGTCTGATGACACATTCACGTATAATTTGAAATTTACGAAGGCCAACGATGAGATTCTCCGAGGAGCTAAGCTTCCAACAAAAAGGGAAATGTTAAGATTGCTGATGTCTATATTTGACCCATTGGGGTTACTAACGTTTTTCTTAATCGACGCAAAAATTCTGCTCCAGAAAGTCTGGAGAAGCGGTATTGGATGGGACGACTCTATACCGGAGCAGTTGTCAGGTGAGTGGATGAGGTGGCTATCCTTCCTTCCGCAAGTCCAAAGCATGAAGGTACCTAGATGCTATTTCAGTGTAGCGAGCAGCCAAGCAAGCAATATCGAGCTGCATATATTCGTAGACGCTGGTGAAAACGCATACGCTGCGGTAGCCTATCTGAGGATCGAGACAGGTGAGGATGTCAAAGTATCGTTGGTGTGCTCCAAATCTAAAGTTGCACCATTGCGCCCTGTATCTATACCACGAATGGAGCTGCTCGCTCTGGTGATGGGTTCGAGGCTAGGAAATGCGGTGGTAAAAGCGCTCGACTGCAAAATCGATCGTGTGCATTACTGGACGGACTCCAAAACCGTTCTAGCGTGGTTGCGCTCCGATCCTAGAGGATATAAGCAATTCGTAATGTTTCGAGTGGGAGAAGTGCAGGAGACTACCGATATCTCACAGTGGAGCTACGTGCCTTCGAAATTGAACGTCGCCGACTTAGGAACGAAGTCGACCCCAGTACCAGATTTTTCAATGGCCGGACAATGGATCTCCGGACCTACATTCCTCCGTCAGTCAGTTGAAAATTGGCCAAGCTTCGAAAGCAAGCTACAGGGAGGCCTACAGCACGATCACGGGGAACTACGTTCAAAACTAGTCTCAGTTCATGTAGTAGAAGAACTGCCTCTGATAGATCTTAGCCGTTTTTCGAAATGGGAACGCCTACAACGAAGTATGGCGTACGTTAAGCGATTTGTAAATAAGTTAGGTGGCACACCTATTAGAGGTAGCCTTAGTACCGACGAGTTAGCCTGGAGCGAGACCTATTTATATCGCCTTGCCCAAGCCCAAGCCTTTCATAAAGAAATTAAAATGCTGCGTCAGAACCCAGCATGCTCCATGCCTAAAATAAGCCCTATACGTAAACTATCGCCATTTTTAGACCATCAAATGACAGTAAGAATGCGCAGTCGATTAGAAAGGGCCGACTTTATAAATAATGATATGAAAAACCCAATCATACTGCCAAAAGAACATGCTATCACTAGACTGATAGTCGACTGGTATCATAGAAAGTGGAAACATTCGAACCATGAGACCGTAATTAATGAGCTGTTTCAGAAGTTCTACATACCTGGGTTGAGAACGTTATTACGGTCTGTGCGAAAATATTGTCAATTCTGCAAGATAAACGTGGCTCGTCCGCACTCACCCGAGATGGCCGACCTGCCTGAAGCACGGCTATCACCCTACACGCGACCATTCACCCATGTGGGGGTGGATTTTTTCGGACCCTTTTTGGTTTCCATCGGGAGACGCACTGAAAAGCGCTATGGTGTGGTGTTTACATGTATGACGTGCCGCGCAGTGCACGTCGAAATGGCATACAGCCTGACCACCAGCTCCTGTTGTATCGTTGTGCGCAACTTCATCGCACGTCGAGGAACTCCGAGACAGTTCTTTAGCGACAACGGAACAAATCTGAGAGCGACGGAAAAAGAGCTGCGAGAATCGCTATCGCAAGTTGACTTCGCAGGCTTAGAAGCTGAGTTTACCAGCCCATATACCGAATGGACATTCATTCCACCCGCATCGCCTCATATGGGAGGGGCATGGGAGCGCATGGTGCGCTCGATAAAGACGGTTATGTACCAAATTGTGACGCCTACAACAAGATTGACTGATGAAAAGCTGCACAACTTGTTTCTTGAGGTGGAGCAAATAGTGAACAGTCGACCTTTAACTTATCTGGCTCTCGACACTGCCGACCAAGAGGCGTTGACACCCAACCATTTCCTGCTGGGCTCATCGTCGGGTCTCAAACCAGTTGGGGATTTTGAAAGTGCAGACCAATATGCTCGTGCCTCGTGGCGACACTCTCAGTACCTCGCAGAAATGTTTTGGAAGAGATGGGTGGCAGAAGTTCTACCTATGCTAACTCGGAGAACCAACTGGTTTGAAAAAGCCAAACCGATAGAAGTTGGGAACGTAGTCGTCATTGTCGACCCAAACTCACCTCGTTATTCCTGGCCAAAAGGCGTCGTCGTATCTACAATACCAGGAAAGGATGGCCAGGTGAGAAGTGCCATCGTTCGGACCACGCAAGGGCAGTATCATCGGCCAGCGACGAAATTAGCCGTACTGGACGTATCTCACGTCGGCGTTTAAATGTACAGGGGTATTCCCTCTGAGGGAGATACCGGGGGGAGAATGTTGGAAACACCGTCACTGGCTAATCTCCTCGCGTAAACTCATACTTGGTTTTCTGGCCGCACAAGAAGCCTATCAGGCAACGCTGTAACTTTGTTAGTTTAAGCGCAACTAGGTAACCCTATTTTTGATTCCTTTTACATATTACTTCCTTTCTTGTAAAATTTTCATCTCTTTGATTACGGCGGAAAAAACGTGCGGTTGGGAAAACCAAATGTGAGTATACTTAAATTTAATAATGAATTCTTAAATACAATTCTAATTGTAACCTTTTTTGAAATAAAGTTTTTAAAGTCGTTTTCGAACTCATAAAATTGGTAGAACCAACAGCGCACAAACCGAATTGTTTAGATAGTTTCAATAGTAAATAATTTTTAATTAATTCCCGAAAGTAGAAGATCCGCTAGATGGCGCACAAACCGAGTTGTTTAGATAACTTCAAAATGAGAGCAATTTTCAAAGAATTTGCGCTTTTTAAATTAAATTTTATGTACAGTTTAGAATTCTATGAGAATACAGTAAAAATAAATGCCGCTAGGTGGCGCTAAAGTCATCTCTTTTCTTAATATAGGGAATCGCCTTATCCGATTCTTAACCCAGTTTGTGGCAGAATTTTTACCGTGGCTCACAAAACAAATAAAATCTGTGGTAACAAACAATAACAGCCAAAGTCGAGCTATGTAGTACAATAGTGCAAATATACCCAAGGGGCATTTCTGGGATTTTTTTTTTTTTTTGCTTAGAGTTAGCTTGTTTTATTAAGCAAAAAATAATTATTTTCAGTGCTAAATTTATTTTAAAATTGCAAAGTAATGTTTGACGGTAATTCACCAATTCACCAACTCACCACAGTGGTCTGATTCTTTGTTTTGTTTCAATATAATTAAATTAAAAATGGACTCCTCACACATCTTTTTTATAATTTCCCTGAATCCTTCAAAATTTTCCTTTTCCAAAAATTGTTTTGCAATTTCCCGCAATCTGGCAATACTAAAAACCAAAATCATTGCCAAAGCGTCTGAAGCAGTTAAATTGACAACATTTCAGTTGATTTTGTTTTTGTTTACTTTCGTTTTAGTTGAATCGGTAACTTTTAATGATTATTTGCTGAAAGTTCATTGAGAAGAAAAACAAATTAAGCGCCTTAGCGATGGATGAAAATAGTGAAAATCAAGTTGAGCAAAACTTAGAAAGTAAATGTCACTCATACGCCATGTAGTACACGCACTTGTTGCTGTCGGTTGAAATTGTGAATGAAAGCGATTGATAGTTATTTTTGGGAAATGTAGTTAGGACTTAATAAAAGTGGAGCTGAAATTGCTCGGAGTTTCATCTCCTCATTGTATCTTCATACCCTTCCCACACACCTCAAACTTACTTTGTCCACATAAAATCCAATCAAATTTTGTTCAACATGAAAAAACGGCAGGTGCAAAATGGTAATTAAATAAATTAATCACTTTTCACACATTACCACCCAGTTACCGCAGTTTCTCGCTAAATGTTGTTAATCTTGGTTGTTGTAATTTTCCCTCTGTTACATTATGCAAACTCATTATCGTGAACATTGTTTCTTAATTATTTGATAATCAACAGATGGCGACCCAAGCCGCAACTTACTATTATATATAATAACAAAAACAATAAATGCCAACGGTTGCGCCGCTGGCTTGAAGTTTCGTTTATGAGCCATTGTTGGCGCATTCATTTGCCAATTTGTTGCTCATGCTAGCTGTTGTTGTTGTTAACAACGCAAACTCGCCTGTTTGGCTTGCCGCTAGATGCCAATTTTATTGCATGTTTACCACGCACACACTGACACACCCATACATGCGTACAACTTATTGCTTGTTGTGGCAATTTGTTTTCCACTTAACGGTGGTTTCTTTCGCTCTATCTATGTATGTATGTGTGTGTGTTTACAGAAGTTCTTGTTTACGCAGCTATTGTTGTATGCGTTGACTGTTTGTTTCATTTCCTGCGGCCGAATAAAGTTTTGCCTAATGAGAAATTTAAACAATCATATGAAACTTTTTAGTCACACACACACGAATGTAGAAGTAATACTAAAGTTCTTTATAACCACAGAGCGCAGCAATTGCTTTCGACACTACATCAATCTACACTTAGTCAACAAATAACTATTGTACCCGTTAATAAAAGCGATTACTTTGTTGAAAGCAATTTGAGGTTGTTGTTTGTGGTGGAGCTAATTTGGACCTATTTTCAACCCTGAACTAAAATAAAATAAAATAAAATAAAATAAAATAAAATAAAATAAAATAAAATAAAATAAAATAAAATAAAATAAAATAAAACAAAATTAAATTAAATTAAATTAAATTAAATTAAATTAAATTAAATTAAATTAAATTAAATTAAATTAAATTAAATTAAATTAAATTAAATAAAATAAAATAAAATAAAATAAAATAAAATAAAATAAAATAAAATAAAATAAAATAAAATAAAATAAAATAAAATAAAATAAAATAAAATAAAATAAAATAAAATAAAATAAAATAAAATAAAATAAAATAAAATAAAATAAAATAAAATAAAATAAAATAAAATAAAAAATATAAAATAAAATAAAATAAAAAAAATAAAATAAAATAAAATTAAAAAAATAAAATAAGATAAAATCAAATAAAATAATTGACAGATCCCCAAACTCTTCACAATCTCTTAAAATTGCCCACAATCCAGAGGAACGAGGTCCATATTTTGTGCACCTTATAAAAATCCGGAAGAAACATATAAGCCTACAACAACATTATTTTTTTTTATTGCAATGCCAATTTTACGCTCTTTGCCTACAGCTTTCTTAAGATCTTTCATATGCCGTTTTATTGCGAAATGTCTGGCATGTCCTTAACTGTAAACATGAAACTACTTACTACCTGCAAGGCATAGAATTCACAAGCTTTTAAATAACTACCAATAAAAGTTATAGCCAAAAAAAGGTAGCAGGCAAAGATGTTGTGGAAGACTGAAACTCACAAGCTACTTATCAAAATGTTTTGGCACGTTACACAAACTATTCACGCCACATGCAGTCAACAGACACAGAAGCATTTACAGACGCTGCTGCGAGTAAAATAAATCCGTTCGCCTACATTAACTGGCACTTTTTCGAAGCATTTCCTTTGTAGGAAATATTTATGAAAGAAGAGCCGTAAGCATGGTTGATGTAGTAGTAACGAAGCAGAGAAATAATGTTGTCAAACTAAAGGTAGAACAGAAATTAGGGTGACACGAAATTGTTAGCATACTTTTAGGCGCGTGATATTTTTTCAGGGAGTTTTTGCGCGGTAGAGCGTCGTGTTTGAAATTTGGAATTACGAACTAAAAAACTATATAGAGAAATTGTGGCAGGTTTCGTGGTTTTTTTCACCTCAAAAAAATTTTCAAATCAAAAAAAAAAAAACATTTTCCCCTCCACCTTACTGATTACGCTCTATGTTTGTCTACTGCGAACAAATATTTTAGTGCGGAAACAGTTTCCGGAACGACTCAAAAATGTTTACCTAAAAAGTGTACAAATTAGGGGGCAAACTGCGAAACTACAAACTGGGTACTAAAATGCACACAAAGTCGTAACATAAATAAAAACTACAAACAAACAATTCCACATAAATAAGCAAAACATTCAAGGTAAGCCAGCATTAGTGGTACGATGCACCTCAACACGCTTCACCTGTAACACACAAAACTTCCAAAAAGAGACAGATAAATGTGAAGCTCTTGAAGGGACCGTTCCACAATTACACACACAAACACAAATAAACACTGAAATAAGTAGCAAATCATCATACAAATAGTAAGTGAGTTAAGTGAATTTAGTTGAAATATGAACTCAACATGCCACTTTGCATAATTTATACGCGCAGTCTGCGTGCAAAAGCTTTTATGCCAACAAACGCTGCCAAAAAAAAAAATAGTGAATTTAAACAAATTTCCGCGGGGAGTGTACATACGTGAAGGTGCGAAGCGGAACGGGGCAGCAGAGTGACAAAGCTAAAAGTTTTAGGTCTAATTTTTTAAATAGCAAAAAAAAAAACTGAAAATGTTTCTCACTCTTTCCCCGACATCTTTGGCTCACTTTGCCGGATTTCGTTGGCAGCCTGTAAAGGCGTACGTGGCGTATACGTAACATGCGCGCGTTATCAAATTATTCATACTTGGCGCAGTTCAGCATTTACCGCTTTTGGCTAGTTTTATTTATCTTACAACGACCACAATTTCAGGCAAACCAAACTTTAGGTGAGCTAGAAATTTATATGCTGAGGTAAGCGGCAGGAAATTCTATTTGGTTGCGTCTTTTTTGGGTTTAAGAGAAATTAGGGATTTGTGGCATGCAAACTTTTAAATATCCTTTGGGAAATAAGCAAACTGCGTGAAGGCAAGATAAGGCAGTTGTAAGAAAGCTAAAGTTAATATACACACAAGTTTCAATAAGGTGAGCACGTGCAGAGAACACGTAGAGAGTACATGCGTTTGCAGTTGTAGAGTATTTTTAGTTTTTCAGCTAATTAGGCTGAGTAATAGTTTTAGAGTTATTGGTGAGGGACGGAAAAGTTACGAACTCAGTTGCGTTCTTGAAAGACTTGCACATTAGCTATTACTAAATTAAAAGTTATTCCAAAGCTGGCAGATTAGGCTGCTGTGTATTTTCGTTAATGCAAATGCTGGAATACCAAACAAATCTTTTTTTTAATTAAAAATTTAATTAGTCGTTTTAAGGTCTGCTAGATAGAGATTTGTTGTATTTTATTTTACTTTATTTTATTTTATTTTATTTAATTTTATTTTATTTTATTTTATTTTATTTTATTTTATTTTATTTTATTTTATTTTATTTTATTTTATTTTATTTTATTTTATTTTATTTTATTTTATTTTATTTTATTTTATTTTATTTTATTTTATTTTATTTTATTTTATTTTATTTTATTTTATTTTATTTTATTTTATTTTATTTTATTTTATTTTATTTTATTTTATTTTATTTTATTTTATTTTATTTTATTTTATTTTCAATATCAACGCAAATTGACTTATTTCAATCAAATGTCACTTGACATGCCTTGGAAGAGAAGAAAATAAAAAAAAACCAAACAAATATCTGGATCAATGTCATAATTTTTCCCAAACACATTGACAGTAAGGTAATATTTCTTTTGTACGCAGGCTATTTATAAGTTAATATGAAGTGGCCCAGTCTGGGCACATCCGCCTAGCGACCAGCAAGCCAAGAGACACGTCCGGCAGCTATTAGCACGCGACTGACATACAACAAAACACAGACACATAAATGAAGTCTGTTTAGTAAATTTTTGACATGCAACAAAATAAAAAGAAAATTATCTGCAAAGCCTTGCTGTGCCTGGCTTTCCGCACGCTGACGAGTTTTTCATATTAGAATGAAATGATAACAAAACAATACGATGGCGTACAATTGAGCTCACATTGATGTGGGTCAGCGGTGATGGATGAATGCCACGCCGTTGGGCCATCAATGACATTTATCAAAATGAAAATACCTTCAAGAAGTAAGTCAAATAAAATAGAAATGAAATAAAATGTCATTAAATGAATTGAGCTGTGCTGTGCGACCCGATGAACTGGCACAAATAGTTTCGCACTGAGCGCAGTGAGTGACAGTGATATAACGGAAAGTCAACGAATAGCTAACACATCCGTACAATGCCACTCGCTATATTTAGAAGCGGGTGAAAGGGCGTGAGTGGCATTACTCGGATTGTAGGGGAAACAAATTTCAAAAAAAAGAGCATTGTGACATTGTCCCCAGTGAGCGACATTTCCCCTTTGGCAGCAAACTATTATTTGCTACTACTCGAGATATTTGTAAAACCGATGGATTGTAAAGCAAAATAAAAACTGATGGAATGGGAAGGAAAGCAAAAAAAGTACACAGAAGGAGAAAGTGCGTTGGTGTTGAACAACATCATTGTATTTTGCTTGCGTTTTGACCATGAGAGGCCTCTGTGATTTGTTGTTTTTGGATTTTGTGTAGTATCTTCTTGAGTTAACTTAAGTCAGTATAGAGTGAAAGCGTATAATATGGGTTAGGCGTCTAACATAGACTACCTGATCACCTCGACTTTCAGGCGTTGAATTCTCCCTTCTTGTGTTACGATATATGTATTTGAATTTTTAGGGTAGGGGTTTCTGTTCAAGCAAAACAGGATTAACGCTCCATATTTACCTACTTTACTCCATTAGTGGCGCCACACTGAATGTTACTCATACGCCCTGTCGTACTGCTTGGTCTACACATTCAATCAGGAGTCCATTTATGTTATGTTATGTTATGTTATGTTATGTTATGTTATGTTATGTTATGTTATGTTATGTTATGTTATGTTGTGTTATGTTATGTTATGTTATGTTATGTTATGTTATGTTATACTCTGTTCTGTTATGTTATGTTATGTTATGCTCTGTTCTGTTATGTTCTGTTATGTTATGTTATTTTATGTTATGTTATGTTATGGTATGTTATGTTATGTTATGTTATGGTATGTTATGTTATGTTATGTTATTTTATTTTATTTTTTATTTATCATTTATATATTTTATTATCTAAATTTTTTATTATTTCTATATTTTATTTATATAGATATATTTTAAACAAAATATTCAGATTCATTTAATATTTAAAAAAAATTTAAAAATATGTCAATTGTGGATGTGCTATAGCTCTGAATCGCACTATTTGTAACCTCACCTATAACAAAATATTTCTTAATATTCACTATCTTCCCAGTCGCTTGATTTCATTGTTCCTCTTTCTATTTTCTTCGTTTCCGCTCTTTTAGTTTATTTAAACAAGCACATAAATTTAATATTGAAAATCCTAGTAAAATCTCTCAACCTGCGGCAATTTATGAGAAAGGAAGCATATTCATTTATATCTGCATGTATGTATACCATTTTAAAAACACACAAACATATGTACATATGTATAGATACCATTAGCATATTAAGTTTGTATTAATACACTGCAGGCTTTTCATGTTTTTTTTTTTTCTCGGAATTCATGGTTCATTCACAGTTCAGTGCATTGTATGGCAAGCACATTTGTCAGCCACAAGTTTCATATGAAAACAAAAAAAAAAGAACATATTTTTATTATTAGAAATTTTATCTCTGCAGCATATCCTTCTCAATTACAAGCGCTTTGTATTTTTAACGTGGGAATTTCGCTCAGATTTGGTTTTATATTTTAATTAAAAACTCGCTTAGTGCCGCTTTTATTGTTTCATCACAATTTTTTTTTACATTGTTTGATAACGTTATACCCAGTTGCATGCAGTAAACAAAACACGTGTACGTTGACTTGTTTAGTCATTGACCATAGTTCGCCATCTAATCGCTCTTTTGGCTTTTACCCCAACATTAGTCAAAAAATTCTCGAACCTCTAGCTTTAACTTCCATTTCTTTCATCAACCGCACGTCTCTCCAACTGGAAGTACAACACATTCACGCTAATGATTCACGCTAGCTTGTGTAGTGAGCTATTAACTTGGCTAACCTTTTGCTCACTTCCTACATATTTTCACTAATTTATATAAATGCCTTTGGGCTATTTAGTTTTTAACGCACACACACACTGTCATAGCGAAATCATTCAACAAATTAGACGTTAATTTACATTTAATTGCACGTTAATTAACAAAAATATGCTGGCAGCTAAAGGGCAGCTGTAGGGCGATTCACTAACTTTTAACAATTTTGCAATAGACATATTTATCATTAACGTATACTGTTTAATTTAACAATCGAAATTGACTAGAACGTTGCTTAAATGTTAAGTGCAGCATTTGCCAGCGCCGCCGTTGGTGTCGCAGTAGCGCAGCTGACAAGCGTCTGGATAACAAAATAGGCGTCGCAAGTTCGATACCAATAACTAGGAGAAATTTTTTCTAAAATATATATTTTTTTAAATAAATACTTTTTTTTTTAAATATAGAAATACTTCTTGCTCAAAAAATTTGTTTTTAATTTATTTTTATTTTAACCAATATTTCAACGACACCAACGGATAACGTGATAAAATATCAATTTACAAATCGACTACGATAAATTAACGATTGAAGAGTTGACAAAAAGTTAGTGAATAGCATAGATAGTTAAAATTATTGTTACGTTAATTTATCGTGGACAAATTGTGTTAAAACAGTTCGTGAATCACAAAATTGTTTAAATTATTGTTAAGTTAATTTATCGTTGACAAATTACGTTAAAAAGTTAGTGAATCGCGCTACTGTTTCCGTCTAGCTAAGCAGCAAAGTATGAGTAGCTTTAACGACGCTCACATACACAGCTACAAAGCAGTTACACACGCGTACATTGCACGAAGGTGCAAAAGTTTTTTTGGCATACGTTTTTGAGCCTCGCTTAATTGAGTCCATCCCATAAAATATTTAGTTAAAGAAACAATTTTTTTTTAATTTTTTTGCTCTCCTTTTTTCAATTTACTGTGTAGCTAGTTAGATTCCGAGGCGTACTTTAAAAGAGCATAAATCAAAGGGTTAATTCTTTAAAAAAGCGTTGCCACCTTTTCAAAAATTTCTTTAATGCTGTATAATAACTAGCTTGGATTAAAATATAATTTTTCCAAATGTTCAATAATGTGTTCTAAAATTCATTGGGACTCTTTAATCATTACATGGAAAATAAAATATCAAAATTCGTAAAGGGTTGAGACCTGCTTTAAAAAATCTTACTTTATAGTGATTTTAAATTTAAATTGTGATGAGTCGTATGAAATGTCTATTCGACGGTAAATAAATTTTCAATTTAATAAAAAACAAGGTTGCCACCTGTTCAAAAATTCATCTTTACTGTATAATACCTAGCTTAGAATAAAATATAATTTTGCCATGAGTTCAATAATTTATTATTGCTCTAAAGTTCTTTGAAACGATCTCAGCATTAGATCGAAAATAAAATATCACAAGAGGGTTGCCAACTGTACAAAAAAAATCTTACTATATAGTGCTTTTGAATTTAAAATGTGATGATTCATATGAAAAGTCTTGTTTATTCGATGATAAATAAATTTTCATTTTAATAAGAAAGGGTTGCCACCTGTACTAATAATTTTAAAAAAAATTAGTTGGCATAATTTTAAAATAAGAAATGCAAAAACCATTTTTATTAAATATTCAAAATATTCTCAGTTGATTAATGTAACATTTATTTCCTGTCACACAAAATTGCTCAAGCTTAAATTTTAGTCAGCAGTTTTTAGAGCGGCGCTGGTACTTTGCTAACTCTCTCGGATTATTATGACTTCCTCCCTATTTTTTTTATTTCTTTCTAACCCCAACCGCCACAATATCATGTGGTTGACTTAACCTTTCGCTTGGCTGCTGCTATTTTTAAACAAATTAGAAAAGCTTTAACCCACTTAACGTATTCTAAAGTCATAAATCACATTAACACTAAATATTTCATGCAAAACATGTGTGCCAAAAGACATTAAGAAAACACACAAATTGTTTGAAGCCTTGTTGAAATTGCTTACTAAGTGCTTAAACAATTTATGTTGAGCATTAAAAATTCCCCCACATTCTGTCACATTTTATTTGTCACCATAAGCTGAGGATTTTCATTTGAACCGCCTACTCATATATGTACATATGTATGTACATATATCAACTGACGCCACCTCTAATAACACGAAATTCATTAGCTAAGCTTTTATGCTCTAAGTGCTGCAAATATATTTCACGTTCATCAAATAGAGAAAAACACGTGTGAGCAAACATAAGCCCAAACTATTAAATATATAAACACATAATTTGTAACGAATGTTGACAGCACATAAAACAAGTTGTGTTTATACAGCAAAAATTTTATAGCTTATATGAAGCTTATTTAATGTGTTCGAAAGGCTTATGATATTAGGAATGAAGTGTGGAAGTATTTGATGTTTGATTTACATATGTATATTTGAGTTGATTTATATTTTCTAGGAATAGTCGAAAAAATTGCCAACCTGTTACCTGCGAAACCACTTAGAATTATTCACAAGCTTTATTGTTCAATTCGGTAGTGTCTAAGAGGCTAAGTTTAACCTTATAAATGGTTAAAAGTAACCTTATAAATGGTTAATGGTAACCTAATAAATGGTTGTAAGTAACCCTATAAATGGTTAATGGTAACCTAATAAATGGTTGTAAGTAACCCTATAAATGGTTATAAGTAACCTAACAGAAGGTTATATGTAATTAAAAAAAGCGTTATAAATAACTTAACAAAAGTTTATAAATAAGCAAACAAAAGGTTATTAGTAACCCTATAAACGGTCATAAGTAACCTAACAAAAGGTTATATGTAATTAAACAAAGCGTTATAAATAACTTAACAAAAGTTTATAAATAACCAAACAAAAGGTTATTAGTAACCTAAAAGAGAGTTATGAATAACCCAACAAAAGGTTATTAGTAACTTAACAAAAGGTTATTAGTAACCTAACAAAAGGTTATTAGTAACCTAACAAAATTTTATAAATAACATAAACAGCAGTTATCTATACTGAATAAACAAATGTCTACAACTTAATATTGTTTTCACATGTTCGAAAAAATTGTAGCTCCTTACCAACATACCCTATCTAATTCTTTATTTTTTATATCCGCTTAGAGAATTCTTTTATTTGCAAAAGGGCGCTTAGTGCCATTTATGCTGCCAACAGTGAAGTATTCAAGCAGCTTTTCTCATCTTAACATCAATGTCTACAGCTAAGCTGCTCCATTTCTCTGGTGTTGCTTTGAAATGTGAGGCCGTCTAAGTTGTGAGCTGTGTTGGTTAATAGTTACACTTTTAGTAAATAACTTTTTTGTTTGGATTTATGTTGCACTTAAGCACATACTCAGATGGCCACTATTAAATTTCATTATGTGTGGTACTATTTTTATTTTAACTTTATTATTTTTCTGCTTATCAAAAGCACATCTGGTTTCTGCATATTAATAGTTTGTTTGTAATGGTGCTCGTCATAACAATATACCAGCTAGTACCAAAGTAATAGTTGCATGACACAAAAAATGTACTGGACTTTGGTGAATTAGTAACTTTAAGTAAAGCTCGTAGTCACAGCGTGGTAGTTTTGACCACTAATGGCTACTTTGAAATTATTTCGATTTTAAGGAGCACTACAGGTATTGAGCTTATCGTTGCTACTAGTACGTCGACCTTAAAGTTTAGAAACTTCAAAGTCACAAATTGCTATAGTCCCCGCTACTTACTCGTGCTACTTAAATGCAACTTTAAAGTCGCTGCTACATACTTTTAAGTTAAAAAAAGGGTTTTATGCATCACATTCCCTGAAAGTCGTAGTCACAACGCTACTACGGGCTTGCTACGTAACCATAACGTGGCAGGAACGTTGCGATTACCAAAAAATTACTTTCCATTTTAATTGCAAGCATGTAACAGATATAAGACTATGACGTACCTATGACTGGTGGTTCAACACCTTAAAGTCACAACAATGATCGCAGCTCCGTTTCATTCGCTATTTTCGCTTTAAATCTGTGTTGCTTTGTCTTTTTAAAAAAGCTTTTAAACGAGCAAAAAATATTTAATTCAACATAAAAAGCGCCTGATATCTATCTCTCCTAAAAAAAACAAATATTTTAGTATCAAATATTTTTTGTCTTTAAACCTCCTTTTCTGGTCTCAAACAAAGAGATACTCGCATCCAGATATCCTTCAATTTTTTTTTTTTTTCCTTTTTAATATTACAAAAAGGTTTGACTTTTAACATAAAAAACTGTGTTCACAGCATATCTACAAAAACGCCTTGTAATGTAAGTAATTTATAAAAGTGAAGACATTCAATTATGGTTATTTTGAACCCTTAGGGGCATTGCGACTGTCAGTCAGTCAATTCAGTTAGCAAAGTTGTGATGTCAATAGAAATGTCGTTACAAATACAAAAAAGGACCGGAAAGTAAACATAAAAAAAGAAGCAGAAACAAGGCAACGGTGATTTTTTCAATCTTGCAACAACAAAAACAACAGCAACAACAAAGCCCAAAAAAACAAAAATTTAAGTATGTTAGTGATGTATGTCCGGTCGTAAGGTAGCTAAGGCCCAAGAGCGCAAGGAAGTCGATATGTAACACAGCGGAAGTTATAACTGCCAACTGCTTTATGGCTTTGTATGTTTATCGACATAAAGCAAATATAAAAAATTGGATGAGATTTTAAACGGAAATAATGATAACATATACGCTGCTGAGCTAAGAAAATATATTAAAAAGGAAAAAAACCTTTTTTTTTTAAATTATTTTTTTTTTGTTTTTTTTTTTTTTTCAAGCCTAAAGCACTGTAACTAAATCAATTGTAAGCTCCTAACTTAATATTACTTGACGGAAAGATAAACGAGATTTGTTTAAAGAAGAAGAATAAGGTTGAAAATGTATAGGAAGAGGGCAAGAAGCTTGTAGCTTGAAAGCTGGATAATGGGAATAATGATCAAGAGTTGTGATAAAAAAAAAAACTCTAAAGGGCTGGAGTAGGCTCTCGAGACCTACATACGTAGAGTTGAAAAATTAAGATGCTACGGCCTAGACGTGGTCTTATAGACACCTGCCAGAGGGAGCAGAGGAAGAAGGAGGCCAATGGTAGAATCAGATGGAGATTTATTTCCGATCCCATGGTGTTTCTACTTAGCGTCAGTTGCAAAAGCAAATAAACTCCTATGTCAGTACATAATATCCAGTGAAACCTACAATTGGATCCCATCACTTCTTTAATATAGTTAATTACAAAAATTCCTATTTTGTAGAGCTTTTTTCCTTGCTATCGGCAGCAGTGAGTAGAATGGCCACAGCTGTTTTTCAATATTGTACTCTACATAGTAGACTGAGTTTCTCTCGGCAGGAGATGGGTGCATTGTAAATTTAATTGCTGTTGTAGTGGCAGTAAAGTAATGAAATATGTATATACTTATTTCTGCATACGCAAGCTAATGAAAGGGTAAGCAGTTCTGACTCAAATATTTTTTTAAGTAATGGCGAGAAACATCTAGAAACATCTAGAAATTTTTTTTTTTTTTTTTTTTTTCAAAATTGAATATAATTTTTTTTTATTTACATAAAATGTGCCAACTGAGAGAATAAAAATTGATATCCTGAAAAATGAATTGAAAAAAAAAAAAATTTCTTGTTTTTCCTTCATATTCCCATCACCTTTCGGGCAACTTAAAAAATGAAAAATATAACAAAATCGATCTGAACTTTTCTCAAAGTAAGTGCCCATTTTTATCTCTAAGAAGTTTGTATGTTTTTCGCTAAAAAAAAGCTTTGTCCACCCTAATGTAAAATGTGCACTTGATGCGTTCAGTGTGTGAAATTTTGTTGGATATACTTTCCGGCATGAAATAAAATTTTTTAATTTATTCGCTACAGTGAAGTATGCTGGGCATTTTAGATTTACACAATCACACGCAGACACTTACAGTAACACACAAATTACACGTAATTATATATGGGCATATACTTTTGGATAGAGGTGGAGTGCATAGTTATAAGGCAAGTAATTTTTAAGTTGTTTCTACACTCTTTCTAAGCAACTTTGTTTATCCCTAAAGATTCTAATTCGAAATCATTAGCATCTTTCGTTTTATACACATATTTTGCAAACATATTTGGGGCAAACTAGTCCACATATTGGGCGATAACTACGAAACGGACCGAGTTATCGATATAAGGGAAATACGTTGTTTTAAGGTAGATGGCTAGTAATTGGACAGTGAAAATTTCATTCAATTGCATTGAGCTGCTCTTAAGTTATACGCGTACAAATAAACAGACATACGGACAAATATTCTTAAAACTGTTGTTTGGTATTCTCAATCATTTTTTTATTTATAATCTGCAATTCACAGTCTGTTTATCGCGCTCCTTTTGCATATTTCCCTTCGCTTGTTCATTCATTTTTTGTGCTATAATTATGGCAACTACTTTGCACTTATACATTTCTCTGCGTGTATGTAAAACACAAAATATTTGCGCTCTACTGAGAGACCGAGTAAAAGTGTATTTATTTAATTTCACTGTAATCTGAATTTTTCGTTGTAACAGCTGTAAGCACGAAAGGAATTTTAATTAATTTATATATATAAACAAATATTGAAGCTTAAAAAAAAATATTAAAGAATGGCAGCTATCTGTATATAAACATGCAGCACGAAGAATGTTTCAACTCTGCTATTTTTTTAAGTGTATGGGTAAGTGAGTTTTCGTCGGACGTACAAAATAAAAATATGCGATTAGATGGCAACCCTAGCTCGTATCGATAACTAGAAACATTTTTGCCGAAATCAGACGTAAAATACCTTTCATTTTATACCCATATTGGCATATCTCGTTCATGAAAAAAAAAATTAATTTAGCTAGGTTGCCACCCAGTAAAAATGTACCAAGTGGCTACACTCAAATATGAGATTGCGCATATACTCAAAAGTGTGCCCGAGTCAATTTAGCCTCTTTCGAGTTGAAGACAGAGGTAAAGACCCGCTCATTTCATACCATTTCTCGTTATTTAAAAAAAATTTAAATAAGTGGCAACTCTGTAAAACTGATAATGCAACGCGTAATTAATTTTAATTTTTTTTTTTGGTATTCTTCTAACTGTAACTAGAAAAAGCAGAGTTTTTTTTTCACTATTTCACTTCAACTTCCAAAATTATTTGTTGTTATTGTTTATTGGCTGTGAATTTGCCACTGGCAGTTGACAGCAAATTTAATTGCAATCATCGATTATTAGCACTGACTTGATCCCCCAATTAATTAGGATAATACAAATGTTTCCATAAACTTAAACATACAAAACACAGAAATTAAAATGACAGCTACAACAACAACAAAAAGTCATTGATTGACGAGCGTGAGCGAGTGAGTTTGTAATGTACGATAGTGTGCAACAGTAAACAATTCAATTTCAGCACATCCATTAAAACGCCAAAATATATTTTTACTCCTGTAAGTATGCTACACAAACTAAAATTCACCTTTATTGAAGTATAGCCAAATGTTAAGGAATTTGAGTGACCACGGTTTACTCACTTTAGAAATTGATACTCAAATTTTGTTCAGCCTAATTACTTTTGTATATACACATAATTAATAAATTGATTCAACTTGCGGCATAGAACAATACCATCAAAGATACAAAATAACAATAACAATTGGAGTGCCAATTAATCAACGCCTAGTACGGCAAGTAGGCGGATAAGCGTTAAATTGCGGTTGATTGCAACATGTATCAACAAAATATATTAATGCCAATTATAAAAACGAATAACAACAATTTCTTGGAATTGAATGCTATAGAGCAAAATATTTGAACAGCTGATGTTTGAATGGCGTATTAGGGTGGAATGAGCGCAGCTACAAATGAATGTTTATGAATATCAATTCACTTGTGTAATTATTTGTGCAAGACAATATGGATATGTACTATTTAATCTAGCACTCTGAATAATTATTTTAATTATACCAAAAAACAAATCGCTAATGTGTTTATCTGATTGCTTAAGAGAAAGATTGCTGAGAGCAATAAAAGTAAATTGAAATAAAATAAAATAAAATAAAATAAAATAAAATAAAATAATTTTTGTAAGTTTTGCAAGCTTGAGATCAGAGAAACAATAATTCGTAATGAATTTTAATTGTCAGTTTTTGGGAAAAATTGATAATTGGAGAAAAATTACATTGTTAAATCACAGCGATGGATAGGATCTGATGATGAGCTTGGAAACTCTGAAACATGTAATCCTATCCATCGCTGTGATTTAACAATGTAATTTTTCTCCAATTATCAATTTTTCCCAAAAACTGACAATTAAAATTCATTACGAATTATTGTTTCTCTGATCTCAAGCTTGCAAAACTTACAAATATGTAAAAACAAGAAAGATCGCAAAAACCAACAACAAAATATTAAGAACCGTAGCACGGGTTTACGTACATAAATATGTACAAACAAAAAAAGTCCAGCACACGCATTCGTTCGTATGACCGAAGGTCTAACAACAATGTGTGCGCACTGTTGGCAAGAACAAACAAACAAAAGGGAATTAATTGAAGTGGAGATAAGTGCATTGTGACGTCACAGGGCATCATAGCTTAGATGTTAGAATTTTCTAACAGCGGCTTTGGTGCAGACACTGGTTCGCATCCCAGTGTCCGAAAAGGGATCTGATGATGAGCTTGGAAACTCTGAAACATGTAATCCTATCCATCGCTGTGATTTAACAATGTAATTTTTCTCCAATTATCAATTTTTCCCAAAAACTGACAATTAAAATTCATTACGAATTATTGTTTCTCTGATCTCAAGCTTGCAAAACTTACAAATATGTAAAAACAAGAAAGATCGCAAAAACCAACAACAAAACAATAAAATAAAATAAAATAAAATAAAATAAAATAAAATAATAAAAATAAATAAAATAAAATAAAATAAAATAAAATAAAATAAAATAAAATAAAATAAAATAAAAAAAATAAATAAAATAAAATAAAATAAAATAAAATAAAATAAAATAAAATAAAATAAAATAAAATAAAATAAAATAAAATAAAATAAAATAAAATAAAATAAAATAAAATAAAATAAATTAAATTAAAATAGAATAAAAAAAATAAATAGAGGTAAAATAAAATAAATAAAATAAAATAAAATAAAATAAAATAAAATAAAATAAAATAAAATAAAAAAAATAAAATAAAATCAACTAAAATAAAATAAAATAAAATAAAATAAAATAAAATAAAATAAAATAAAATAAAATAAAATAAAATAAAATAAAATAAAATAAAATAAAATAAAATAAAATAAAATAAAATAAAATAAAATAAAATAAAATAAAATAAAATAAAATAAATTAAATTAAAATAGAATAAAAAAAATAAATAGAGGTAAAATAAAATAAATAAAATAAAATAAAATAAAATAAAATAAAATAAAATAAAATAAAATAAAATAAAATAAAATAAAAAAAATAAAATAAAATCAACTAAAATAAAATAAAATAAAATAAAATAAAATAAAATTAAATTAAATTAAATTTAAAAAAACAGAATTAAAGAAAAAATAAAATTAACAAAATAAAAGAAAATAAAAAAAGCAAAATAAAATAAAATTTAATTTAAAAAAATTTTAAATAAAAATTGCTTCTTTTGAAAGAGTTAATTTATTTTTTCCATACCGAAAACTATTTTAATTCCGGACATTTTCGACCAAATTGTGAATGAAAACAAAAATACTAAACAAAAGCTTTATTTGGTTAATTTTTAAAAAAATTTTCAAATTAAGTACATTAAGTTGCAAAGTTTTAAATGGCACAGAATTTGTGGTGATTTTTTCATGATTTTTTTTCTGCAATAAAACTTGTTTTGCGGTATTTGTAGGTATTGAATATTTGTTTGTGTATACTAAAACCTCCACATCGTATTCCCCCAACATGTCACAAGTTAGCTTAGTGTCATGTTAATGTCAGCACTCGACTGTTAACGACGTCGTCATTAAACAACACCCATTAAATTGGTAACTTCAAGATATTCGTGTTAGTGGATAATCTTTTGTTGCTCGTTACATTTGTTCGAGCGCTTTTATGTACTGAAATAGGTGACAGCAAAACATAAAAAGTTGACACTTTCACTTTGACATAGGTAGGTGGGTGGGGGAGAGATGCTGCGTGATTATGTTGAACATCAAGTGGGACGGGTAGTGTTGCCTTTGAGTAGAGCTTTAACCTTTTTATGCTAATTTCAATTTGAATTTTTTTTGCTTTTTTTTGCTTTTTTTCATGTTTCAAACTAATGGTGCATTTTTTAATGTTATCTTTTTATTGTACTCATTTCCATATATCTCATACCCAGTGTGATGTACCCACAATCAAAAAGGGAAAATTTACATATAACTATATATCTAACCTCAAGCTGTTCAATCGGTCCTATAAACACACACAAAGAGCCACACATTTTGATTGAAACTCAAGTGGGGTAGTGAGTCTTGTTTAGTGGCAAGTGTTTACAAAGTTATTTTAATACCAACGGTGGTTGGCTTGTTGTAGCCGCTATTGCTTTTATCATTAGATATATGTATCTGTAGTTATTACTATTTTTAGTTCGCTTAGTTGGCACATTGCCGCTGGACACTTGGCGAGCTACTACTATTTTCGATTATAAATAGAAATCCCTTTTGCTTTTGGTTAGTGGGACAATTATGAGGCCGTTCAAATAATATGGATCAGCGCGCAAACAAGTGCTAACAGCTAGCATATATACAAAGAGAGTGGGTTACATAATCATAGCACGCGCAGAACTGACAGCTATTAGGCATTAATTTTTTTTTTTGCAAGCACTTAGCAGCTTATGAATAAAATAAATTAACGATTTTTTTTTAGAAATTTTCTTTGAAAATCAAAGGTGAACTGATTGCTTCCAAGATTTTTTTTAATTTAAAATTATCTTTGGAAATTAAATTTTTAATTTTTAGGGTACAAAAAAATTTTCAGAAAATTTCAATTTTTCAAAATGTTCTGGTTTATAGAAGAAATTTTTTTTGATATAAACTTTTTTGGCATTTTTAATTTTTTTTTTTTTTTTAATAAAATCTTGCATCCATTTGTTTATTGTGCGTTTGCTATATCTAAGAATATCCTGAAATGTATTGTAAAATAAAAATTTTTTGCCCAAAATTACAATTTTTGAAATTTTTTTTTTTTTTAATTTTTCAGTCGAGTTAAATGACACTAAAAATACTAAATTTTGAGATCTAAAAATTTCTTCCGTGTTAGTGGCGTGTAAAGAGAAACCATAAATTTGTTTTTTTTTTTTCAAAATTTTAAATTTTTTTTTTTTGGTAGCTCTTAGTAAAATCACCGGTAGTTGTTATTTGATAGAAATGCATGAAGTACGAAACTTCATATTGAGGTTTTGGATGTAAAACATTTGAAATATATTTCAAAACTTTTTAAAGATTTATAAAAAGTTTTTAATATCACCTTTAATCAGATTTTTAAGAGTAAAATAATAAATTCCAATTAATTTCTGATCGTACTATAATTATGAAACGCACTACATACAGCCGCATTATGAATGATGGTTAAATACATGCCTACTTGTGTCTTTGTATTAATTCATCTCTATGTATGTATGTATGTGTCCATATGTGTGTATTTGTGCAGCAGCTGTGGCTTATAGGCGCTTCAAGTCACACAAGCAACATGCTGCAACCTCGACCTCATTTTGCCAAGCGTCCTGCAACGGCAACATCCACGACAGCTATGTACAAATGTGAATCGCTGTTGTTTCCCAGCAAAATTTTTGCTTACCTAGAATCGGAGCTGTAATCCAACGAATATTGTGGAACTCATTACCAACCATATGAAACCACCGATTATTTTAACCCAGGCATTTCATTAAGCGAAAGCGCTTCCTCTTTGCCTTACTGAGAAGGATTTTTGGAATGCATATTTAGAATCTCTTTTTTTATATTACTCGCTTCTCTTATGCATTACTCAGAATCGATTCTGTAATGCAATGCTGCCATTGTAACTGGTAATGGAAATAATCATCGGGAAGTATTTCTTGATTACATAGGAACTCGTTTTGTAATCGATGTTAGGAGAAGCGCTTGCCAAAAATTTTGCTGGGTTTAGTGCCTTTTTTATAAAAAGAAAAACATACGATATTTTGTTGTTGACTTCTGCTCACCATATTGTTGTTTCTTCAAGTTTATCATGGTAGTGATTTGTGTTTATTTTTTGCTCGAAATGATTTTGAAGAAAAGTTTTGTGAGTTTCCTCTTTGGTACGTTTGCGACACAATACTTTTTTTTTCATTAGAAGGTTGTATGTTTGTTTATGTGTATGTTTCTGTGTTTGTGTTTGTGTGCGTGTGTGTGTGCCTGTTAGCTGTATTCCGCCACGCCCATTTGTTTTGCCGACAGACGACATTGAAAACAGCAAAGCATGTGACACCAAATTGAAACGAAATATCTGTGAAGATTTGTGCAAACAGTGGCAAGTATGGGGAATTCAACCTTCGAAACGGAAATGCGCGTTGTTGTTGTTACGCCTAGCTGTACAGTGCCACACAATACAAACGTTAGAGATGTGAAAATTGAAGAGTTACAGAATGGCAGAGCTGGTTCGGCTTTATGGTTCTTTTAGACTAAATTTAAGTCGGTGGGTTGCCTTTGAGTTTACTAAAGAAACGAGCTACTTCATTTAGTTACTCACCAACTCAACAAAATCACCGCATGGTGAGTTTCTAGCTACATATATTCCATCAATTCGAATAATGTCTACGAACAAAAATTTTTTTTTTTCTTTTTGAAAAAATATTTTGCTATTTCTGAATTTTTCTAAAATTTTTTTTTTTGCGAAAAATCACCCGCAAACATTCATTTGTGGGCTCAAATTCCTTTTAATTCATTGTTGCAACCATCAAACATGTTCGCGGTAATGCTCCTGTTACAACTGCCGGCTCGTGGGGTGTTGATTTCAAGTGTTGGTTGTTGCTTAGCTATTCCCTCTTTTCTTTCTCCAATTTGAAAATGAAAGCTAACACGAACGAAGCAACAACAAGCTTTTATTATTCTAAGACAAATATAATTTGGATACAAATTGTATTTATTTTGTTAAAAGAATGCTCTTGTTGGCTCTTGTTACACATACATAACTCACGCGCATAGACTTCGTAATTGAATTTCAACACTTGACACCCACGCGCAAATTATTTGCAGACGCGCACATGCTACATAGATGTTTTATTATTTCCGAAGGTGAATTAGGCTTGTGTTTAATGTGTATTAGCATTATTTTGGTTTGCAAGCAGTGCAGAGGTGGGCAAATTCTGAAACTGTAAGAGCCACCGAAACGAAAGTTAAATAAGATTAAATTGAGTGCTTTTGGATTATTAAATTGCATTGAGAAAAAATTAAATAACAAAGCAAGTAGGTATGCTAGCTCAAAAGTGGGTATATGCCACGCCCTTTTTAATATTTGAAAAAATTATAAAATCAAAAGTGGGCGCTGTCCACTCTCTAAAAAATTAAGAAAAAAAATTGGCACATCAATTTTTTGTTTCATCTCAAACACTTTGGCACACCTAACTCAACTCTATAACTATCTCGCTTCTTTGAAATATTTATAACCTGTATTTAGGCCAATAATATTAATATACTCTGTGTGTCACGCTCAGCAAATATATACAAAATATTGCACATGAGTAACTCTCATCAACTTTTCAACACCGTTCAAGCGTAACAAGTCTTTGTCAAGCAGTCCATCTTTTATTGAAAATTCGTTGTGTGTCAATATCTTTGCTTTCCTCCTTCTTCTTTCATTTGTAGTCGCAAACATTTTGCCGTTATTCTTTGTATGTACGTGTATCCTGTGGATTTTCCGTGATATTACAGTGTCAGTATGCGTACGCGATAATAATTCTCACTGTTTCTTACATTTTCTTTGTTCCTCACATTCTGCCAATTTTTCCTTCGCTTATTATTTGATTACAACCAGCAACTGTATGTACAAAAGTAATAACTGTAAGTGATGATCCTTGACATATCTGCATAGCAGACATTTCTATCGTGCTGAGTTATGAAGTACCCTGCGAGAAATCTACCTTGATAACGGACAAAACAAAAAAATTTTGTTAGTCGCTTAATAGCTGACGATTTGTTTTTTTCGTAAGCACCTAAGCGACTTGTGAATAAAATAACGAAGTGCATTAAATATTTTATCTCGTTGTTTCGTGATATTGATGTAAATTAGAGATTTATTGAAGTCGCTTAATAACAGTCGTTTTTTTTTTTCGTAAGAACCTAAGCGAGTTGTGAATAAAATAACATGCAATTTTTTTTCCAAAAAATTTAAATTTTCTATCAGAACTTTAGTGAACACTCCATCCGTTGACCTTGTTATGTTTCGCAACGACAAAGTTTTTCCAACGTTTAAGCGGCAATAAAAATGTTTTCCAATATCTTTTCTACCCCCGATTTCCTACCAAGCTTAGCACACAAAAAACTTCAATGTCAAGTGAAATTTTCATTCTGGCGTGCCTGTGTGGCACATCGATAGCTAACAAAACACTTGATGGCATATTCTGTCAATTCACTTAAGTAAATTTTATCACTCCCTATGTGCCTTGTAAATGACAAACGTGAGCGATTTGAGAATTTCGACACTTTATCACAGTGAATAAAAAGAAAAAAATCAAAAGAAGTGCAGCCCATGTCAAGAGATTTGCATGAATTTAAAATGAGGCTGGCGATTGTATTGAAAATCGATTTGATGCAATAAAAATTTTCAAGTTGCCCACTTAAAAAAAAACGCACCAAATTTATTGATTTTGAATTAAAATACGCCCATTGTTATAAGTCAATAGCTAACAAAACACTTGATTTGACACCCATATTGTGCTAACAAATTTTTCGGCACCCTGGTCCACATATTGATCGATAACTCCGAAACCGTACGAGTTATGGAATTAGAAGATACCCTTAACTTTAAGTTAGTCATCTAGTAGTACAACAGCGAAAACTTGATTCAATTCTACTTGTAAGTTTGCGAGTGATACGTGCACAAACAGGCAGACATACAGACAAAAATCCTAAAAACTACCGCTTTGTATTCTGTGTGGGCAATAGTGGTTCCCCGGCATCATTTTACTTCAATGAGCCTCAGTAGTGAGTGCCTAATGCAGCTATAGCCATTCACAAGACGCTGAAGCTTTATCCGCAAATCAAATATGTAGGTACAGAATAATTCACAGTAAAGTTTGTAGACATTTCTCATTTTTGAGCCATTGTAAGTACTCACTTGAAAATCATTTACTACCACCACTGCAAACTGACCAGCCATTGTGTGCTTAGCAGGCAACAACTCTGCCTCCTCTCCTTCAAATGCCACAGCTTTCAAATAATTTCTCAAAGCTTTAAGCCACATTGTTGCTGGCAATTTAGTGCTTTTGTTGTTGTTGTTGTTGTTGCACTTGTTGTTGCTGCATGAGTTAAGCGCCTTCATTGAATATTGCATTTACAACAACTACTTACACGCGCCTGTGTATGTATGTGTTTGTGCTTCACACACACGCTTACACACACATCAATATTTCATATTGAGTTACTGTTTTTCTAACAGCTTTAGTCGTTGCCTTAACCCTTTCACGGAGATTGATGCAAGAGCTAAGCAAACTATCAAACAAGCAAACTGTTGCATTAAACTAAGAATGTGTGTATGTGTGTGTGTGTGTATGTGCATGTGAGTTTATACTTTATCCTTACACGAAAACAATACATGTACGTAGCTGCCCCCCTCTTCCCCAAAGTCCACTTAGCTTAGTATTACTTTTCGCAAAACAATGCAAAGCCGACTAATGCAAACTGGTTTTGAGTTATTGTTGTTGTTGTTGTTGCTATTTACGAGTTTATTGCAACAGCTAAGCATACTCGTGATATTACTTTAAACCAAAACAAGGATTATTTACCCATTTTCAAAGCACTCATAGCACATTAAAAGCAGACATTCCCACGTTCGCACGAACACTTTACTTATCCCAGCCAACCAAACGGAAAGAGAAATATATTAAATAATATGAAAGACAATTTTATCAAATCATTTTTTTAAGAAGTTAGCGCTTTTCGGAGCCTAAACTGAGAAGCAAAAAAACAGAGTCCAAAATGAGTCAAAAAAATGAGTCCAAAATGGGTCTGAAACCGATTAATTTGGAGTGTTTATGAGTATTTTTAAATGAACTTGAACTCTTATTGGAAAAAAAAATTTAGTCAATTTTGACTCTTTTTAGCCAATTTATTTTTCTTACATATGTCCTCTTTAGAGTCATATTAGAGTCTTTCCTAAAAACTTTTTGAAGTCATTTCTTCTCCATTTTGATGGTTTTTAATCATCTTTTGAGTCATATTAGAGACTTTTTTTAATATTTTCTAAAGATTGTATGAGTCTTTTCAGACTCCTTTTAGCCACATTCTTTTCATTTGAATGGTTTTCGATCATCTTTGCAGTCATAGTGAATCTTTACAAAATAACAATTCAAAAAGCACAGATTACTCACTTTTGCATAATTTTTTCTGAGCGCACCATCTTTGGTTAACTGGGTTATAGCAAATTTACTGAAAAGGCTTTACTTCATACATATTTAGATAATTACACAACAATATAGATAATTTACCCCAAAGCGCTTTAAGCATTAGAAAACATTTTCAATTTTGTTTAGTTAAAAATAGAAATTTTACGAATACTTTGTTATCTACTTAAGCCAGGAAACTGATTAACATTGAACGCATTCTTTTGTAACTGAGTAGCAAAAATACCATGACTTTGTTATATTTCTACAAAATTGCTATCTCTACCCCAGATTGAAACGTCATCTTATATAGGTCGGTAGGCTATTGAAAACTGGGGTTGGAAGTGAATAATCGGTTTTCATTTTAATCGATTATTTTTTAACTATCGATTTTTGGATCGACTTTGTGTATAGTAAACATCGATTTTTCATAAATCGGTTATAAGAATTGAACATTTTAAGCCGCTTTTTGTAATAAGTGTGTAGAATTAAATTTAAAAAAAAATATTTCAAAATTCCAAAAAAAAAAATTTTTACAAATTTTTGATTTTCTTTGTGGTTGGTTTTATCATTGCATTTAGTATACTTCAGAAAATTCAAACCTTTTTTTTTTCAAAATACCATTTCTAAAATAGCAACTTGCTCAGCTTACCCTATTCATTACTTAATCAGTCCATTCCTTCTCTCGAAAACTTTTAAAAAAGCAGACACAAAATAATCTGATAATCTGTTTATCAAAGGAAATCTAATATATTTAGAATAACTTAACTTAATAAAATTTTAAAAGTGACCTAAAAAAAGCTAAACTCAACCAGTCAAGCAATTGACGACGCATGAAATTGAGCAATTTTGATAGCTTTTTGAAGCTGGTGTTTTGCGTTCAAGTTTTCTTGTTTGATGTTTTTTTTTTTGTATTTTTTTTCGAAATTTGTTTTTCTTATTTTATTTTTTTTTTTATTCTTATTTAGTGCTACCAAAAAGTAACCAAATTTCATGCATAAACACGAAAGTACATGTACACTCACATGCCAGCGTTTGCTTGGGAAATTTCAACAAGGATTCATATGTTCAAGGAAGCCTTAAGATAACAGGATAACATGTTGCATACAACAGAATAACAACAAATGTTTATTTATGTAAAAAAGTGTATAAATACTTACAAAAATACAAAGATGTTTAACAAAACTTAAGCTGTTCGGGTCAGTGTGGACATGAACGTTTTGCTTTTCTTTTGAATTTGAATTTATCAAAGAGAATTAATTGGGAGGGTAGGTACATAAATTTCAGTTGAAGCAAACAAAAAAGTACTAAGAAACGTTTTGAGAACTTTCTGTTATGCTTTTCATTCGAGGAATTACTTTGCGTAGAAATTAAAAAATGTTGCTATTAGACCTATCTTAAGTTATGGATTTTTTTTTTAGTTTTAATACTCAAAGGAAAATGTTTTCAGGGGAATAACATTTTTTTTTAAATTAATTGTTTAATATTTCGTTAATTACTGTATCTAAAAAAACGATGGCACTTTCAAAAGGGCACTTTTAAGTAAAAAAAAATTGTTTTAATTTAAATATTTTAAAAATCGTGAAAATTAAAAATTAATTTTGGATAAGTCTAATTTTCTCTGATGTATACATATTTATATAATGAAATTTCCTTGTGTGTGTTTTTTTTTTGTTGTTTCAAAAATTAGAATTTGAGGCAAAATTTTTTTTTTAATTTTTCTTTCATTATTTGAGCTCAATTAATTAATTGCACAGCTCTTAATGTTGAAACTTGAAAATGTTTTTCGTGAAAGAGCCACATAAAAACAAAAATACGTTAAAATTTTTTTTTTTAATTTTTTTTTTTTTTTTAATATTTCTTTTGCATTAGAAAAATATTTAAGCATTCAAAGTTGTTAAAATTAAAAAAAATTGTTTGATCAAATCTAACAGAAAAATTTAATTTTTCTAAAACTAGAAAATTTTAAATATTTGAAAAAAGTTTGTTTTTCAAAATTTTCAAAATTACAAATTTTAAACATATCGACAGCCACACTGCAAAACCCCGTAAGTCACTATTTTTCCAAAAATAAGGTTCTGAGCCTTTCCCATAGATCGTGATATTTCCCACATTAAAATTCAGTCAAAATCGGGTTACAACTTCCCGTTTCTTTCCAGTGGTGAAATGAAATAACCGTCGCTCATATACATACGTTATAATTATCACAGTTTTTTCCCTCTCCTGAAAACTTTTTGGTTTTGGACATACAGGGTTTTGCAGTGTGGCTGTCGATATGTAGGTATATAGTTTTTTTTTTCAATTTAAAAAAAAAAAATTTTTAAATTCTTTATTAAAATATCTTAAACTACACATTTTTCTTCAAAATTTCAAAAATTATTTGAAAAAAAAAAATTTTTGTAACTCCAGGAAAGTCCGAAAATACTTAGAATAAAATACAGCGGATTCCGAAATATTGGAAAAAAAACCTTACAAAACAGGGAAAACGTGAAATTTTTAGATTTGCATAACTTTTGAAATAAAAAAAAATCTTTAGCAAAACTTCGTTTTATAACAAAATCTCCACAAAATTGCTTTCCAAGTCAGAATCGGTATATTTCAACTCTCTGACTTCAACTAAATACAAATATTAAATGTAACGACACAAAAAAAATATATAAAAAAATTTCACAGAAGAATGCGTAAAAGCGAACAAAGAAATCTCAACTTTTTAATTTCCATCTACTCGCTGTCAAATGCCAAATGCCACTGGACCAAGCTGAGCTCATCACTGTCCACGTACTATTATTAACAAGCATTCATGCAACACTTTGTGGCATGACCCCAAGCGCACTGTAAACGCAATTTAAATGCGAAATTCATTCAAACTTTCAGCGCTGGCGAAGCGGAAGATGGTTAAAAAGATTTAAAAAAAAATAAAAAATAGCGAGCTGAGTGATGATGGCAACAGGAATTCGCTGAAAGCTCGTTGAAGTGAGCGTGTAAATAGAGAAACAGAAGAAGAAGAAGAAGAAAAAATAGATAGTAAAATACTGAACTTAAGAATTATGGTATCTAAAGCGTTATGGAAGTAAAAAAAATGCTACAAATGCCAAGGGACTGTCCTTCAAGCGCAGGCTTAAGTTAACATTTTCTGCTTTCTTCCACACAGCTCATTTTTCAACTGTAAAAACAAAAAAAGCGAAGTTGGAATGAAAACAGTTCACGCTGACTGATTACCATAAAAGCGCGAAAATTGTTAGTTTGACTTTTACGCTTTGCTCCAGGACATCTCACTGCTAAAGCCGCTTAACCACTTCGCTCAGTAAACACATTGAAGGAAATATGTTTGGTGCATTTAATTGCTTCTATTTCCAGCTAGGAGTATGGAGTACATGTTTTTCGACAGAGTATCGGATTACAAAAATAAACTGAGCAGATAATGGTAGTGAAGCAATTAAAAGGTTTTTAAAAAGACTTACTAAATCGCAAAGACACATAAAAGAATTGAAAGTAGATTTTAATGTCGCAAATGATTTGAGTGGAAATTGACTTCTTTAAATCTAAATTCTATATACGCAGTACTGGAAATTGAATCTTTTAAGTCCAAAAATGTAGGATTGCTAAATTAATCAAATTAATCTCAATTAAGAATCAATTAATCAGCGAGCAATATTGAAAATAATTAATTTCCGAAACATCAGTCAACAGATGTTCGATTATTTTTTAATCGAGCACACCCGTTAGTCTTAACTCAATTGATTAATTAATCAGATGGCTTTTAATAAAAGCGATTAATTTGCGAATTAATTACGTTTTGTTTATTTATAATCAGAATAACAAGATTACTTAAAACTGATTAATCGTCTTAAATAAAGAAAATTAGAAATTTAAAAAAAAACTTCCAACCCAAAAAAAAATATAAAGCTAAAAAAAATATTTTAAAAAAATTATTATAATTATAAAATCAAATAAATATTCAAATAAAAGATTTTGAAATAAATTATAATAATATAAAAATAAATAAATTATAATAATTATTTAATATTGAGGCAAAGAAAAAAATAAGAAAATGAAATTATAAATATTAAAAAAATATATATAGTGCATTAAAAAAAATCTTAATAAAAATACAAATAAAATAATCTTAACTTTTGTTTCATTTTAAAAAAAGTAAAAAAAAAAATTATGAAACTTAAAAAAAATTTAATTTTAAATTAAAAACAAAATTTTGTTAAAAAATATATTTAAAAAAGAACAATTATAATAAAAAAAAAACATAAAAAATTTTAAAATAAAATAGTATGCATTAAATTACTTAGTTATGCATCAAAAAAAAAATAAAAAAAAAAATTTAGAAAATTAACCAATAAAAAAAAATTCAATATTTAGAGCATTAAAAATAATCTTTCATTTTAAAACCAGTAAATAAAATAATGAAACTTAAAAAAAATTAAATTTCAAATATTTAAAAAAAATTGTTAAATATGTACATATATAAAGCATTAAAAAAAATCGTAATAAAAATGTAAATAAAATGTTATTAACTCGATTGCTCTCTTTCGTTTAAAAAAAAAAAGTAAAAAAAATTTTATTTAAAAAAAATTATGTTTAAATATTTAAAAAAAAAATTTTTTAAATCATGATCAAGATAAAAAAGTTCGAATAAAATTTTATTAATTCAACTCGTTTTTTTCGTTTAAAAAAAAAATAAAAACAATAAAAAACATAAACAAATAAAAATCTTAAATCAAGTATTTTTGTAAATGAAAAAATGTCCTTATTCAAAAAATGATAGTAAAGCAAATACAAATTCTACAAATATTAAAAAAGCTTGGTTAAAATTTGAATTCCAAAAAAATATATATATATATTTAAAAGCATATATACATATATACGACAGATAAAAAATAAAAACATTGCAAAAAATGTATTACTAAATCTACCACCCATATTAATCGTATACAAGTTGTTCGGTGCACTCTAATGTACAAATTAGTTCCAGCTCACATTTCCGATTCCATTGCAGCTGTCATAAGCTTTTTTATCAAATCAATTAGCATTAGCATTAAACCTTTTCCCTATCGCTGTATCTTTTACGCTTTTCATCTTTCATTTTCCTTAGTTTGTTTACGGTTTCATTACGCTTTCTGCTCGTTTAGTACTAAATGACTTTTAACATGCTTCTGTCCTTTCTTGAAATAAATCACTTACAATTGGGTTTCATGTTGTGCCTGTTTGACATGACTGCTATTGGCACATCGCAAGCTCACCACTACTCAAAGGATCCAAAAAAAAAAAAAAACCAAAACAAATTTAAGCTTTCATGCACCTCCATCTAGATGCTGGCTGTGTTTGTGAAGACAAACTTATCACATGTCAAATGCTTTATCAAACAACATGATCCCTTGACATGTGCCAACTCTAAAGACTTCTTTTGTGAAACGGTCTTCCAATAAAAGGCCTTCATTTACTGCCTTGTCTGCGTGGTTTAGGCGAGTTTTTCCAATTTTTTTTTTTTTTTTTATTTGTTCAAATGTTCGCTGTTTTCGCACGACTAACTGATTCATCGCGTTTCTTTCCGTTTGAAGTGTTCTTTTACAAAATGAAATGAAAATTGGTGGACAGTAGTGCGTTTGACAAATCTACATCAATTTGCTTTGTTGCGGCCTTTTTTTGGTATCCTTGAAGGATGAGTTTAAAGGAACAGTTGGTGCAATTGAGTAGCTGAATAAGAGAAAGAAAGGGTTAAGTTTAAAGCGACCTTTAAAGCACAACCACAAAACCTCAAATTTCAAAAATTTAAGCTAAAGTTTTCGGAAATGTTCAATCCAAAAAACATTATTGAGCTTCATTAAATGACCTTTATCCCTAGATTTATCAAGTCGTAATTCACACTCCTACAACCACATTATTGGCTACGCATGTCGTTAACATTTTGGGTAACCACGAAACCACTCACTCATAGGCTTTGTTATTGCTTTTGTTGACTTGCAACAAACAGGCGTTGATGGTTTTGATGGCGGTGAAATACATTTTCCGATTAACCCTTTTCATCCTTTCCTATGCCAAATGTCCACACTAAAATCAAGCAACAATTGTGTTGCGGTTTGTGTTTGAATGTGTACTTCGAGTTTGTGAACATTAGACTGGGTCCAAAAAATATATTTTTTTTTATGCAAAAATATTAATTTTATTTTTTTTATATACAAAATTATATTAATTGTATTTTTTACTGGTATCACAAAAGTATTTTTTCTACGCTGAAAAATAAAATCAATATAATTTTGGAATGCTTAAAAAAAATACTAAAATGAAAAAAAAAAATTGCGCATATTTGCATTTTCTTAGGTTTGATTTAAAATTCCGCAAACAAATTTTTTTTGTTGCGCCATTTTGCCCCCCATCTAATGTGCATTTGACTAGCTCGCTCGACGAACACCAAACATAACCTCTACTTTCCAGCTAAATTTGATTTCACTTAGCTCAAATACGCCCACGTCAATTTACATTGATTTCCGGTGCGTGCGTTCATCCTCCAGGACAACCAGTTTCCGTTAACAAAATGTTTGCAAAAATGGCGCATCCGCATTGACCGCGCGCTCATCTTATTTCGTGTGAATTGAACATCATTTCCAAGCTTCGCCCGTCAGCCAAGCGCTGGTTTTTGCCTTTCGCCTTTGGCCCCCTTTTTAGCTGTTCTATTTTCGTTTTTAGGTTTTGCGTTCATAAAATGGATTTGCCTTTTTTGCTGCTGCCACGATGGGAATTGCCGTTGCTGTTTAGTATTCTAATTTCGTTGTTATTTTTGTAATGAAGTTGGACGTAGCAACAAAATTTGTAATCATTTGGAAACTTCAATAACAACAAAAGACAAATTGGAATGATTAAATTTATACTTTTCTAAATGAAGTCTAGTTAATTGAATAAGATACAAAAACAAAAATCAAATTTCATTCGATTTCACAAAAGGAGATCCAAAAGAAGATCTAGTACAAAATTTTTAATAAGAAAATATATTATCGAATCAACCGCATGTTTCGAAGTTGCCATAGGGCAACAATGCCTCAGTGGCAACCCTTAAGTGAGAGAGCTTGAAATCTAGTCTAGAGATTACCTGTCTACAAAAGCTCTTAAACTAGCGTCAAATAGCTATCAAAGTAAAAGCGGATATGCGAAAATAATATTAAGTGACAACCCTGAATAAAAATATTTTTTGCTCAAGGAAGAACGTCAGCCAAGCACTTGAAAAATAACATAGGACGTAAGTCTCTTTTGCCCATTGCCATATTTTATCTCTCTATGCCTATCGTCCTTTCTTTCTCACTCTCTCTGTCTCTCTAACTCTGTCCCGCTCTCTTCTCTACTATCGTCAAAAGATACTAACTAGCTATGTATTGAGTTTTATATACAGCTTAAGTCACTCAAATTGAAGTTAAAGTTCAAACCTAATTTTCTCTGCACAAAAAGTGAATAATCAGTAAGAAAATCCTTCTCAACCGTTGACCCGCATAAATAAAGCAGAAAATGATAACAACAGACTACTTCATACACACATACAGAAGCACACAAAGTACATGGTAATGTATTTGAGTTTCTGAACAAATCGCATAATCCAACAGCATTAGGGGTGACAAAGTGGCAACAACAAAAACAAAGCAATCTCAAATAGAAATTACTTAAAGCAATATATATAGACAGGAAAGACAAAAAACAACGCTATAGTTGGGTATAAACTTAGAAATTAATATTAGGCTGTGCAGAAATTTTTTTTTTTCACATTAATTTTTTTGTCTTTTTTTTAAATTTGAAATTTCATTTGAAACCCCCATGTGAGCTTTCCTTTTTTTATTCTTTTTTCTTATTTAATTTTTTTTTTTGTTCGATTTTATTTTTTTATTTAATTTAATTTAATTATCTATTTTATTTTTATTTTATTTTATTTTATTTTTTTTTTCTTTACTTTATTTTATTTTACTTTATTTTATTTTATTTTATTTTATTTTATTTTATTTTATTTTATTTTATTTTATTTTATTTTATTTTATTTTATTTTATTTTATTTTATTTTATTTTATTTTATTGTATTTTATTTTATTTTATTTTATTTTATTTTATTTTATTTTATTTTATTTTATTTTATTTTATTTTATTTTATTTATTTATTTTCTTTATTTTATTTTATTTTATTTTATTTTATTTTATTTTATTTTATTTTATTTTATTTTATTTTATTTTATTTTATTTTATTTTATTTTATTTTATTTTATTTTATTTTATTTTATTTTATTTTATTTTATTTTATTTTATTTTAATTTATTTTATTTTATTTTATTTTATTTTATTTTATTTTATTTTATTTTATTTTATTATATTTTATTTTATTTTATTTTATTTTATTTTATTTTATATTATATTATTTTTGTCCATTTAATTTTATTTATTTTTTAATTTGGTTCAGTCTAATGTTTTGTGCAGCCACCATGGCGTATACGTAACACTGCATCTACTTGTTATTCAAAGACAGTAAACAAGACAGCGCAAAAGCAAAGCTGAAATAGCGAAAAAGCGTTGTTGCGTGAGTTCATAATCAATGACAACAACACGATACTGGTGTAAGAAGTGATCGAAATGCGCGCTCAACTAGAAGGCGAGATGTAATAATTAAAACCGCTGCGCTCAAGCATAAGTATTTAATTAGGAAGTGAAACGAAGAAAATCATGTCACTACCAAAGAAAAACACCAACCGCCCCTCCTCACCCACATTGCAGTCTGTCATTGAGTGCTAAAATTAAACTTTGCTGTCGATATTGAACAAAAGCAAATCATGATTTAACAAATTACTGCGTAAGAGGTTTTTTGTAAGAAATTTTTTGTTTGCATCATTGGTGTACAACAACAAAAACTGAAATGAAGCGCAGTAAGACGACAGGCAGCTGATGGTGGAAAGAGAAAAGTGCTAAAAACCGTTATAAGTAAGCAAAAGTTGTTAAGTGTGAAATCTTTAATGATGAACAGAAATCAATTTGCACTTTGCAGTAATTAAACGGACGGCATCTGCATAAGATGAAGGAGACAAGCAGTCCGGCAGCCAGCGAAAAATAAAATTCATTTTTTTTACTGAGAAAAAAACTTTCGGAAACCTCAAGAGCTATGAGCAAAGGAAAAATTTGCAACAATTTTTTGTTTATTTTTTTTTTACGAAGCGCACTTCGTTTTCTCTTTCTTCCTCTAACATTTTTTATGGCGCTGGAGCGGGAACTATTTCTTCATTTTTTTTCTTGGTTGCATTAGTTTTGATGCTGGACAAGGATGCAAAAAAGTGCCAACGTAGACTCGACGTTGTAGCTACTTTTCTCTAGATGATTTTGTGCTTCAACTAATACTTTTAAAATCATTTTAAAATTTAAAAAGACCAAATTTATAGAAAAAAAGTCTCGTTCTGAAACTATTAATTGCGCTGCCAAGCATTTTTCTCGACTTGCCAAGCGATTTATAAACCCGTGAATGCCATTCAATTTGCGCCAGACTTATTTTTTACTTTAATTAATTTTATTTTACTCTGCTGCTTAACTTTGACATTGCTCTTCACATTCTTTGACTTTTAATCGTATAATTTTCATTACTACCACATTTTAACCAAGCAAATGCTTTCATCGTCTTAAGTAAATTTCTTGGAGCTACAACGGTCTTTGCGTTTTTCTATAGTAATTGTCAGAAAAAAGCAACTTCAAAAGAAAACTTTTGCAAAATTTATAACAGATTTTCTTACTCTTTCTTATGATTTGTTAAAGCTTTCTTCGCAGCTATGCAAAGAATAAATTGCAGAAGCTCGTCGCAGCAGAAAGTGGAATGTATGAGGGCGAGATATTTGTAAGAATGAATTCTTTCCTATAAAATAAAAAAAAATGAGAAAAAATATTTTTTTTTGTGTAATAATATAATTATATCAAAAAACGCAAAACTCAAAATTAAAAGTAAAATAAAAATTTTTTTTTCTAAATCATTTTTAAATTCTTCTGTTCGGATAGGGAAAAAATTTTCTCTATAATTTTTTGAACATATTTTTTTTTTGTTCATTTTTTTTGATTTGGAAATATTTTAGTTTACAAACCGCAAAAACTTAAAAAAAAATTTTTCAAATGTGAACATTTTTTCAACAATAACCTCAAAAAAACAAAACAAAAATTATCCTTCACTAAGCTCTAGAGCTTCAATTGCTTCTTCGTCTCAAAAAAAAAATTGATTTCTTCCATAAATTTTGCTTTCAAAAATCAAGAAATTAAGTATCGTACTATTTAACTTTTTAATCCCAATGAGTACACTCCGTAATCGAAAGTACTCTTCACAAATGATTTCATCTGCCGCATTGATATTTTGATCTCCTCATAATTCTGCCATAAATATGACCATATCAATAGTGAATGCTGTCATAACATTTCTCGTCAATGTTTGTTATCAATGTACTTGTCGGAGGTCAAACAAAAAACAAACCAACTAACTGGCACACAATTTGCGCTAAGTTCCTTCCATTCCATACTTCCTCATACACTCTTCCTCTCTCGCCTGCATTCGCATTATTTAATTATTACAATAGCAAAGGAAAATATTTTATGCTTGCGTGAGAAATTCATTGAAACATGTTGACGCACTGAAATATTGTCATATAAAATTGCGCAACACACACACACACATACATACAAGCATTTGTTTTTACCTTTTGACATTCGTTAACATTCGCAATATCCTTTTAGCATATTTTGTTTTAGCATCCTTTTTACCGCTTTACATTTCAATTATGTTTAAGCGCAACAACAACAAAAACAACAACAACAAGAATTTACGAGTTATGAATAAAACAAATAACATTTCGACCATGAATATTGTGCAACAACAGCAACAACAACAAACACAAATTTATGCAAAAGCTCTACGAATACGTAACAAAATGGAATTTTCATAAGCAACAACTATGCGCAGTGCATAAATATTTGTTTGTATTTTATTTGCGAAAAAAATTTTGTCTTTGGCCAATTTATGACAAGAATTTTATTTTCTGTTTTAGTTTTTATTGCTTAAGCTCTTCGCCCGCCCGCTCTTCTGCATATGTTACAAAAATTTGTAAAGTATTTTAGCAAAATTGCATGTAAAGTTCACTTGAGCGTTGTCAGTTTAATAATATGATAACCCTGTAGGGGAAAAAAGAGACTGATTGCAAAAAAATTAATTTGAGACTAGTCGTTTCTGGACTAGTTCTAAAGCGACCAAACACATACGCATTTAAAAAACTTTGGAGAGTACTTCATCTGATCTTTCTCTCTCTCTCTCTTGGAATTTGTTATTTTACTAAGTTCCACCGCACATTTATGGATTGAGAGAACTGTCGTCCAACTACTGGGTGATTTTATTTAATGAATATAATATTGTTAATAAATATGAGACAATCAATGAAACAAATTGTGGAGAAGAATTTATTAGAAAATGCAGTTAAACGGAGGGGAGTGTTTTCTACAACACGAAAAAGTTGCATTGGGTGGAAGGTTGCGGAATCGTTGCTAAATTGTCAAATGATAAATTGTGTATGTATGTGTGTATATGAACAGAATTTATCTATGTATGTGTGAGCGTAAAATGTATTGCAAAGTGATCGAATGCCATTACGTTATTAAATTCCACACATTTTTTTTGACGCTTCAACGTTTATGAATTTCGCGGTTTTTCGCGGTTTTTCGCTCAAAGGATGATTGCGCAATAAAAATTGAATTTGAAAGGGGAGATAACAGAATAAAAGTAAAAATATCAAATAACTAAATATCTGAAAATATATTAGCTATTTCGATCTGTTTCGATAATACAAAACCAACAACAACAAAAACATCAAAAGAACTAAACTAAATTTTTTTTGACAAACTTAAAAAAGTTTAAAAACTGCCAGCTCAAAATATAAAGTTTATTTTTTTACACTCAAACCAAACAAAATTGACGAAAACAAAGACAGTTTTACCCTATCGATATTTATTTTCTTAACAGTGATTTTTTTTTTCAAAACTGTCTTTAAATAAAACTACAAATGTTTGTTAGTTTCTAGTTCTTTTGTTTTTTTTGAAAAATTTTTTAGTGACAAATTTTTTTTTTTGCTAAATAATGTTTTTTGTGATACCTAAAAATAGAGATACAAAATTTTATCCAAAAAATTCAATTTTTTTTTTAATTTTTCCAACATAATTTTTAATTTTTTTTTACAATTAAAATAATAGTGTTTTTGCTTAGCAATATTTTCTTTTTTGATATCTAAATAAATATATTTTTTTTTTAATTTATCCAAAATATATTTTTCAAAAAATTTTTTTTTTCCAACAAAAAATTATATAAATTTTTTTTTTGCAAAATGTTTGATACCTAAAGAAATAAAATAAAAATTTTATTAAAAAAAATGCTATTTTTTTTTAAATTCTCCAACATACATATGTATGTCCATACATATGTACATATGTATTTTTCATAAATGTTTTTTTCTGATAAAAAGTTATAAAAATTTTGTTTGCTAAATGTTTTCTTATGCCTAAGAAATAACTAAAACTTTATTAAAAAAAATTTTTTCGACATAATTTTCTAGCATTTTTTTTTTGGGTATACTTTTTTTTAATAATAAACAATTATTTAAAATTTTTTTTTTTGTAAAATTTTTTTGATGCCTAAAGAAATAAAATAAAACCTTATTAAAAATTTAATTTTTAAAATATACTTTCATAAATTTTTTATAATAAAAAATTATAATTTTTTTTTTTTTGCAAAATGTTTTTTGATTTTAAATAAAATGAAATATAACCATAAAAAAATTGATTTTAATTTTACCTACATTATTTTATACAAAAATTTTTCCTAATTGAAAAACTATTTGAAAAAAAAATTATTTAAATTTACTTTACAAAAACACATTTTTAACTTCAGAATGCTGTTGTTGAGGATTAAAGTGAATTACCCAACATAAGTACTGGAAAAAATAACTACAGAAATTTAAAAAAAAATGCAGGAAAACCGTCCTACTAAGTTCATTTCCTTCAATTTAAATGTTTGTTTTATTTCTTTTTTTTTAAAAGAAAATACTGCCGCCATTTATTAAAGGTAAACTATTCAAATTCATTCCAAGCCCACAGCTTTTATTGCTCTTCGTTTTTCTAAGCCACACCCAAACACACGAATAAATATCAGAACACGTTTTTGGCCAAAATTTCCCACAATCAATGTTCGATATATGTGAAGAGCGAAGCTAAAACGGTATCATTCATTTCTATTGAATCGGGGGAAAAAAAAGCTTCGACAAATTCATCCCTGAGCACATACCGTCGCACAACTGCTGTCATTGGCGTTTCTGTGTTGGGCAAAAATTTCAGTCGATTTACTTTGCTGCCGTTCAGAAATAATTGCCAACACTTATCATTCGAGAGGCGTTGTCTGGGTAACAAAACTTTTGTGCTTTTCGCTTTTCTGTCGTTTAGCTTTGTTCCCTCTTTTGTATGCATGTTTATGTATTGGGTATAATCGGTTCAAGGGCCACAAAAAGGTATTGAAAACGAATCATATTAAAGTCCTTTGCTTTGGTTTTTGCTATTATTTTCGCATTCATCAAGAGTTGTGTTGAAAATTAATGTTAACTTTGACCTGAGTTACAAATTGATTTCATTCAATTTCGTTTGAATTTTGGTGAATGAATGTTGCTATGGAGGTAGGGGGGAAAAGGAAATTGAGTGATGTAGAATGCTTTGTTCTAATAGCAAAAAAGATTTTTAATGGGCTATAAGAAAAATTGTGGTAAAAACAAATTGTTATTTCTTTTTGACAAGCTGATTGGAACTTAAGAGAGCAGCACCTGAGCTTTTGGTGTACTACGGGCCGGATTTTTACGAAATACTAAATCTGGGAGAGTACCCATGATAGGAGTATCAGGACGTGTCACTGCTTTATCCAATTTAGGTATCTCTATAACCTGCCTTTCCACTCCTGGCCCGCTTAGAAAAGTTTATTTTATCATAAAGCAAAGTTCTTCCAAAAAAAAATTTTGTTTTTAAGTTAGCAAATTGAAAACTTTATTTTTTTCGGGACTTTTCAAAGGGGACACTTAGAGATATAAAAAAAAAAATATTTTAATTTAAATTTTTAATTTTGAATTTTAGACAATTTTTCATTTTTAAAATTGAAAATCTTTCAAAATCGCAAATATTTTCAAAAATTTTCAAAATCTAGAATATCTACTTAAAAAATTTTCCATTTTTCAAAAATTTTAAGTGTTGCAATAAATTTTCAAAAATTCATATATTTGAAAAAAATTTCACAAAAAAAAATTTTTTTTCAATATGAATTTTTGAATTTTTCTACAAAATTCCATTTCAATTTTTCATATTTTAAAAAAAGAAATCCAAACAAATTATTTTTTTTTTTCAAAATATGAATTTTTGACCTTTTCCCACAAAACTCCTTTTGATTTTTTTTTAACTTCTAATAAATTTTATTTTTTTTTTTTTGATTTTTCAATTTCCAGGGTGGCATAGTATCAATTGATCTTTTGACACACAGTGCCATAACCCCATTTATTTTTTTTTTTTTTATTAATGTCATAGCACCACCATTGGGAGATCTAACAGGCCGATTTTTTCTATCACTGTCTTTAAAGCAATGGCACGAATATACTGTCCTAAGAGTCGTATGTATGTTTGGTTTTCACCATTAAGTGTCCTTTTAAAACCATGAGAAATTTTGTTTGCAAATTTTTTTTTAAATAAATTAAATCAAACAGCACTCAATCACGTAATGCAAGCAATCAAGAGATGATGAAACTAGATTCCATTTTTTTTTTTTTTTTTGTTTTCAGACCGATTTTCAAATATTTTGTAAATTAAATTGATGTACGACTCTAATCAAAAGAAGTGTTTTTCGCTACCATAAGTAAGTGCATAAGTTTGCCAAGCGTTTTCTGTCAATCATTGCAGCTTAAAAGTAATCATACAAAAATATCGAAAGAGAGGAGCAAGAAAAAACAAAAACCAAAGAAAAAACACAGCAAATATGAAAGGCCGACAAACCGACGTGATAGATTTGAGAAATATTTCAAGGTATTTTTGGGGCGCATACTTGGCTGCTTGAAGCAGAAATGTAAACGACAAGCTGACATGCTCACCTAAAGCAAACGCAGCGCCTTACAAGGAGAAATGCCTTCATGGCCTGCAATCCATTAAAGACAACAAACCCCGCAAAAAAAGTAAGGAATAAGCAGCAGGAGGGAAATCAGAAAACTGCCAAACGCCGTTAAGCTTAAATTGAGGCACCGATTTCTAGCGATAATTGTAGGTTAAGCGAAAAAAAGGTCAAATAAGAAAACACTGAAGTAAATGATGGCTTTTACGTGCCACAAATGTGAGCTAAAGTAAAGTAAAGCGGTTGGGGTGATAGATTTGATAGATTGTATTAACACATTTTAGGTCACCCTGGTTCACTAATTTTGCGATAACTCAGAAACCAGTCGAGTTTTGGAAATAAGCGATAACCCAAACTTTTAGTCAGACGTCGAGTAATGCATCAGTGAAAGTTGCATTGAATTATATTTAGTAGTTTTTGTGTGATACGCGCGAAAACGAACACACAGACAGACAAAAATTTTAACATTTTTTTATTTGGATTTTATTGGCACACTAACAAGCTTTACTGTCAATTTTGCTTAACTATCGGCATTGAACAGACATCAACCTGTTACAATTTCATTTTATTTAGAGACGATTAAAAAAAATTATGTTTTATTGACTAATAAAAATTATTTTTTAATCGATTAATTGTACATCCCTAGTTTTACGCTGAGTTAGAGCGTTATTGATTTTAGTTGAAGTTAGTTGATAAATATTCTGCAAAAAAATAATTTCTTCACTTAATCGTTGATATGTGGAACCAATTTAGTTTGCTTAGGGAAAATAAATTATATCGAAACAGTGCAATATCTACCCTACAAATATGCAATCGATTGTTTCGATAAACGGGGTTTGGGTTATAATTCCCTGAATTAAATAGCTAGGAATGCAAAGTTTTACAGTTTTGACATTTATTACATATAAAATATGGATAGTGAAAATCAGTACGATTAGAGCGACATATTACGTAGTCCTCATACAATCGATATTTTCGATAAATGGCGATTGGGCTGTAACTTCTTCAATTAAATAGCTAGGAACATGAAATTTTTGCAAATTTTACAACTTTTTTATGCTTAAGATGGCTAGAAAAAATCATAAATATTGTATAATTTTAAAATGACGCCTACATACAATCGATTATTTTCGATAAATGATACTTGGTGTATAACTTCTGCAATTAAATAGCTAAGAAGGTCAAACCTTGCCGACTTTTCACTTTTCATATACTTAAAGTGCGCAGTGAAAGCCATAAAGATGGGACCAATATTACATATAGCCTCCACACAATCGATTATTTTCGATAAATGGGATTTGAGCTATAACTCTCTCAGAGAATTAAATTCGTTAATTTTTCTTACACACAAAAGGTACAAAGCCTTCAGCACACCCAGTAACAGTCTTCTTCTTTCTTCACATATTTAACTATGGTATTTAAAAGCGCATAGTTCTCTGGACACAACGCAACAACAACGCAACTCAGCCGAAAGTAAAAAACCAAAACGAAATTCGTGCTCGTATAATATTTTTCGCTGCTACTTCCTCAGTATACTTGGCGAGCTATTTTAAAGCACCGAAATAGTGAACATATTTTCCAGATTCAAAAGCGCACAACAATTGCACAACTTGCAACAGAGGCAAAGACGCTTGACTGCGCGCTGAGCACTCAACTTCAGTTGAAGCATTTTTCTTTTATATTTCGTGCAACAAAAGTCAGGTATTTGTGCTGCTGAAGTGCTGTTCAAGTCAACTTTTTTTTTAATGTTACAATCAATGTAATGGTCAGTTAGTCAAGTGGAGAATGCTTGCTGCTAGGCACACACACACAATGCAAACCAATCAGCTGTCGGCATGTATGTATGTATGTATGTATGTGTGTGTAAGTAGAGCGAGGATTTGTTAAATAGCTCAAGCTTCAACAAATAACTAAGAAATTACAATAATACAAGTGTTGCAAGTATTTATGTATGTATGTTTGTTGGGTGCCTGAGAAAATTAGTATTGCTTCCGACATTGTGAATTGTTGCTTTAGTAATATTTAGGAGATGTGCAGGTAAAATGAAACTATGCACACACTTGCAGATAATAATATTTAACCCCCCCTTGTGACTGCCAGAAGCAAAATTCCTCCACGAAATTGTGCAGAATGTATGAAGTAAACAATTCGTTGTGCTCAAATTCCACTAGAGCAAGTTTTGTTGAAGTTTCAGTGTGATCTACAGTGTACGAGTTTCGAAATTAATAATAATGGAGTTGCCACTTATTTATTTTATTATTATTTTATGTACCTGATTTTATGCCACAAACTGCTTGGTTCATTTGGATGACTTCAGGAGTAATTGTTATAGGTAATTTACTACATTTCTATATTTTCTGGCGAAGAGCTGCTACTTTGCATATATTTGCAGCGTTGCCACCTATGTGAAAAAATATAATAAATTAGATTTGTTAATATGGGTATCAAATGAAAGGTATTTTTTGCGTATTTCAACAAAAAATAAATCTAAGTACGTTTACCATCTAGAGTTTCCATCTAATCCTAATACCATTTTTTTTTTTTTAAATATCTGGCACTATCTCGTAAATGACCTGAAACATTTCCAGAAAATTTGTATGCTCATAGATTGTCTGCTACAAGCTAAGCGCTTTTGCTTGAGTACTACCACTTGTGATGGTTTTAGGTGGTTGCCACCTATCTGCAATTGAAAAATAAACTGGAAGAGATTTGCCAATATGGAAATCAAATGAAAGGTATTTTAGGTCTCATTTCAACAAAAATATTTCTAGCTCTAATTATTACAGCAGAACTAAGCAAGGGGTAGAATCATTTCCAGATGGTTTTCTGTATATTTTTGGGATCATTTCGGGATTATTTTGAAACTTGTTCAATAACATTTAGGGATTTTTGTTTCAGAACTATTTCAGTATGGGTTCCGGCATCAAAAATTTAAATTCTATCCCCCCCTCCCACACTCTATAATTCCCTCATCATACCTTGCCTGAGATGAAGATATTTATTCTAACCAGTGAAATCTGTTTCAAGTGTATTTCAAACTCCGGTTTTGTTCTTTTAAGTTCAAAAACCAGCCACTGTGCGTTTAGCGCCAACACCGATCCTGCTAATCTGTTTTAAATATCAAGCAGCATATACTTATACATTTGAAAGTATGTATCTCGAGGCAACATGAAATATTCAAATATGAAATTCATACCAACCAATCACATATTACAATTCGTCTTCAACTAAATTGCAGCTGCCCAACAAATTTCTTTGTACTCCACTCACTTACTATCTTCTCCCACACTCCACAAGTCAAAGCGTATCCCGAGTCCATAGTTCATATGCAAATGAATACCTGAAGATGACAGAAGAATGAAACTGAAATTGTTTGCGCATGAAGAGCATACAAGGAGGAGGGTTGATTTAGCAAGAATATTGAGCAGTGCGCTGGCGTTGGCAGTTGTGAAACATTTGAGCAAGGTGAGAATGCTATAAATGAGAATTTCTAAAATTTTTGCTAACCAAATTCTCTAAAGAGTTTGCCGGCAACTCAGCTCAACTCAACTTCACTTGACGTCTCGTCTATGCTTTTGGGGGGTTGGGTTGTACAGTTGCGCATTGCTGCCTTATGGATTTTGAATTTGTTGTTAAGTTGAAAATAGTTGTTGCTATGGTATGCCAATTGGGAATTTATGTTAAAATTCAGTGCAAAGCATTTTACTTCTAGGATGAAGCATAGTTTGGCTAAATATTTGAGCGAAAATGTTTTGTGTCTTATTAGAACTGGGAAAATGTTGAAACGTTTAGCGCAAATTTGCTTACGTGGCAGGTTGAACATAATTCTATAATTAGCGAAAAATTGTTCGTCTTAATTGTTGCGCTCATTCCAAATTACAAAACACAAAATTTCTAAACATTTTATTTTTGTTATTAACACTGAAAAGGTTGTAAGGCTCGATATAATGAAATTTTAACAGGGCGATGTCTGCATATTCAAGAAAAATTTAGTGGCCCCATCATTATTTAGCAAATAGAGTCGAAAGCAATAGTTTTTAAAATTTGTGTATGTCTGTCAGTCTATTTGCGCGCGCATCACTCAAAAACTGCAGAAGATAATTGAATGCAACTTTCACTGTGACATTACTAGATACGTAATCTAAAGTTTAAGATATCCGTTAGTTCGATAACTCTACTGATTTTGGAGTTATCGTTCAATATTTGGCACATGGTGACCGAAAATGTGTTAGTACAATATGGATATCAAATGAAAGGTGCTAATGAATGTTGCAATAAGCGACATGTTTGAGTACCACATCTCAACTGGTTTTGGAGATATAATGCCTGGAGTGTGTTTACTATGCAGCTCACTTGCTCAATTGTGCCTAAAAGTATGCTACACAATTTCACTTATTCGCACTAGTCCCTCATAAGCATAGTCCACTGTGGCTAAAATTATTTAAGCGTGCACCACTCTCTTTATATCTCAATAGCATGATCCCGCACAACTTGAAAAAGATCTCCCGCACTTGAATCGCTTCAAAAAACAAGCCATTCAAACCACAAAATAAACCCAAACCAGCATTCGCCAGCAAACTGAGCGTCCCAGCACACGTTGGCCATAAAACAAATACACCACCGTGAAATCTTTGATATAAATAATTTATGCGTAGCAATTTAGTAATGTGCAGGCAGGGAAAAGGGCAGGTTGTGGTCGTTAGTATGAACGCGTATCTGTTGGATAAATGAAAAAGCAAAAATGTAGAGTAATGCCCGAGTAATAAGAAGCGCATATTGTTTGCTCAGCCACCACACACACTCACAGTGTTGACAGTCGCGGAAATCTGAGCAATATTAACGTGTATACATACATCCAAAGAGATGTGATTTAATATATGTATGTATGTGTGTACTTTTGTTGCTTTTCTTTTGTTGTAATTTAATCCTTAATTATTGCTATTACTATGCAAGAACACGTAGGCGCTCAAGCAGCACATATGTATATATTAAGTAATACCAAGCCCACAAATGCACATGTGCGTTGTACAGTGAAGCCTCCATTAAGTGGACACTCACGCGTGGTCAACTTAATCTAGTTAAAAGTAGCAAAAGTTTTGTCTTTCCTTTGTTCTCCTAAGCACTTTTTATACTCTCTTATAAGCGCTTTTCATTTGAAAGCGCCGTCCGCTAAGCGTGTATTCACTGTACTCATATGAAATTATGTATTTTCTTAATTCACGCTCGCTTAGGTCGTCTTTAGTATACGCGAATCCCTGTTTTGCTAGCAATCCTATTTACATTGCCTAGCTTCCTTTTCTTTTTCCTTCTCCGCTATTATGTTTTTTATTTGAAATACAATGCAAACCCATTGCCAGGGTGTGGCACATTTATTGTTATCATTAAATACTTACAGAGACGTGCACGACTTGCAGCTGAATTCCCAACATAGATTTGCCACCGGACGGACACTAATTACAGCAACACAAGCGTGGTCCCACTTGATGCGTTTTCCTTTCCACAAAAAACGCAAAAATCTTGCTTTGTTACAACGCTCCCTATTTTACATACAAACATTTGAGTGGGGAATTTTCTACCCATGGCCAATAGTTTTTCAACTGTCGCTAACTTGCTTTTTCAATTTCGTTGGTGTAGAGCATCGAAACCGCAAATGACGTGTAAATGTTTACCCACAATTTATGTTAGCAATTTCCACCCTCTGCTGTGCTAAATTTGTTTTTGCTGCTTGTCTTTGCAATTTGTGATTGTTGCTTTTTCTTTGTTGTAAATGCGTATTGTTTTGTCATTGTTCCGCTGTCCAATTTAAGCGAAATGTCAATTTCTATTCAACAAGTTCGACATTGATAAATCTACGCAAGTCGTAGCTGAAAACAGAATTGCTAAGTGAAATAAAAGGAAATTCGAATTCAGCACAAATTGTTCAAACTGTTGTACGGTTTCATTAAGTTTCTCCGTGTAAAATCTTGAAATTTTAAGTGAAGTGAAAACTGCAAATTTGCTCACAAAGTAATTTGGCACGTGACCAGAATAGGTGAATACGCGCTAATATTCAGGTGTGAAATAACTAAACAGTAAAGCTATGTTCATACTACAAACTGACGGTTTTACCTTTCGATAAATTACTAAGCATTTTCGTGTTAGAAATATTTGCAATTTTCCTTAAAAAGTAACTTTATTTTCAAAAGTAAAGAAAAATGCCAGAAAACATATCTAGATAACAAATTCTTAAAGCTATGTTCATACTGCAGTATAAATAACTTGGTTTCGTTTAAATTACTAAGCGTTTTCGTGTTAAAAATATTTTTAATTTATTTTCAAAATCAAACTAGTTTCCAAAAACAAAGAAGTAAGTCAAAAGCAATAATTTTAAATAGCAAATGTGTAAGTCTATGTACACACTGCAGCATAAACTACTTAGTTTCGTGTATATTACTAACCGCTTTCATATTAAATACTTCCACAATTTATTTTTAATAGTTTTCAAAAAAACAAAAAAAATATATAAAGATATGTTTAGATTACAGCAAACACAGATTTCGAGAAATAAAAATGAGTAAAAACAAAAAATATTTTCGTTTAACAAATCTATAAAGCTTTGTTCACACTGGAGCATAAGCTATTTAATAAATTAAAAACTAAACTAGTAATTTAATACTAATTTAATAACAAAAAATAAGGAAATCGTTTAGTCTTTAGGTTAAAATAAACAATAACTTTATACTTATCCTTTGAGTTTAAACAATAAACCTAAAATCAAGCTCGGATGTAAGTGATTTGCACGAAATTATATGTTTTTAGCTGTGGTATGCACATGGTCTTATTCATTTACTAATCCACCTCAATGAAGGTTCTATCCAAAAGAAGGTCGCTTTAAAATATTTTGCAGTTACTATTCGATTATTAACTCGCGGCTAAGCTTCCAACTAAGATGCTACTTTAATATATTCTTATCACACATTGAATATTTTAATAATTCTTATATGTAGAAAAGGTTCGGCAACGCTGGTAAATTCGGTGAAATAAGTATAACTACAATCCTTTCACCTTTTTCTACCCGTGCCCATTTAAAATGCTCGATATTTTCAAGCCTACACAAAACTCTGAAACGATTTTTATTTATTTTTTACAAGTCACGTAATGTATTAAAGAAAACACTTAAAAATTATACTCATCATTGTCCTCTAAATATCTATACGTAAGCTTGCTACTCCCTACATACAAAATCAATTGTCCTTTTTTCACACAAAACCTACAAAAATGATTGTATTTAACAGCAGGTATAGGAAATTAATTAAAATGTTTCGATATTACCGTGTTTAAATTTAAACCTTGGAAAAGCCCTACTGAAAAGCTCTAAATAAACACCTCTCCAATTTTTGCTTCTCAGCAAAGCTTTCAGGCTAGACTTACAGATATATACATATAGGAGAGGAAACCATACGATATCGGTCTGCTCCAATTTTACTATAAGTATAAAAATATTTTGACTCAATGTTTATTGCCACCACTGTTTACATGGCGGAAAATTTTTTTTCGTGCAGTGAAATATATTTTAAGCTATTAATTGGAAGTCTAGCAATACATCTGTGAAAATTGCAATCAATTTAAAAATCAGATAATTGAGTGATGCGTGAACAAACATACAAACAAAAATTTTAAGAACAGTTGTTTTGTTTTTTGTCTATTTGTCTGTGTGTTTGCGCGCGCATCACTCAAAAACTGCTGCATATACTTGAATGCATTTTTCAGCGTGGTATTACTAGATACCTAACTTAAAGTCTAAGATATCTGCTAATTCGATAACACGACCGATTTTGGAGTTATGTATACCGCAATATGTGGGTCAGGGTGCACAAAAATGTGTTAGTACAATATGGGTGTCAAATGAAAGGTGTTAATGAGTCCTGCAATAAACTATGTGATTGAGTGTCACATCTCAATTGCTTTCGGAGCTATAATGTTTAAAATCGGAAAACTCTTTTATAAGTACTGAGAATATGACAAATTACTTTGCAGCTTAGTTTCTGATGCAATTCTAGTTCAAAACTTAAATAATTCACAGTGTAATACATACTTACATATTGCACATTCATACATACGTTCCGTAATATGCATCACATATGCTCCTCCATAATACTTCATATTAAGTGAATGAATGTTATATTGCATACTTGAGAATTGCTTGAAAACGTTTCAACTTGAACGAAATGTCAACAAGAACTACGATGACGACGACGGCGACGACGACAACGACGTCGATGATTTGCTGCTACGCGCGCTTGACATTTGAACCGAATGCACTTGAAATATTATGCTGCACTCAAAGTAAAGCAAAATCGTATGGGGAACAAAGCAAACGAAATGCGCAAAAGATGAAATTCTGTCTGTAATGCGACAACCCCTGCCCCTTGCCCTCCTTGCTCCCATACAAAAGCACAGTAGCAGTAGCGAGGCAAATGAACTAAGTAGCCTTACCGTTTCTTGCTTTTTCTACGCTCTTCATTTTGACCCTCTTAAGTATTTTCCCCACTCTCTTCGTTCCTTTACCACTGCTGTGCATGACGCTGATGCTCTGAATGATTAAGTGCAATTGTCACTGTCAAGTTGAGTAGTGACGTGTCGACAGCGTCTGTGTGTTGATGGTATGTATTGCGGTCTCGTTTATGCTGATACAGCAAGTGCAATGCAAACACGCCCATTTTTTTTGTTTTTTTAATATTTCGTCAGCAGAGAGAGACTTTCACTTTAAACGCATGTGTGTGTGTATGTGTCATGTTGTTATTGCCTGTTAGCTTAACATTAAACTTGAGTGAATTTTTGAAATTATGGTAAACGTTTTCCTCGCTCTGCATTAATATGGAAAAAAAATTTGCGCAAAAAAAAAATGAAATAGCAAGGGAAGCCAAGTCCTTGTGCCATAAAGATTTAGTGCGCACAGAAAAGAACGTTTTAAATAATTTTAGTTATATCAAAAACAAAAAAAGCTTATTAAAAAGCATCAAAGAGACGTTTATGCAAGATACATATACATACACACATAAAAGCACATTATAACAACAACAACAAAAGCATTCAACTTCAATGTTAAACTGTAAATATGTTACGCTTGCATTGGCAATAAAAATACATTTCAGTTACAATAAATGTGGTTTAATTGTTTTCCATTATTGCTCTGCGCTCCCCTCCAGCAGATGCGCTGTATTTTAATTGCAGCCTATTTCTATGGCAACAAGCAATAACAGCCAAAGTTGATTTAGAAGAAAATTGAAAAAGCATTACAATACAAAGTTTTTTGTTTGAAAATAAAATTAAAGAAAAATGCCAAACAAGTTATTTAAACAAATTTTATTCCGTTTTGGAAAAACAACTAAAGTCAACTTTAGTTAAAAAAAAATTTATTGTGTGCGAAATTTTTAGTTTTTTATATAGTAGATCCAACTCTTTTGGTATAAAATACAAATTAATAAAATTGTAGCAGCGTATTGCATTAGAATTTGGGTCAGAAGTAGGCAAGGTTCGAATAGTTTCGGGATTATTGCGGAACTCTATCAAGATCATTTTGAGACTATTTCGGTATAGTTTTTGGAACTCTTTTGGGATTAATTCATGATTTTTTCAGGATCGTGTTGAAACTTCTTCGGGATTCATTCATGATTTTTTTGGGATCGTGTTGGAACTTTTTTGGGAATACATATTTCCAAATTTTTTCGGGCTCAATTCATGGCCTTTTCAGGACCTTTGCCGGTATCATTTTGGTAATTTTTTTTTTTTTTTGCTATCTTTTTGAGACTTTTCCGGTATCGTTTTAAGCGTCATTTTGGGAATATTTTCAGACTTTTTCGAAATCATTTCGGAGTTGTTTTCGGGATTTCTTGAACTTCTCATCATCATTTCTAATTCGTTTTCTTAACTCATTAATTATTATTTTCAGACTTTACAGGTATAATTTTGGTCATTTTTTGCTATCATTTTGGGAATTTTTCAGAAATATTCAAGGTCATCTCGGGATTGCTTCGGGATATTTTTTCGGGACTCTCAAACTGTATACTCAACAAAACCAATTCAATAATTATTTTTATCTATCTCTTAATATTGCTCTGCTGAAAATTCTAAAAATTGACTTTGGCTGTTATTACTTGTTGCTAGGATTTTGTTAATTGCTTTGCAAAAAAACTATAACTATTTATTATACCACTGAAATGGCTTGAAATTACCCTGCCAAAAATGCGAGTAGTCTGGAATGCAGTCGGTTTGAAGTGGAACGAAATGCTGCGTTTTGCGCGAAAATTTTCGATTAAAAAAAGCTTAAATAAAGCGATTATTCATTTTTCATTTTCAAAAATAATTTCTAAAAAAATTAAAGTTAAATATGGACAACAAGATCTTTATAAAAAGGGGTCCCTCTTTTGAGACTAGTCCCACCCCTTTTAATCTCTCTACGTGGCTATCATAATTCATGCCTCCATTGCCCTGCTTTTGTTTGAAATTTCATATTTTTTCTACTCTAGCTATTCAATTTTCTATTGTGTCCTTCGGCTAACTAATAGTTGTTGCTGCATGAACGACCTGGCTATTTCTTATTATTTTTATGTTTGTATGCTTGGTGGAGGCTCACAATGAAATTGGCTTAATTACAAACTGGCACAAAACGTATTTTATTCTATTTATAGTTTCGTATGCTTAAGTATTGCATATTGTAAGCAGATGCGAATCTTGCTCTATAAATGTATGTAGACTATACCATTTAATCTGTATGTATGTATGTATTGGTGAATATATCCTTTTGAGTATCGCTTTGTATTGTGCTTTCTACTGTTTATGCTCATAGCCGTAAAAATCGTAATTTTGTGCAATAAAATTGGAAATTACATATATGTATGTGAGCACATTAGACTGGGCCAAAAAAATAAATTATAATCAATTCCAAAAATTTATACATAAACAAAAATTGTAACAGGTTGATAGTCTTCAGACTCAGAGTTCATTATTGACCAAATATAATACAAATCAACGGTTTTTAGAATTTGTGTCTGTTTGTCTGTATGTTTGCGCGTGCATCACTAAAAAATTACGCTATATAATTCAACGCAGTTTTCGAACGTAGATTGCTAGACACCTAATTTACAGTTTAAGATATGTCTTATTTTGATAACTCGCCCGATTTCTGAATTATTGACCAATATGTGGACCAGGGTGACCAAAAATGTGTCGCAACAATATGGGTATCAAATGAAAGGTGCTAACGAGCGCTGCAATGTGCTATTTGTTTAGGTTCCACAACTCAACTGATTTCGGAAATATTACGTTTAAAATCGGACTCAGTTTAAGTAAATAAAAAAAAAAATATTTTTTTGTTCAGTCAAATGTGCACACGCATTATGTCTAGCCTAGTAAAGCAAATCGTTCTTTGAGTAAATACTTACAACACGTAGTATTGAGCTATTAAGAATAATTTTTTCTTTATTCAGTGTACGATTTGTATTATGAAAGTGAGCAATGAATGAATGAATAGATATTACAAATGTATTACTATAGACCATAAAGCAAGAATAAATTTATATTTGTAACATATACCATATCGAAGGTTGAGAGGAAAATCATCATACTTCAAAATATTCTTATTTCTTATATATGTATTTTTTTTTTTTTGTTGAATAATATCTTAGAGACAGACCTTCTTATAATAGACTGTTTAGTAGGTAGTGGTTAGCCAAAATAAAACGAAACATTAAACATCGGCAACATACGAAAATATTTAACTTTAAACGAATGATTTTAATGGCGCCTCACTTCAAGCTGACACTGATTGGCACAAAAAGAAGATGAGAATTGTTGCCATCATGCGCAGCCCCCCCACCAGCCACGCATTGTATCGGCTGCTGAAGGAGAATTGCAGCGAGTAATTAAGCGTGAGGCTCAGCGAAGATAGTCAGTTGAATGGGCAGCTGTTTGCTGAAATCCCATTAAATTCTTTGTGGCCTTGTTGCTGCTATTCGTCCATAAGTAAATGCGCATTGAAAAAGCTGCAAAAGCTATTGTAGTTGGGGCTCGGCAGATGAATGATTAAGCCGCGTACAATTCACGACCGGAAGACGAGCCTCAAGTAAAATAAGTGCACTGCACAGTTGGTTATATACACTCGTATGTGTATGTGTGTGTGTGTGTATCTATGTGTATGTGTGTGGGGTAGTGTATGGCGAGTTTTGTGATTTGCAGCTCGCAACAAGGCCTGCTACTTTTTTGCATGTGCTTTGGCAAGTTTGTGATCATTTCAGTTCGTTGCACTAACCGTTTGTATTCGTTGTTGCTTTTCAAAGCTCGTAAATTTTGTGTTCTTTACGTTCTTATTGTTTATGGCATTTATGTCTTGCTCGCTGCATATATTTTCATTATTTCTCGAAGTTGCACCGCTTTTCTGGTGCCTTCCTTCACAAGCTGCTTCACTTAATTATAATGATGGCAGCGTCTATTTGGCCAGATTCTTCATTTTAATAAACTCGCTTGGCAAACTGCAAATGTTTTTGTTAGTGTTATTGTGTAATGAATGTTGTTACTACATGAAAGTTTATAACAGCGAAAGTTTAAATCAATTCAAGTTTGTGCAACATTAGAAAGTTTGGTGCAAGACCGAAGTCAAGAGAAATCATGTCCATCATCAAATCGAAATCTTTACTTTTTTATGCAAATAGAAACTATTGGTGCTTAGTAAAAAAAAAACAAATAAAACAAATAATTGTTTTTATTTTATTTTATATTATTTTATTTTATTTTATTTTTTTTTTTTATTTTTTTTTATTTTACTTTATTTTATTTTATTTTATTTTATTTTTTTTTGTTTTATTTTATTTTATTTTATTTTATTTTATTTTATTTTATTTTATTTTATTTTATTTTATTTTATTTTATTTTATTTTATTTTATTTTATTTTATTTTATTTTATTTTATTTTATTTTATTTTATTTTATTTTATTTTATTTTATTTTATTTTATTTTATTTTATTTTATTTTATTTTATTTTATTTTATTTTATTTTATTTTATTTTATTTTATTTTATTTTATTTTATGTTATTTTATTTTATTTTATTTTATTTTATTTTATTTTATTTTATTTTATTTTATTTTATTTTATTTTATTTTATTTTATTTTATTTTATTTTGTTTTATTTTATTTTATTTTATTTTATTTTATTTTATTTTATTTTATTTTATTTTATTTTATATTATTTTGTTTTATTTTATTTAATTTCATTTTATTTTATGTTTTTAATAAAAATTATTGTTCTTAAAATTTACAAGTGAAACAAACAACAATTCAATTGTTGATATACAGGTATTATTTCTCTATATTAATATTAAGTGCACGTATTCTTATATTTAGTTGCGTACTGCGAATAAAACAAACATCTTCATAGTTGCATTGTCAAGGAGCAACTCCCCTGCTGACTAATTGAAACAATTAAATTCAAACTAATTTAATTAAAAAATAAATTTAATTATGACCAACAGTTAACAATGCACAAGCATTGTTTGCTTGCATATTTGCACCGAGTAAAACGGGAAAGTAAGCTACACTTTAAAAAATAGGCTACTAGTATCTAAAGAGATTTAGTCCGGATAGGGTGAGTCGGAACTAATGCATTTGTGAGGTCATTGTCAGAGTAATGGAACCCAAAACAACAGCTTGTGGAATTCTCGTCTGTCTGTCTGTAAGTTTGTACGCGCATAACACTAAAACTGAGGCATAATTGAATGCACTTTTCACCGATGTATTGCTGGAAGAGTAACTTGAAGTTTGATACTCTATTTAGTACTCTCTGAATACAGTAGTGGCAAAAAAAGTTGGTCAACAAGTTTTTATAATCATAGAAATTATGTTAAAACCACAAATCTGCGCGTAATAAATATTACGTCAAAATGCAATTTGCGTTCTTTAGTGGAGACTACCAGTCTACCAGTAGGTATGCCGCACTAATAGCATTATTTATATTGTAAATTGTATATGAAAGTGCACCAACAACTACGATACGCGTTTATTCACACAAATTATTCAAATTATAGCATTGCATTGTCGAAGCCTCTCACGACTTTAATTGCAAGTGAAACAACATAAACGCAAAGTAATGGTATGCGTCGTAAAAAGCTTTGCATTGTTCATTAAATTACAGAGAAATTTCATTAAGTGTGCACAATAAAAGTCAACAGCGTGAGTATAAACTATTTTTAAAATACTTCAAGCTAGTTAATTGCTAATTGAAAGGATACAAAATGTATGCTGATGCGAAAGTTTTGTTATATTTGAAGGAAACTTAAAAAGTGATAGTACTGAAAATAGTGAATTGAGTTATAATTTAGTTGTCATCTATATAGCTTGTCCTAGTAATTCAACTTTTTTTTTAAATCCTCAACTAACTTTAACACCCGCACTATTAGATGAAGACACTCATCTCTAAATAACTTCACTTACATACTTCCTAATTTCTTAAATAATACTCGCTTAGTTTGTCAAAAATTGCTCTAAGCATACAAATTTTTAATAAAAACAAAGAGTTCAAAAAATCTGTGCTCCTCAAACTTGGCACAATGGGACCAACTTGCATTTACTTTTACATTTAAATTATTGCGTAAGTGGCCTAAAGAGCTTTTCATTGCTTCGGATGTTTATTATTTTACTTGCTTCTTGTGTGTTTTGTGCTTGTTCTATTACTTTTCTATATACACTTGAGTCTATTATTGTTGTTGCTATTTTCTTGCTTGCTGCTCACTTACCAAGCAGCTTAATTTATATTTTATGTTGACTCTTGGGGGAAAAAAGATGCTGGTAGGTTTATAAGGACAGTCGTCGTGTAGATATACAAACATACAGACGTTTAACTCTTGAGAGCTTCATGAACAATTTACGTAGAAGAATATGCCAAGGGGTATGGAAACTCAAGTAGCTTGAATGAGTGGAATGTGTGCGTGTGTGTGTGTGTTTTATATGGTTGTCATGTAGTCTGACATATTTACAGATCTAGGTGTATTTCGCCCCTTACTCCATTACACTTAATTGGCTTAGGTTGAAGTATCATTCAGCATATTAAATAAATTTCTATTATATGCATCTGTACTTGTTTAATATTTAAGATTTAGTATTCGAAAAAATCATATTATATTTGCAGCTCAAAATGAGAATTTGTTTCTAAATAATTCTCTTTTAACGAGAAAAACTTAAAAAAACTTAAGCCGATTTTATGTAAGCTTAGAAGTGGGTATGTATTAGGAACAAACTCTGAATTTCCTATGAAAAATCATATTTAACTCTCAGCTAATATTTTATTTGTATTTGGAACAACAATTTTGGTTGCTATCTTGCAAACCACAAGTTTACATTTGATCTGCAAAGAAAACTTGAAACTGAAAAAACAAATGATTTGAAATAAAATTAAAAAAATAAAATAAAATGCAATGAAACAAAATAAAATAAATTAAATTAAATAAACTAAAATAAAATAATATAAAACAAAATAAAATAAAATAAAATAAAATAAAATAAAATGAAATAAAATAAAATAAAACAAAATAATAAATAAAATGCAATAAAATAAAATTAAATTAAATTAAATTAACTAACTAAAACAAAATAAAATTGTTCTCAAAATTTTTTTCGGTTACAATGTTACGCACTACAGTTAAAATAAAAGCACTGTCCATTTTTTTCTCAATCTATTTTTCTTATTTGGGATTGCACTTTCAATCATTGATTGTGGATATTTGTGAATGCAAAACGAACAAAAAAACATTTGATTACAACTAAGAAAACTGAATATGGCCAATGCTTTCCCCAACGTATGGGAATAAAGTATCACGCAAAAGATACATACCTATAGATTTATGTAATCTGAACAAAAGTTTAGGAAAACATAACTAGGTTATCAATAACAAATCTCGCAAAAGCAAAACATTTTTATATTTCACAATGGGTTATACGGATTGTGTGCAATCCAAATAAAATCAATATGACCAGCATAAAAACGCATATGATATACATATATGTAGGTGTATGCGGAAGTAAAAGTGTTGCCACTCGGGCAAAAGAAAGCATACAAAAATTTTTTCAAACAGAAAAATAAAAAAAAAATGTCGAATTTATGTTCGAAAAATTTTTTCCTCATTCAAAGTGGGATTTTTCTTGTCTGGAGTAAAATTTTAAAAGGAATTCATGGTGGGAAAAACATCTGCGTTAATAGTGGATAAATGGATTAGGTGTGTTCTTTTGCTCATCCAAGGGTACGCAATATATATTTTCGTATTTTTCTTTGTTTCATAAATAAAGAAGGTTACCACTTTTGGTTCGATCGCCTCAAAACGGCAACGCTCTTAACGCACAAATATGTTGCTTTGCTTTGTTTTTGTCTCTTTTTTTTCGTTGCACATCGATTTGTATTCGTCCATGTCTTTTGTTGTGTTTTCTTCACTTTTTGGAAGTGCAATAAATTTCAAAACGATTCCCGACAGACCATTGCTTCAAAAATTCTACATATGGAAATGCGAGTATAACCACACATCCACTCACGTACACACACATCGAAACATATCTACGTTTATGTATTATCATGTTTGCCGTTTTGTATTACACATTCGTTTGTATGCCATTCGTTATTGTTGCTGTGCATGTTCAAATGTAAACTTTCAGCTTTATCTGTTGCAGCTTTCGGCGCCACCAAGTTTGACTCTAATGTCTACAATATTTTACAATTTTTCATTTAACTCTCTATAGAATTCTGAAGGATTGTGTGCGTGAAGCGTGTTGCATCTACTTGAAAGATTATCCAAATAATCCATATACTCGTATGTACTTGATTTCTCATAAGAAGAGTAATTTGTTAAAAAAGTATGCAAGGGGGATGGGAATGTATTGCACTAAGTTTTATGTTTATTATAAAAGTCAATGGAGATGAACTAGATACAATACTGAGTTAAGTGTGCTGAAGTGGAATAAAGAAAAGAATAAGAACGAAATAAATTTAAATAAAATGAAATAAAATAAAATTAAATTAAATTAAATTAAATTAAATAAAATAAAATAAAATAAAATAAAATAAAATAAAATAAAATAAAATAAAATAAAATAAAATAAAATAAAATAAAATAAAATAAAACTAATTAAAATAAAATAAAATCACATGAAATAAAATAAAATGAAATAAAATAAAATGAAATGAAATAAAATAAAATAAAATAAAATAAAATAAAATTAAATTAAATTAAATCAAATAAAATAAAATAAAATAAAACAAAATAAAATGAAATGAAATGGAATGAAATGAAATGAAATAAAATAAAATAAAATAAAATAAAATAAAATAAAATAAAATAAAATAAAATAAAATAAAATAAAATAATATAATAAAATAAAATGAAATGAAATGAAATAAAATGAAATGAAATAAATTAAAATAAAATGAAAGAAAATAAAATAAAAAAAAACTGAAATGAAATAAAGTAAAATAAAATAAAATAAATTTAAAAAAATGAAAGAAAATAAAATAAAATAAAATAAAATAAAATAAAATGAAATGAAATAAAATAAAATGAAATAAAATAAAATAAAATAAAATAAAATAAAATAAAATAAAATAAAATAAAATAAAATAAAATAAAATAAAATAAAATAAAATAAAATAAAATAAAATAAAATAAAATAAAATAAAATAAAATAAAATAAAACAAAATGAAATGAAATGAAATTAAATGAAATAAAATAAAATTAAATAAAATTAAATAAAATAAAATAATATAAAATTAAAAATAAAAAATGAAAATAAAGTTCGGCACTCATACTGAAAGTTCTTAATCGCCAATCTCAAAGTACTATTTAATGCAAAATTTTTTTCCAAACCACTACTCCCATATAGCAAGATACTCAAATATTTACATAAATAATTGCTTATAGCTATTATTCTAATCAAACATTTATATACAATTTATTTTTCAATTAGTAAACTTTATTTACTTAAACCATGAACGATCCTCTGCAAAATATATTCAATTATAAAATAACTTAAAACCAAAAACCAAAATAGAAATTGACCACAAAATGCGCGCTTGTGTTTTGTCTAGAATAAACAAATAACATTTGTTTACACAATTCCTTGGCCTAACTCGTTTACAGCGAGTAAACAAATTTTACATACAAAATCTGAAAACAAATATTTTTTATTCGCAATATATATGTGTCTGTATGTGAAATAACCATTGATCTGGTAAAATGTGTAAATTTGATTTATACATAATTTGATAAATGTTTGCTTGTGCCGCTGGCTTCAACAAAATGTTGCATTTTGACAAGTTGTAGTAAGCACACACACACACTCACATACACGCATACACTTGCGTAAACAACCACACAAAAGGCTGAAAGCGATAATTACGTATATGACCAAGCACTTAGCCATCATTAATAATCGAATATTTAATGTTTTGTTGCCTCGATTGCACCAGAAGTGACAGAATTGACCAAACAAATTTACGTTTACATTAGGCCATTAGTGCATGAATACATGCCCCATAGGCAAAACTATTGATTATATAGAAGTTTAATGCAGTACAGCTGGTTTATGTTCGGCCTTATTTGCATATTAGCAACAGATTCTGACGTATAAGGATTGAGATATTTTTTTTTTTTTTTGTTTTTTCACTTAGAAAATTGGAGAAAATTTTTAACATTATAAAAAAAATTTAGAAAAAAAATATTTTTTTGTTTTTTCACTTAGAAAATTGGAGAAAATTTTTAACATTATAAAAAAATTAAAAAAAATTTTTTTTTTTAATTTTGCAAAAAAAGTTTTGTTTTTTCTTTTCAAATATTAACTTTGCTGAGAAAACAATATAAAAGCAGTTAAATTCTATTGCTTTCTTTTTTATAAATTTTCTATTTCTATTTTTTTCTTAAACGCAGGGTGTTGTTTTTAGTAAAACTATAGCAAAAACTGAAATGGCCATGATCTATTACTAAAAATGTTGCCTTTATCAACAACTTTATAGCAATGTATCTATTTTGAAAATCGCGCAAAAAACATAGAAATCATAGCGTTTCACAGGGTGACACAAAAAAATATTTTTTTTTAATCTCATAGGGAAAGTGACTGATGGGAAACATTGGTTAATACATATAAACCTCTATATGTATATATAAAATATATTTTGTTATAACGTACCACTCACGCATATTAAAATGTCAATGTGTTGCATTCAAATTTTTTTTTGCTGTCACCCGAAATAAATTATTTGTCTAACACTACAATCATCATCATTACACTCGATTATCGACTGATTTTTTTTTTTCATAGCCAACATCAAGCAAAAAGCATTTCAAATGACCATTCAATAGTGTAAATGATGTGATATTTATTACCGGTTGCACATGGCGAATGAGAAAAAATTCGGTAATTTGTGAGTGAACAAGCGTTTTTGTTGTACTCGAAATATTTGCAAAAAGTGCAGCTTTTACTGCAAATCAATTTACAACTTTACAACGATGTGTAGCATGTCGGTTTTACCTCGAAAGCATTAAAATATACAGCTTGTTAAATATTATTACACCAAATAAAAATAAAATAAAATCTGAACAAGGAAATATGCATGCGTGAAATACCCAACAAGAGAGTTGAGTATTTTGTGAGTACTTTTAAAATTATTTTTATTCGTGATAAAGGGTTTTTTTTTAAGTATTTTGATGCTATTGAAATCCCAAGCACTAAACAGGGAAAGAAATCTTTCAACACCTCAGTAAAAAGGTTAAAAGTACTTATACATTCCCTTATAAAGTGCTTACTGATTATTACTAAAGTACTTATATTTGCACTTATAAACTGCTTAGAGCTTGCGCTTGAAACGCTTGTCTTCTTTTAAAAACGCTTCAACTACTCCGTATATTCACACGTCTTTGCGTCTAAAAAAAAAGTTTATTAATTTGTAAAAGCTTTTGTCCAAACTTTTAATGCTAATCTTCTTCAACGAAAATGTCATGTTTCCACATTGTTTGGCGCTTCTACTTTGCTTTTTGTTTTAATTCGATAACAAGCTGTTTTCCAAGAAATGGCATTGAGAGGAAATAAAAATAAATTTTTTAAATTTTTCTGAAAATTGCACAGCATTTTTCTTTACTTTATACAGCCCACTCACTGAGCAGCATAAATTACTACAAGCCTCATTCTTAGAGCTGGAAAAAAGTTGTTAAGATTTAAATTGAATTCGATTTGCACTGCTCCAGCAGCTGATAAACACGAGCCAAAACGATTTCTATGCAAATTTTTTTTATTACATTTCACATACAATTTGGGCAATACATACACAGCTCTTGGCAAATATATGTCGCAGGTTTTTTTATAAATTACAAAAAAAAAAAACAAATGAAATCCAAAACGTTCCCTAACACTTTGCGGATATGCATTTACTGGTGATCAAACTTTGCACTTAAGCACTTTGACCCAGGATCAACGGATGGTCTTCGCAAAAAATCCAACTCCCAGCCACACCCACACATGGCAAAAAAGCATAAATGTATGTGCCATTCGCATTCACATTTGGTCACATCTAAAGCCCTAATGGCTCTGGCCCAGCTAATGGCTTTGAATGCCGCAAAATAGTAACGCCTTTGTTGTTTTATTCAACATAACCATATAAACGAAGGGATTGTGTGTAATGCAATAAAGGCAATGGGATATTTAAGCAATATTTACACACATTCCCACATACACTCACACAAATACACATACACAGTTAGTTTGACAATTTGTTGAAATATTACGCTACCACTTACACACATACAATGTATAGCTACAAAGCAAAAACTAACACATTTTTTACTCAATTGCTTTTGAAAGTTTCAACTGTTGTCCATTCAGCTGCGAACAGGAGCATACCAGCGGGAGTAAGGAGCTGAAGTGACAGTTCAGCGCAGTTGGCTGTTTAATTCATTGAAAAACATTTAATCTACTCACAAGAGCTTAACAAATATTTTTGCTAAATATTTGAACTGACTATAAATACTTGTACTGTTTGGGCAAATAGCATAAAAATTTATATGAACACTGCAAAAAATTGTGTGAGACCAATCTCCTGAGCAAAACAAACTGAAAAAATACATACATGTACATATGTATGTATGTTTATATGAACCGAAAGTAAGTTGGAAGTGTTCCAGGAACACCATTACCAAACAATTACTATACCATTACCATAAAATTACCATACCATTACCATCCCATTACTATACCATTACCATACCAGACCCAAACAATTACTATACCATTACCATAAAATTACCATACCATTACCATCCCATTACTATACCATTACTATACCGTTATCATACCTTTACCATTACCATACCAATATAATTCCAAATAACGTCTCAATACCATACCATTACTGTACCATTACCATACTATTACCATACCATTATCACATCATTACTATACCATTACCATACCAATAATATTCCAAATACGACATCAATGCCATACCATTACTATACCATTACCATAGCATTATCATAACATTACCATACCATATCATTACCATTATATACCAATAGCTTAACCTTTAATATCCTTAAGGTCTATCTTTAAAACGATACCTTATTTAATAATATTGGTTTCAATTAAGAACAGGAAATAAATCAAACAACATCAATCAGAAATACAGTGTAAGATTACTAACATGTTTACATATATTCAAGTGATTAATTTCATCACCTATCAAGGCAGTGTAATTAAAATTTTTAATAAACTTTTTTCATTTTTTCACGTTTGTATCCCAACTAAAGCAAATTTACTCTGCATGAAAGAATGTATAAGCTGCTTTCGAAAACACATTTTGTGCTTTCAGCTGAAATTGTAGCTATTTTTTTTTTCAGTCGCTTTATATTAATATGAGTTTTAATATATATTTTTTTTTCTTTTCAACTATTTAACATATAAGCTATTTGTATAGCCTCTGCAAACATGTTGCATGCTACTGGCAACCACTACAAATTGATATTTAAATAAATATACATATCTCACCTAATAACGTGCAATTCATACAAATGTAAAATTCAAATTTCATGAGCAAATTCTATTAATAAAAGCAATTCCGCAATGTATTTGCTCGTTGCCAATTAATTGCTGCTAATCGCAGCCTAAGTACAAACACTCGTTTTACATGAATGGTATTAGTACGCTCACAGAAGTTTGTAATGTTTGTATTAGAGATGTACCGAATGGGGAGTTTTAGGTATTTATCGAATGCATGCACGTCTTGCGTACAAAGTAGTGATAAGAGCATAGAGCTACGACCCCATAGATACTAATACTATACTATTACGGTATCGTTACCGTACCATTATCATACCATTACCATGCCATTACTATACCATTACCATACCATTACCATACCCTTACCATACCATTACCATATAATTCTCATACCATTACCATACCATTACGATACCATTACTATACTATTACCACACTATTACCATACCATTACTATACCATTATCATACCATTATCCATACCAATGCCATATCATTCCCATACCATTACCATACCACTACCATTACCACTATCAAACCATTACTATACCATTACCACACTATTACTATAACAATAAAATGCCAGCATGTTATTAAACCAATGCTGAAGCTCCGCTTTTGTGAATTAATGCGAATATTCGCAACAGCTCTACATTCTATGAGTATAATAACAAAAAGCTCAGTATCGCAGCAATTAAATTCATTCGAATCTACCATTGACTCGAGTACGTGCGCTTATGCGATTAGATTAAATTTAGATTTCGTTGTCGAGCAAAGCATACACGTGACTGAATACAAATGAAATTAAATAATTTAATAATATGATTTTTTCACTAACAAAGTCTGTGCTCTTTAAAAGCTTCAAGGTACGAGCCCAAAAATCACGGCTAACCATTCAAAATTGAGCCTAAAACTTGCTCTTTTTGTTTCATTTTGCAACAACACCAACACACACGCAGTCAGCCGCTGAGCTTAGGGATTTTAAATCACTCTCGTCGTTTCATATTCCCAACGGTTGAGTGTTTAACTTTTCGCTCGATTTGCCAAAAATAAAATAAATTGAATTAAATACGAGTATTTTGTTTAGTTGCCTCTAAATTGAAAATCGATTTACTCTGTTTGCATGACTTGGTCGATTAAAAGCCAATATTTAGCCAAATAACGCTTGCAGAGACGCATAGTGCAGAAGTTAGTGCATACAGTTCCTTGATCCCGATTTTTGAAATATCAAAATACCGAAACAATGTAATATATCGAGAGATTTTCAAACAGCCTTTACATTTAAATCAATTTTATGTTTTTTGACAATAAAAAGAACAATTTTTTTTCGTAACCGATTATACAAAAATTAACAGAATCGCATTAGGTGGCAACTCTTTGTTGTAAAATTTTCTAGAAATAATTTTTGTTGTAATACGAAGTAAAATACTTTGCGTTTTACAACCATTTAAGCATATCTTGCGTAATATTTTTAATTTTTTTTTTTTCATTTTTAAAAGTGTGGCAACCCTAAGTGATTACTGTAATTATTTTTTTGTTAAATACCACTTATAATTTCTTTCGGGTGCTGCTTAAAAAAAAAATTACCAAAGGCAATGTAATCCGGTACAATAAATATACGGCTTACCTTCTTTCTCAACAAAAATTAATGAGGCTGCCACCTGTGTTTTTCATAAGCTTAGGCTAACAGCCGCAATCAAGGTTGAGTTATTGAACTTTTAATCTCAAAAATAAGCCAGTGAATATTAAACATTCACGTGACATTGTGCGCACGCTAAAAGGCAGCTGCTAGCTAAAGATACGAATAAAAGGGCAGAGAGCGTTAGTTTATTGTACGATTTTGAGCGCTTTAACCACACTTTCATTGCTTATGAGGCTGGGTTGAGCAGCGAAATTAAAGAGATTTTCAAAAATCAACGCTAGTTGGCGCAGTTACTACGAGTTTTCGAAAATTCGTATTTATTCAATTTTTTTTTTATTTTTCTAGCTATTTTGACCTTCTGCAAGTATTTTAAATTGAAAACCAAATTCTGTAGCCAACAAACTTCTGACTTTTAAATATAAATTTTTAGACATATTTATTTCATTTATTCCCCTATTCGCAACCATATTACACATGTCCAAACACTTAAAATCACCACACGTATTTACATGAAAATATCACAGTAAACAGGTGTGAAGCGTAAATGAAAATTGTGACCAATTAAAAATTGAAATTGTTAACCATAAATGATGGCTGCTGCGTTGCCAACCATTTGGTTTGTGAAATTTTACAAAAGATAAGCGTACCATTGTACGGCCATATGTATGTATGAATGTGTGTGTGTGTGTGAAGGTATCAAAAAAGGCAGCAATAACGCAAATGGTTGGTTGGTTGTAACCGCAATTGCTTGCCATTCATTTGCTGCTGCTCTCATTCATGCGACCGGTGTCAAGTTGAATGAACGTAATAAAATATCATTTATGTTTGTCACAAAAATGTGTTGCATGAACAGAAGTGAAGGGAGGAAGTATTGCAATGTGTGAAATTACTAAAAGTCATTTGATGAAATTGCAACGAATTATTTTAATGGGTAATTTAAGTATGTATATTTGGTTGGGTGTGTGTGAATTGATGCTTTAAATATACCCTATACGACAGTGGAGCAATTTCATTTATGACGACAACCCTTTGTCAGTAACTGTGTGGTAGTTGCGACCAGTAATAATTACTTTGAAGTTATCAATATTAAAAACGTTGAACTAAGGAGCTATGAAGTGGCAGCGGAGACTTTACAAATATAAATTGTGGTAGCCATAACTTTGGCACGACTTTAAAGTAACGATATAGTAAAATTTGGTACTTTGTAGTAACTATAACTTTAAAATGAAACATTTTTTTTTACCTTTTGCTATTCCGGCTCGAGGTCAGTTAAATATTTATAGTTCTCGACACTAGCGTCAAGTTTTAGTCACTGTGATTTTTGGTAAATATGACTTCAAAGTTATTTTTACTAATACGTCACAATTTTTGAATAAATCTTCTTCCTTTCAAATTCTTTAAATGGCCATCTAACCGCCTGAGCGATCCTTTCAAATTACTTAACAAAAAGATGCTTCCTTGAAGTAAAAAGTTTAATTTTCTTTTTAAAGCGCACAAATGCACCCCTCCTCTCTTACAATTGTTTCTTCTCTCTCTGCCTCTTGCCACATGCCACTGCATCTCGAATCATATAAACTAAGTTAAAGTTCCCACACTTTAATTCAATTTTTGAATGACTTTAACCGCAACCAACTTAACCGCAAAATATGCCCACAGATGTGGCATGCACGCACATTCCTATGCAAGCAAGTGTGATTTAATAAAAAGCACAACAACAACAACACAAGTCATGAGTTATGTTCTGTGAACATGTCGCACATGAAATGCCTGTGTTGTGTACCAATAAAAGAAGGAAATGTTTTGCAGTTTTCAATTTTTTTAATTTTTATATTTTTAGCACGTCTAGCGTAGTTGAGTTAGTGGTACAGTGGAAAGCGTGACAACTGACAGCGCAAAGGAAATGTAAAACATCACATGTTTGAAGAATGCATTGAGAGAGCATATTCAAGTTTAAGAGTGAAATTTTTGTAGAAGTCAAAAAAAAATATTAAAATTTAATTTTCAAAAAATGTTACTTAATATTTTGCGATGACCCACACGATTTTCAAACAAATAAATACTTTCAATAGAAAAACAGCTTTTTTGTAAAATGATTAATTAAAAGTGGCTTAAACGATACAAAATTTATGATGAAATTATCTCTAAAGGGTTGGAAAAAGTTGAAAATGGTCTCGAGAATGGTCTTCTGATGCTGAAAGGAAAAGGAAATTACGTGAAAAAGTCCCGAAATTAAACACAAAAAGTTCCAAAATGGTTCCAAAACCAGTCCCGAAATTATCCCAAGAGGTTTAGAAATTATTTCAAAAAAGTCAAGAAAACAATCCCAGCAGAGTCGCTTATAATACCGAAAAGGTCGCGAAATGAAGTCGAGGAGCAGTCGAAAAATTCACGAAATATTTCCAAAAAAATGCAGAAAAAAATTCCGAAATATCCTTGAGTGTCTCAGCATCTCAAAACGGTCCTATAAAATTTCAAATTATCTTCAAAAATTCCCAAAATTATTATTGGCACGCGGCATCATCCAAAACGTACGAAGTATCTACTTCATAGTTTAAAATTTGTATTTGTAAGAGGGGTTTTAGCATGCCTAAAATCGTAAACTAATACTCAAAATGTCGGCTAGTTTTCAATTTGTGCACAAAGTTGCCACAGCAGCAAAGAAAACTAAATATTTGTTAAGGCACTAACTGAATTGAAAGGAAAATACAGGCCAACATGTTTGGCACCAACATCAAGTGCAATCAAAAACTGAAATTGGGAAATACAAAATTGGGAAATTGCAATTCGCACACGGCAAAACCAAAACAAAAATATACAAAAAGAAATGAAACTACGAAAAAGATGAAAAAATAAATAAAGCCAGAAACAAGTCGCTTTGGAGTATGGTTGCCTTATTTTCTTAGGACAATTTTGGCTATAGCAATTTGTTGCAAGCAAAGCAACTAAACGTAAACAGCAGTTACTAAATCTTTGCTTAACCCAAAAATAAAGGTACAAATATATTTGTAACACACTCTAGATAGATTCTGCTTTGTGACGCTATTTGTTTCTGTATGAACTCAATTGGTCTGTCACACGACGCAGATTAATGTGGCGAATGTTGATAAGAATCAAAAGCAAAACATTCTAGCAATGCAACAATAACAAAGCCATACACACAACTAACTAATATAACACACACACATACATACAAACATTCTCACATCAACACTACAACTCTTCACTTTTCGAAGGCTGCCAACGCATTTAAAATGTTGCTCATACGCCATGGTGCACCAACTCACATACCAAACATTCAGCTTTATGATCGTCAAGCTCGCATCTAACTGTGCTCTGGCTCGTAAAATACTACACTGCCAAGCATATTAAAGCTTTGTAGAGCTGCTTAAGTGAATACTTGAACTCGTGACCACAACCCATTGGCAACTGGTCATAGAGCAAATTGCATTATCAAATGAGCAACAAAATATTGTCTGCAATGAACCACTACAATAACAACATATCAGCGCTGAGATTTTACGCACACTGATTTAATGTTCTTTTTTTTATTAGTCCAAGTGGAGAACAGCGCAAGCTACGCACATAAATCAGCACACAGCACACGTCGCTACTTAAAGCAATTTGTAAGTTTTTATGACATTTTTATGGTGAATGCGAAGTAGCCAAATAAGCGAGGTTGCTTGTGAGCAAATTAGACTTGAATTTTTTTTTTTTGTTTATTGAAGAAAAGTATTTGCACTTTCAAGCTCTATTGAAATATTTTTATTTTTTTATTTTAATGCATCAAAAGGAAAATAAATTAAAATTTAAGTCGATCAAGTTCATTAAGTTCCAGCCCATAATATATATAAATATCGATATCTTTACCGTTGGCATGTAAAAAAGTGTTGCAAAATATGATAAATTGCCACTCTAGTTTTCAACAAAAAAAAATTGTTTATTTATCTTTACAACTTGAACAAAAATAGAAAAAATATTTTATCTACCTTTGCAATAATAGCTACATATCACACCTATGAACACATCAATTATTTGCATACCATAAAGGGTTAAAAGCGTCATATGCTAAATTAATGTTGGCAATAAATCATTCTTTTCTATACACGAATGGGAATGAAATAAA